>CM055274.1:75188440-75249855 GCA_029237695.1 Conchocele bisecta | reverse complement strand
GGTCACCTGGCCGTTCAATGCAGAGACCACGGCGGGCAGCCTGGCCACCCACTCGGTCGATCACGAATGAGTGTCTACAAGTTCTTTGGCGTATTGGTGTCCGAACAACCTCTCAGCCAGGGTTCGATTGAACCGCTCCACGATCCCCTGGTCCCGGTGGATGTTGACGCGGCCGCGTTTAACAGAAACGCCGTGTTTAGTCAATAGATGGGAGACCGCGCCCATGTACTCGCGGCCGGGATCGACCTGGAGAAGATTCGGCTATTTGAGAGGGCTCCTCTTATATATTCGGGAAAGAGCCTCGGCCACCTCCTTAGACTATTTAGTGGCCAGCGGCTCAGCCCCCTTATAGCGACTCGCTACGTCAACGATTGTCAGTGCGTACTTGTACGTCTTGCGACCGACGCGATCGTGAGGGAGAAACAGGAAGTCAGCTTGTTCGACTTCGTTCGGAACCGGCACGTCGAATTTCGGCCGCGGAAAATTTTGAGGCGCGGAAAAATAAATCTGCCAGATGGCCTGCTTCTTGAGCCATTCCGTGGCGGCATTTTCGGAAACCTTGGTCGCTGCCGCGAGGTTCTTGATGGCCGCGAGTCCCTTCCAGAAGCCGCGGGGGCTGTAGTGTGTGTTCGCTAACTTGCGCGCTAGGCGAACCGATAGTTTGGTATCAAGCTTGCGCGTGTCTGTCGTATGCAAGGTATTCTAGTAGGTCGAACAGTCTCCAACATGTCCTCACCAGATCATCCGGTAACTGCCTCGTTAATACTAAACCTTTGGAGGAAGTTTCGCTGCAGCTGCCGGTTAAGTTCTGAAGGAACTCGGGGGAATCTAACATCCGCTTTGCGAAAAGGGTGGCCGCTTTTTCGTCCTCGCGCCACGTCTCGATATTATCTTGGGCCAGACTAATCAGACCCTTTGCGCCAGCTAAACGGTGTTTAAGGGCCGTGTAGCCTACATCGATTCGAGCAAAATAAAGCTCGTCAACTAACATCGTTCTATATATATATATAGTCCATTCACGTGCTTTCTTTTATACTCCGTATTCTGCCGAGCAGAAGCTGGCGGAATACGGGATAAAACTGCAGAAAACGACATAATTCGGATTTCCACTGCGGGAATCCGAAACGGGATTCTGCAGAATTCTGCTAAATCTGGCGTAAAAATTACTAAATTCAATGACCTTAGTTCTGTTTTCACATGAATTATATAGAAAAGACATTAATGAAGGAAATTACCCTTGGCGAAACATATCTGAGCACAGAAAGTGTAAATATTATCTTCTGAAGTCGAGTGACAGCTGTCAAAATTAATAGCGTTCTGGCAGAATCGGGGGTTAACCGGAAACGAACTTTCAACTTCAGAACGAGGCTGCCCAGAAAATCCAACATTTTGACATGTGAAATTTATGTCAATAAAACGGCTATTAATCACTAACTGGTGGCTCAGAGATGTTGCGATCGGCGTGGCTAACAAGTATTAACTATGTTGATGATTATGGATAACATAAAGTGAGGTGACAGTTCATGAATTGCTGATATACTCTGTAATTACACTAACTTCGTACAAGTACCCCACCCACTATGATAACTGTAAAGGGCTGAAGAAAGCATTGTATACCTCAATTACTGGGGTCTAACATTACTTTCCGCCCTTTAAAGTTTGTGCCCTCACAAACATGATAACACTATGATGAAAACAAAATTCCTCCTTAATTATATATATATGTTATCCGTACAAACATCTTAACATTGCTGTTAACCATATAACGTTTCAATATTACATGAACATTTTTTTCATTTGCTTATAAAGATCTCCTTACACCCTTAACATTCTTCAACAATAGTGAACCATAAACCATTGCACAAGTAGAAAATAACTGAGCAAATCACTAACAGATATATGAACAACTCTGCTACAAAGATAGTTACCAATCCCTAAGTTTTGGGAACAAATCTGTAACTGTTTTGGGAACAAATCTGTAGCATAGTACAAACACTTTGGTAAAAAAAAAAAAATAATAATACTGCTAGTACATGATATGAATGACTGCTGCACGTATAAACACATTGGCAAATGCAGAAAAAGCTAGTTACATTGTCAACCACGATACCACAGGTCAATGATATACTAAATATCAGCTATTGATCAGTGGTATAATGGGTGGTGATATGACTTCAAAGATATATACTGTATACAATCAATGTATCTATATGTGCAGGGAACGCAGTATGCTTCATGTTGCATTATTTAAACCTATGTCTATCTCGTTGCATATATATGAACATCTCTTATCCTAATATGGATACAAATCCATAATAGTTTTGACAACAAATCCGTAGCAATAAAATAATTTTACTTTGATATCAAATCCTGTTGTAATCTGAAAAGGCTTGCATTTATAGACACATTCATTAGTGCGGTAAATTCCTATTCATATTGCTAACCAGTGTATCACAGGTCAATGCCATGAAACAATGGTAAATGACCAGTGCTATATTGGGTCACAAATTGAATACATGCGCTTTTCCCTCCTTACATAAAAGTATATATATTTGCAATGTATGCCTCATGTAATATGAATTTGATGTGTAAGGCTTGCATCTATGGACACATTAACCAGTGCGGCAGATCACTATTCAAATTATAAACGATCAAATTGTACATCCTTGTAACTACAATGTAACCAATGCCATACCATGTTTCAAGACACATACCGCACATAGTAAAGGTACCCATAACTGCAAAACGTTCACATCTCTCTTATTATGTATATGCATGTGTGAATGTAACAAAATAAATACACAGAGAGAGAAAAAAAATTGAGTCTAGTTCAATGTCGGTGTCGGTCCCTCCAGTCGTATGGTCTGTCACGATGCTGTCTTCTGTCTTCTCTCGATCTGTACTCTTTAGCTCTGTCTTCTCTCGCCCTCTCTTCCCTCGCTCTGTCTTCTCTCGCTATGTCTTCTCTTCTCGCGTCTATAGGTCTCATATTTTCCTTGTCCTGTTTTAGCGACTTGATTTCTCGTGTAAGGTGTCCTATTTCGGTAATTAGGCTGTCCATTGCGCGTCCCATTGTCTTGACTGCTCCTTTTAGTTCTGCTATTTCTGTGACTAATGTTGTGTCTGACGAAGATGTTGTATCGGTAGTGCTGCTTGCAGTGTCCATTGTTGCTGTGTGTGGTGCCTTCCGTTGATTGCCTATCTTGTTATGTTCTGTCTCGTGGTCTGACGTTGTGGAATGAAAATCATTGTGCGTGTTGTCGAGTAGAGCCGGTAATATATTTTCTGTTTGAAGTGATGGTGTTGATGGCATGATGTTTGTTCTGAGTAAGATCGAACGTAGAATGTCGTTTGTTTCTGTGTCTGTTTGTTGTGTAGGTTGTACTGTCGTGGTTCTTTGGCGCTGTTGATATATATGTGTTGATTCGTCCTTGGAGAGTCTGGTGTAGTCTTGGTCTGTCGGTATGTAATGTATGATATTTTGTAGTAGGCTATCTTCTTCTCTGACGTCTTGTCCTGTTTTAATCATCATGTCGACGGTGGCCTTGTGCATTGGGTATATGTTCTGCTGTATGTGTCTTTCCAATTCTAATTTGGAGGTTGCAATGAACTTGCAAATGTTACAAAAGAATGGAACCTTGTCTAATGCTGTCTGTTTTCGGTAGATGTGTGTTATTACTTTTGAACGCTCGCCCTCGTATGGTCTTGATTCGCATTTTAGACATCTATAAACCCTGCCCCGGTTGTTTATATATGTCGACGGCAGTGGTGTGTCCAAATGGATGGGTCTTGTGTTGGGAATCATGGTTCTTCTGTAAATATAGTTTTAGGGATCATAAGCAACAGGTTTGTTAGCGATTCATATATGCGGATCGACAGGTATCATAGATCTTGTTATTGCTTGCAAATCTTCCTCAGGTCTAATATCCACTTTGGTGGACTTATCCCAAGATAAGGCTTTAGCTTGTCATGGTGTACAACTTTTGTTTCTCCAGACTCTGTGAATTGCAGTTTGTAGTTTTGGTTGCTAATTTTTTCTTTAACCAGAAATGGACCCGAATATGGCATTTGCAATTTCTGACAGACATCTTTGCGTGGTGATCTCAGGAACCATACTATATCTCCGTTTGTGTATTGATTGAATGTTTTTTTATTATCGTATATGTCTTTCTGACGTTTTGCGTTGTCCTTCAAATGTTGTCGGCAAATGTCATGTGCTTTCTGCATATTTTTCTTCAATTGTTGTACATATTCTCCGTACGACGATACACTTTCTCCAGTGGTTGTTGTGCTGCCAAAAGCTATTTCAGCTGGTAGTCTTACTTCTTTGCCTAACATCAGTGAATTTGGTGTCATTGCTGTGCTTTCATTTGGTGTAGCACGATATGCAGCAGCAAGGCATCCTAAGTTGAGGTCCCAGTCGTTCTCTTCATTTGTAAGGTATGCCCTAATCATTCGAATTAGTGTCTTATTGAATCTCTCCGTTTGTCCGTTACATTTTGGGTTTCTTACCGATGTCCGCGTTTTCCGTATTTCCAGTAAATTGCATAATTCCGCAAATATTTTGCTTTCATAGTTTACTCCTTGGTCACTGTGTATCGAAATTGGATCCAAATCTTGCTATTACTTCGTTTATAATGGTTCTTGCTGTTGTTTCTGCTGTCTGGTCTGGTATTGGAAAGATTTCCACCCATTTTGTGAATGCATCTGTAACGACAATTATGTATTTATTTCCTCTGGGTGTTCTAGGAAGTGGTCCCAATATGTCAGTTGCCAACCTATCCAGTGGTGCACCTACAGTCATACTTCCAAGCGGCGCCCGTGGGTTACTCACAGGCGGCTTGTTTACTCCACAGTTATCGCACTGTGCTATCCATATGTATATATCTTCCCTGACCCCATACCAGTAATATCTTTGTAGTACCTTTTCTCTCGTTTTCTTTCGTCCCAAGTGTCCAGCCAGCAGACTATTATGTATCTGATACAGCACATCCCTCTGTAGGCATCTTGGTGTAACTAATTGTTCAAAAGTCCCCGACACATCCTTCTTTTCAAATTTCCTCATCAGTATTCCATTTTTTAATCTCAATGCATCCCAGCATTGAATATAATGTCTCGCCGCAGGACTTATTGTGTTCACTTCCTTTACATCAGGACGTTTTCCCAATTCAACACCTTCAACAACCCGATGAATATCTGGATCTGTCCTCTGCATTTCTTGCAATTCCTTTAAACAATACCCACTTGACCATGGTATATAGTTCTCTAAGAACTCCGTACTTGACCTTGTCGTTACCCCACGACATGTTGCTTCAATATGTCTCTTTGCCTTCTTTGAGTACATACAAATGTCCCTCACAATTGATACTGTCCCACAGTATAATATTCCTATTATACCACTTAGTACCACTGTTCCACAGTGTATAATTGTATTCAATCCCATAAGTACCACTGTCCCACAGTGTATAATCCTCCTAATATGTTCTATTCCTGACCATGCTGACACAAACGTGAAAATATCTGGCGCCCACTGCGTCTTCATCCACGTTGCCAGTGTTGTCGATATCACGAAGATGTCAAATATGTGTATAATACGTGTTATATAGTTGTGTGCTCCCATTTTCACTGAATCTGTGCATGTACACAGCATATATATGCTGCTTATGAATATAAGTAGGTTTACTATTTGTAAATAGGAAATTGCAACCCCTTTTGTCAGCATTTTTTTTATTCCGTTCAGTATTCCGTTATTCATATCCGAGTAGTGTATTTTCCTTGATGTATGTTCTGATGAACTTTGTTCATTCTTCGGTCTGATGTTTGGTAGACTGCACTCCATTTGTTCTGCCCGTTTCAAACATTTATTGCATGGCCCACATTTGAGAACCTCTTCGGTGTCTACATTTGGGCAATTGCAATCTTGTGGGTTAGGGCATCTGGATAGACTGTCCGCGTTCCCGTGTTTGTTCCCTGGCCTGTATTCAATACTAAATGTGTAGCCAGACAATATTTCTAGCCATCTGGCTATCCTCCCTTTTGGTGATTTCAAGCTAAATAGCCATCTTAGTGCCTGATGATCTGACCTTACTCTGAACTCCTGTCCCATGAGGTAGTGTCGAAAATATTCAACGAAGTAGCGGATCGCAAGGAGTTCTTTATCTGTCACACAAAAGTTTCGTTCTGCTTTGTTTAATGACCGGCTTGCATAGGAAATAACATTTTCCTCCCCTTCTTGCATTTGACTAAGTACTGCCTCAATTCCGAAATCGCATGCATCTACATCCAGGATAAACTCTCCCTCAATGCGCGGAAGTGCCATGATGTCAGGGCTTGTTAATGCTCGCTTGAGTATGATGAATGCCTCATGACATTCTGTCGTCCATTTCAGCTGGCTGTCCTTTTTAGTCAGATCAAATAATGGCTTAGCTATTACGCTGAAGTTTCTAACATGCTTCCTATAGTAAGAGCAGAGTCCCAAATATTGTCTTACTTCTGTGACATTTGATGGTATTTCCCATTGCAATAGTTTTGCTACATTGTTTGGGTCTGGTCTGATGCCTGCAGCTGTGACCTTATATCCGAGGAAGGTAACCGTTTCTTTCATTAGCTCACATTTTGTCGGTTTCAGTTTGAGATTAGCTTGTCGAAAGCGTTCCAGTACTGATCTTAGTCTGTTGATGTGTTGCTCAAAATCTGACCCGAAAACGATTATGTCATCTATATAGATGATGCATATGTGCCATTGTAAACCTTTGAGTGCTAATTCCATTACTCTTTGAAATGTTGCTCCACTATTTGTCATACCAAATGGGGTTGATTTAAATTCAAATAATCCATGTTTTGTTGTGAATACTGTTTTTGGTATGTCATTTTCCTTTACTGGTACTTGGAAATAGCCTGATGTAAGATCGAGTGTGCTGAACACAGTTGCCCCCGCTACGGCATGAATACATTGGTCTACTTTCGGTATTGGGAAGACGTCAACTTTTGTCAATTTATTGACGGCTCGATAGTCTAAGCATGGTCGCACTGTACCATCTTTCTTTCTAACTAGGAGAATAGGAGATGCCCAAGGACTATTTGAAGGTCTGATTACTCCTTGTTGCTGTAATTTCTCGATTGCTTTCTTTTCCTCGCCTGCAAACGCTATTGGAACTCGTCTGAAAGGTTGTTTAACTGGTTTTGCATCGCCAGTGTCGATGGCGTGTTCTGCTAAATGAGTCAATCCCAAATCAGTTTCATTTTTCGAGAATACATCTTGATATTCTATCAGTGTCTCAACTATTTGTTGTTTCTGGGATGACTGTGTACATAAAAATCTCAGGTGCTCAGGGACTTGCTCGTTCAACGTTTCATTGTACATTTTTGTGCGACTAATATATGTCGAGCTACTTGGTGTTCGTTTTGTGTGAAAATATTTGTTGTTGTTGTACGTTTGCTCATTCTTCATAATGTCATTACTGTCTTGCATGTATTGTAGTCGTCTCGCTGAGTCGAGATTGTCCATGTCTGAATGATTTTCGCAATTCGTAAGTGTCGCATAATTCTCTATAATGAATTCTGCTGTTCCGACTATTGTGTCCTGGTTTATTGAAATGTCGGTGGGGAATGGATTCATAATTCTGACTTTGCATGATGGACTGCCATTAATATCTGCTAGACTTGATGCCATTACCAACGGAAACTTCTCTTTGAAGCCTTCTGATGGTTCAATCAAAATAGTACTGCTCCCGTTGTCATCATATTCAGTGCGTTCAATAAATACATCTATGATCTGCTCCGTATGTCCTTGAATTACATAATGATCAGCCGCTTTAACCTGTCTCGTCCAGTTATTGTTTTGTTTAGTACATCTTATTTCTTTTCCGTTCAATATTACTTTGTCTTGACTCATTATAATATCTGCCGGTTTGCCATCTTTTCCTCTCAGTATGTCCATACCAAGTAATGCGTCATCTCGTATATCGGCGATAATTACTTCACTGTTCAATGTCACATTGTCAAGCCTAATCTCAACAATGCATTTGCCGCTGTCTGCGAGTGGTTCTCCTCCAGCATGTAATAATTTTCCTTCTTTTCGCAATTTTGGTTTGTCTTCATTTTTTATTTGACTGAATATTCGTTCTGATACTACAGTTTTCTCTGCCCCTGTATCAAGTACAAAAGCAGTATTTACACTTTGTACTGAGCCTCTAATATAAACACTTTCAGACTGTGGGTAACCTCTTCTGATTGGATTAGGTAATGTTGTTGTAGACAAATTTGTAGAATTCTGGCCTTGTTTTCTGTGGACTGTCTCCTGGCCTTTAGATCCAGCCCTTTCTAGTTTAAATCTTGTCGTTTGTTCTCAGCTGTGTTTGTTTTGTTGTATTGTGTTTGGTTGTTCCTTAAATACGGACAGTCCCGTTTGAAATGTGTCATTTCTCCGCAATTGAAGCAGCCTGCATTTGGCCCAGTTGCGTAATTATTACTATATCTTGGTTTCAGATGTGTATCTTGATGATTGAATTGTCTTGTGCTGTTATACATGTTTTGATTTTGTCTGAATGTATCATACCGCCTGTCTATGTTATTATTTGCTTTATTTGTAGTTATGGTCTGTAACTCTGTTCTAACTATTTCTCTTAGTTTTTCTAAGTCTGCGGTTTCCTGGTTTGAATTTTTCATGGAATTTTGATGGTCTCTTGTAATTCTTTTATCCCCATTTTTCCCTGGTGCAGTCCTTGCAGCCATTATGCCATCCTCTGTGTCGTTATCGCTTTCATAATTGACCGGTATATTTATTGATCTCGCGTTATGCTGTTGAGATGTTCTGGTTCTCTGTCTGGTTTCTTTAAAACATACATAGTCCAGGAAATCTAGGCCATATTAGTATGGAAGGTAATATCCGCCATAATTATATTAGGCTTGATGCTTGCTTGCTGATGACATTCTAAGTTCTATCCGTCTTATTACAATTATATGTGGCTTGATGCTTGCTGACTTGTGCCATTACAACTTACTTTCATGCTATTGTATTCGTCATTCGTGGTTATGACATTTGAAATCTTCTTCGTTGTAGTCTAAATTGCATGTGCATTTGGCTTGATGCTTTATTCATTCGCACTGTTTCAATGCGTTTGTGTTGATTATATTCTAAGTAGCTTGATGCTTCAGTCTTAGTGACATCCCGAGTTCCATTATTGATTATTGCATCGCTGTTTTGCCAAGCGGTGTGTTACCTCGCTAAGCCACGCCCCTTGACAACAACAATTGCAACAGTAATTTGGGAACAACCATTATGACGCCAGGTGCGCTGCTAAAACTTAAAATAGTTCTCCTAAAATGATTTAATATGCTGGTACCCGTCCTACAATGCGTTGCTCTCTAAATTGGTTCCATGTCCCTAACGGTGTTAATGTAGGTTGATGCCGCCTTTTCTGTTGCGCCATGTTTAGGTTAAAAGACACCAAATAGTTTTACTGTATAATTTAACCGAATCCCAGCCAGTCTTTCCTACTTTCACTATTCGTATGGATGTTGTGGGACCAACCTCGTCATGTCTCCCAATATTGTTTACATCATGTGACCAACAGGCTCAGTGTTTTCTTTTAAATGCTTCAAATATGCTGAAAACTGGTGTTAAAAACACCCCAACAACTGGGTAGTAATGGATCAAGGTTTGCAAGCAAACTGTGTCTGTGATCTTAAAAAACCAGGACTATTGTTTATGCTGGACTACGTTTGCATATTCAATTTCTCTAACCTTAAACCTAGTGTGCTACATGCCAGGTTATAATATAGGTAGACATGTTTTTCTTTATTCTTTCAATCTGACATTTTTCTGGCAGAATGAACATTGACGTACTAATTGACATTATTATATTTTTTATATCAAACGCGAAATGCCAGTTTGATATCAGGGGCGGTAACCGGGTTTGCTTAAAATGATAACGGACGCAACTATTTATTCCATTTATGTATTTTTTGATGTGCAATATCATACGTTATTATATGTCGATCGAAAAAAATAGTTATTCAGCATTTAGTTGATATAAATAATTTAAAAAATTGCATCATTTGCATATGGAACTAGCTTGATACCACCACGAGTCTCTATGAGTACATTAAAGATTACTAAATAATTATATCTGTGTAGCTGGCACTCGTAATTTTTAAAAGTGGTGGACTAGTTGCAATTATACACTTATTTTAAATTCCATAAAGAAAAGATTGTACCTACTAGACGGGACCCCAGCTTCAACAATACTTAAATCTATATTTTAATTAGTCAAGATCCAGAGCAGAATGTGTGCAGGTTATTGGAAATTAGAGCAAAATGTGTGGTAACGGGTTAGTTTTTTTTAGCGAAAATCAATGGTGGTGACCCACCTTAGTTTGATCCCAGACGGTTATTGGTTTGCATCGGTAACAGGCCAGTTTGGCAGGCAACCTGTGTAAGTTACCATATGTGTAACTTACTATAAAAATGTGATTGTTTTCAATTACGTACATATGTAATTTAATTATGAGGATACTGTATGTATAAAACACATAAGTAAGGCAAACACCATACATACATACATATGCAATTTAGTTAATATAGGTTAGAGAATAAACAAATGATGCGAAATCGTCAAGAGGGTAAAAGTAGTCCGGTATGAACAAAATCGTGCGGGTGTTTTGAGGTCACTGACACAGTTTGCTTGCAAATCTTGATCCATTACTACCCAGGTTCACTTGAGGAACATGTTGGTCATGTGATGCAAACAGAGTTTCCGTGGCCAAAACAAAATGTAAACAATATTGGGGGACATGACGAGGTTGGATTTTTCTTTCTTAGGAGTAAGTAAACCTATTGTTTAATTCATGCAGAACCAGTACAGACCGGCTGCAGGTCATGTACAAGTAGGTCCCACAACATCCATACGAATAGTGAAAGTAGGACAGACTGGCCTTATTGGATGGGATTCGGTTACAGTATATAGTAAAACTATTTGGTGTCTTTCTAACCTATACTGTGATAATTTGTGGGTGAAATCTTACATCAACACCGGCATTGGAGGTGTGCCTCAAACAGCCAATCACATCTCGTACTATTATTTATTCGTCGGAGGATCCCTAACATTGACAGCAGTGCCATCTGGCGTCATAATGAGGCACTATACCACCAATATTGCTTGCGTCATTCGGCTTGTGACTTGATGCTTTCTGCTTGCGGCTTTCCGCTTTCGGACTGTGGCTTGATGCTTGCTTCCTGCGGCTTTGTCCTTACTGCTTTCGGCCTTATTCAAAGTGCTAAGTGCTTTGTTCTTACTTTCTTTTGCAAATGCTTAGTGCAATAAAACAGGGACACGAATAAGGACGGTATCAATAATTGTAATGTAAATAAGACGAATGAACAAAGCACTCAGTAGAATGGACATGTAAGAAAGACAAATACGATTACAACAAGCAGATTTCAAATGTAATAAATACAAATGACGAATGCAATAACATGAATATAAGTGGTAATGTCATCAGCACGCAAGCATCAAGTCACATAGAATTATGGCGGATATTACCTTCCATATATTAGGGCCAAACCCAAAACAAATTGCAACATTTAGTATTCAATATTTTTCAAACTCCTAAGCCAGTGTATGATCACATATTAAAAATCTAGGAAAATCTAAGTAGTGGACAAGGGTTGAATTTGCATAAATCCAAGATGGCCGCCAAAAATAATCGGTTTTGCTATATGCCGTCCCAAATATCATGTAAGAGGGGTTTAACTTCCAAATATCAGTTTAATAAATGATGGAATGATTTTCAATAATATATATTTTGATTGACCTAATATATCACCAGTATAAATCCAATATGGCCGCCAAATTATAAAAATAAATAAAAAATATTAACACATTAACATATTTATTGTGAAACAAAGTTGGGGATCTGCCCCATAACATTTGTCTGATGTTCTGGTGATGTACTTCTTTAATCAATACATGATATGTGCGATGTGTAAGTCCAGATGACCACTAATACATAACATGTGCATGTCTTGTAAAATAACTTGAGAGCAATTTAGAGCACTAACATACTCAAAAATGAACAGATGTCTGTTCACTTATTGAGTATGCTAATAATTTAAATTGTTAAATCATTTTTTCAAGACATACATCAAATGATACAAATCATAGCTTATACAACACTTAATGGTATTGAAAACATATTGAACATGTTAGTATTAGTAGTAATAGTATTTGCTAACACATAGAATGATACAAGTATTATACATGTGATGAGAATCAGATACATCTACACGAGTGGCCGTAATGCCTTGCAGTATATGACGTGTGGTGTTGGTTAGTCAGATTAAAAATGTGTTAATCGTGTGTTCTGCAGTCAGTTATCATTGTTGGAACAATATCATCATCAGCGTCAATATCCTGATCTAACAGTGTAACATTGGTACAGTGTAGGCCCTTACATTCCCCTCATGCTGCAGAACAGTCTAGTCCATATTTTTTGCAGCTGCATCTCCGTGTACTACAATCGCTCTTGCAACTGCAGTTGACAGCCTCTAGTAGAGCAGCTGGTGCAGGTTTCATGTCAGTGAGAACAGGACACATCCTATCATTGTTGATCTTCCATCCCCATTCCTCAGCATTCAAGTCAGTTCCATTCCACTGTTGGACTTGGTGGTAAACACGGTGGCTGTGGTACTTAGCTGCTGATTAGGTGGGTGGTAAGCTGCGCGGATGTATAACACTTGTGCTCGATGACACCTTCTGACAGAACCGTTGATGCCGTTGTACATCAAGTCTCTCGCATGGTTTGCCGTTGTACAAACAGACCAGTGCATTTTCTCCAGCCGCTTCAACATCATTTTTAGTGGACCCCGTGTTACTATAGACCGCAGCCTGTTGTCTAAAATATCCACTGGACACAAGTTTCTTCAGAGCAACTGGTTTGCCAATGCCGAACACTCTGGAAGTTGTATCGCAACCCAGTATGGCATGAGCAAAGGGGAGATTGTCACATACTTTCTTGCCAAGAGCTCCTTGAACCGATTTAATGTTCCAACATCTTGGTGTTGTCTTTGAATTCAACTTTGGTTCAGGCCTGAAGAAGATGTCACATTTAGGCTGGCACGCCTGATTGAGGAGGAGCACGAGTAAGTCGGTATCGTCACCCACAAGTACGGTGGTCCTTGTGTTGCCAGATTTAATAGCTGTCTGCACCACCAACAGATCCGCATCAGCGTCTGCATGTAATATTGTATAGCCTTTCTGTTCGAAATTGGCACTTAGCAAGTTTATAAATCGCTGCTTATTGGCCGTGCTTGACAGAAGCTCATCTTTTTTCATAGAACAGATCATGTCTTTAGTGAAATGCACTGGAAGAGTAGTGCTTGATTTGGCCCGTTTGCCATGTGCGACATCTTTTGTGGACGGTCCGCCCTCATAACCATCAAACACGATGATGGCATGTCGCTTGTATTTCTCTGAGACATAGCGCGTATAGTGGCTACACATTGTGTCGTACGTCTCGCCATAATTCCACGGGATTCGGTGTAGAAGGGCACCGCCATCTATGACGTATTGTACATCAGTCGATGTGTAAGGGGTGTCAGAACCGTCAGCAGGCAATTGCTTCCACAAGGCATCTGCTAGACTTGATTTGTTCGCAGTAAGAAACACATTGGTAGTTTCGAAGAGTGCCGGCGGATAACTACAAAGTTCATACGCGAAAACGTCTTGCAGATCACCACAGCGTATGCCGGCTGTAACTAGACGCTGAAAGAGTAGTTGAGGATCGATGAGTACAGACTCAGTTCCTGTGTGAATGGACGAATTAGTATCTAATGTCACTACTTGGTCTTTCTTCTTGAATACATACTCCATCACCTTGTGGTCTATCATTCCGGTTAGTATCTTCTGTCAAACATTGATGACAGTTTCAGCATTAACACGGTCCCCTGCAGTAACGCCAGTGTCAATACTGTGCAGGCTTCAATCATCACGAGTAAATGGACTCTTCGCTGTTAGAAAGTGTATCAGCTTGTAAGTGTCATTAGTGTCTCTCTCTTTACGTGCTGTAGTGAGGTCCTTATGCTGGTCGTTGGTGACGTATTGGACTGACGTGTAGTCTTGCAGAGCACTGTTCACCTCGGCACACACTGGACTGGATAGTAGCCATGTCACTCGCTGTGATTCCTCCATACATCTCCCTCTGGTCAGTCCTCCTGTAAAAGCCACGACAGAGAATTTTAATAACATTTATATTTAAAACCTTCCATATTCATAAAACGATTCAATCAAAAGAATTATGCAATTTAAGTTATTCAAATAGGATAAGTAAAGAAACACAAATTACTTTTTTAAAAGTTGTGCAATCAAAATAGGGAGAAGAACACAGAGAAGACCAAATAGCCAGATAAAATTAACCACATTCTAATACCATAGCGAACTATTGATTTTGTATGGTATTGATTTATATAAAATTGATACAGTATTTAAAACATTCATTTATATTTTATAATAATTATTGTCGAGCACATGGAGCACATGAAATTGACAATAAGTGTAAAGGTGTACGAGGTCTTCGAGCCACCGTGGCCATAAAACATAAGCATCAGTCAGTCAGACAATAAGTGGAGATTATGTCATGATTACCTGTAGTCTTCATGCTTCTCATGAGAACGTGTTCAATAACCAAGTCGGTCGACAAACCCGCCCAGTAACGATCGGAACGTCGCACAACATGGAGGCCATTCTCGAAGTGATGTTGAACCTCAGGATGTTGTGTCGATAACTCGACGAGTTGGTGGAGATAGACGTGGAAGTATTTCGTGTACAGACTATGACCAGCGGCGGCCAGATAAGGCAGCATGTCACGCAATACTTGAAGGTATAAGTTCCAGTTACCAGTACGTTCTGATTTGATGAATCATCTCATTGTAACTACCATTTCCATGTAAGTCAGCCACAGTTGTGCAGTTCGGAGATCTTTCATATTGTCCTTTTCTTTCTTTATGACAATATTTACATTTCTTAATACATCAGTTGAACAGTCACCTTCTATATCTAACTCGCCACTCATCAACTCATCATACACACACTCAAGTTCATGGAGGTCAACCGTTGTGGTATCAACGTCATCAGAACATAGTTCTACTTCTTCCAATGGTGAGCTAGTTGATACTAGTTGTTCATCTGTGCTGCTCATGTGCACATCATGACTCTGATCCATGTCCACCCCTTCAGCTTCATCATCTCCGGTATTCACATGTTCATCAGCCGTTACAACAATATCACGATAACATGGCGTAGTAGGCACAGGAACGCCGAATGCATGTGCAGCTAGCATAGTGTTGAGTGCTGCATCAACCAGAAGACGTGCGCGGAAGGCCCTAGCGTATGCCTTGCCAGACAACATGTGAGTCACTGTATTACTGGCGAACACCACCTCAAGTAAACGTCGAAGTCCAGATCCTGCCATGACATGTCCAATGGCTCCTAAATAACTCATGAGCGTGTGGAAGCCACCTAGTCGCAATACAAGTCCGCGCAAAGCACTGCCTTCTGGTTCACTTTGGGTGATTGGCATAGCTTTTCACCAGAGTGGTTGGTCGAATGTGATGATTGGCGTTGCATTGTAACGGGCTGCGTGGTCGCATACAAATACTAATGTGGAGTAGATGCATGACATATCACTAGGGTTCATATTGATCATTGGTAGGAACATCACAGATGACTGGCCTGGGTGTGTTCCTGTGTGTGCTGCCTGCATCATACCTGACCATGCTGGGCAATGGGGATCGTATCGTTAATGAAACATTCCACAGTTGATCAATAGCTGACGTTTTGTCCTGTTCCTGTAAGTCGGTCAGTATTTCATACTTTAATGAGTCTAATCCACTACAAGCAGTTGCCATGTGTTTGATGTTGATATGCCCAACTGCTGCAACATCTGTCATTGTCACATGTTTGCGTGGTACTATACTTCTGATCTCCGTGCTAGGTGTGACTGTGGCAATGATCCCCATGCCATGAAATGTGCCCAGGCCATCAATTGTCCTAATGTTATGATCCACGTTATCCGCCATATATTGGATGATATGATCGGGGCTGGGGTTTGTGATCTCTGTCCCCTTGGTGATATCCGCGCTGCGTTCAAATTTCTGTACCTCGGCATATGAGCTACAGAAGCCATGGGCATGAAGCGTGTCTATGAGAAACCTGGCACCAGTGTGACGGTGCACTTGTACACCTACACCTATCTGTAGTGGTGCGATTAGAACTCTAGGACGAATGCATTACATGATGGCTTGGCCCAAAGACGCCACTTTCCTATCAACATTAGTTCCAACAATAAGTGTCTGAAGGAGGAATTGCAGCGAACCTGGTATGAATAATAATGCTTCCTTAGTAGATGCCATTTCAGATGGGACTGGATATGTGTCTTTTGTCTGTTTGACTAATTTTATATCAGCTTTTATCAATTTTCATTTTAGACCCATTTCTGATAGTTTCAATCACTCGAGTACGAATATGAGCCTTGAAATATGGCAAAAAGTAGTTTTTTGGCAGCCATCTTGGATTTATGCAAATGAGTGGAATATAAAACGGAACTAAAACTTATGGCAACTCAATCCTTGTCATTTTGAACACATATATGACCATTTAAATCACTGAAAAATGACTCGTGACCATAGATATGGCAAAAAGTAGATTTTGGCAGCCATCTTGGATTTATGCAAATTAGACACTTGTCCACTCCTTAGATTTTCCTAGATTTTTAGTATGTCATTGTGACCTATGCTAGGAGCTCAGAAAAACACGAATAGTAAATGTTGCAATTTGTTTTGGGTCATTTCATATATTTCCTGGACTAACAGTATGATAAACTGCTCCATCAATATCGCGGGGGTCCTTAATAAACTCTACATGAAATCTAGCCTTTTCGTCTAATAATCCATCCAAAAATCGGCATAACAGATCTTGCCGTCTGGTTTCATGATCTCTCCCGACGCGCGCCTTATCGTAAAGTTTCTTTAATTCAGCAGGAATACTCTTCTACAGTTTCCCCATTCAGTTGATTTCTATGTGTGAACTGAATCCATGATGCTTTTGATGTTTCTACAATTCTAAATCTATTGTTGAGCTCCTTGCAAAGTGCTTTGTAATCTGATCTGGTCGTTTGTGATAATTGTCCATATACAAATTCCCCTGCGGTTCCTTGTAATCGTGGTAGTATTTCGTCTATCTTTTCATCCGTTGTCCATTTTTGTCGAAAAGCCACATCCTCGAACCGATTATACCATACGTTCCACGCTTCTTTTCCTGTAAAAGGTGGTAATTTTGGACTATTTCCTTTTGTACATTGTGTATGTGTTGAAGAAATTGCCCTTAAATGCTGGTTATTGTCCTCTGTTTCACTTTCATCACTGGACTCCACCCTATTTCGGTTTATTTGTGGTCTGATCCTCGTATTCTGTGACTGTCCTGGATTGTTGCCATTTTGATTTGATGCTACTATATTAAATGCCGAAATTGCATTCTTTAATTCCTCGGTTACTGATTTCAGTGAATTTTCTATGTTTGATACTTTGGCTTCCATATTCTTTATTGCTTGTCCCTGGCTGTGTGTAGTATTTTCCATCTGGTTTCTGTATCTCGGTACGTCTCCGATGCTCCACGATGCTGTGTCTCTGGGCCTACTCATTCCAGCTTCCTCCGTATCTAGATTATCAGAATATCTGTGCGCGATGTCAATCGGTAGACTCGATGCTTCATTATCATTTTCAGCCATATGATTTCTTTGTGCTTGTTGCCTTGTCAGGACCATTTCTGATTCCATTTTTCTTACTTTGCAAATTTCTGCTCAGCCTTGTCTTACATAAGTTATTTCAGACCGTTCAAGAAAATGAGAATAGACTTTATAGATCTATGATTCTTGTCTCAACCGCTCAAATAATAGCAAATTATCTTAAATTTAACTTTAATTTAAATAAATTATAGCCGTTATTTTACAAAACACTGATACGCGAGTAAAACCAATAAAATTTAGAAGTATTTACAACCGCTGCCACCAAAATCTCTGTCACGACTCTGTGTGGTAGCGCGGTAATGGCGATGAATCAGTGACAGGTTAAAAATAAAGGAATCAATCAGTAATGGGCTAAAATTAGTAAAACAGTTACATTTCTACAATTTATTACATGAATGAAGGAATTAATGACTAAAATATGATAAATATGCTAGTTCCTTGTACAAATACTAATAATTACTTTTAATGGGATGAAACCTAAAATAATGGTGTATCAATACCTTAGAATTTCTTATTACCTAAATGATAAATGGTTAAAAGCTTACATTTTTATGCCAGAGTCTAAATTATAATATCAGTGCTCCCAGTTATTTTCAAAGTCTATTCTGCCGTAGTCCATTCACGTGCTTTCTTTTATACTCCGTATTCTGCCGAGCAGAAGCTGGCGGAATATGGGATAAAACTGCAGAAAACGACAGAATTCGGATTTCCACGGCGGGAATCCGAAACGGGATTCTGCAGAATTCTGCTAAATCTGGCGTAAAAATTACTAAATTCAATGACCTTAGTTCTGTTTTCACATGAATTATATAGAAAAGACATTAATGAAGGAAATTACCCTTGGCGAAACATACCTGAGCACAGAAAGTGTAAATATTATCTTCTGAAGTCGAGTGACAGCTGTCAAAATTAATAGCGCTCTGGCAGAATCGGGGGTTAACCGGAAACGAACTTTCAACTTCAGAACGAGGCTGCCCAGAAAATCCAACATTTTGACATGTGAAATGTATGTCAATAAAACGGCTATTAATCACTAACTGGTGGCTCAGAGATGTTGCGATCGGCGTGGCTAACAAGTATTAACTATGTTGATGATTATGGATAACATAAAGTGAGGTGACAGTTCATGAATTGCTGATATACTCTGTAATTACACTAACTTCGTACAAGTACCCCACCCACTATGATAACTGTAAAGGGCTGAAGAAAGCATTGTATACCTCAATTACTGGGGTCTAACACCACCGCACCAATTCCCACGACGATGAACGCAATCTCGCGGTATTTTTGGGTCTCTGACGGTACATATAAATCTGAACGTTGGGGCTCGGAATCCAGCGGCGCGAGAATTTTCTGCGGATATGCCCGATTGTACTCGCGCACGGCTTCGTCAACGTTCCGGAAAGTTTGCACGGCGTGACTCTCTCGGCGAAGCTCTTCGTTGATCCAGTCCAGACGGATGGTTCGTTTTTTCGACCGTGCTTCCTTTGCGCTATTGAGTTGTTCTGTAGCTAAATCGTGACGCTTGCGCTCATCATCCGCGTCCGATCCAAGTAACGAGAATAAATCGTTGCTACCGCCGAACGCCCATGCGCTCACGACTGCACCAACCAGCATTATTACGACCGCAGTAGCCATTTATTTCCATATTTTAGCAGGTAGAATTCCAGCTTAAATTATATAATCTCGCGTCCCAACTGCGGACGCTACATTCAAGGTCACGAGTCCTACGTCTCTCACGGTCATGTCCAATTTGGGAGCGGGCCCTCCTAAGGCCATCTTTGATAGTCGAGCACCCCCGATACTGAGACCCGATATCACCATGGCGTGATAAAGCGCGTTCACTATCATTTTAACATCGTTTTCAGCCATTACATATAGCGATTATTGCATATAAAAGGGATCGCGATTAAAGGTACATGCCCACGCAGTAGGCACAAAATGTTCTTTATAGGAATTTAATAAATGTATAATTATGTCACTATTCCACCAGTTCTAAAAATTACGAGCGCCCGCTATACAAATATAATCATTTATTAATTATCAACTTACTGTTAGCGACGCGCGGCGGTAACAGTCTATTTTGATAATGTGCGATGCGCATGCGCAGTATACTACGCGCGCCAGTAGGCTTCCCAATATGTAAACAAGAATATCAACATGTCGAAACGTCCAGGACGGAAATTGTATGAAACGGCGCGTGTTGGTAAAAATAGCACGAGGTCGGAAAATACCCTTTCTGGTCGCGGCATATAAAATGCGATTTAACACCAAGTAACACGCGCCGTAATTAAAAATAACTCATTAGTGGGTAGACAAATGGCTCATATAAGGCATGACAGAAAATTAAAAGTAGTAGTACTGTGTAACCTGCTGCGTGGGAATGTACCTTTAATGTTTAAATGGGGCGCAATCGGTTTCGGAACCGCGGCTGGTTGTCTCGAAAGGTAGTTCCGCACACACAGGGTGCCAACAACTGCCAAACCACCACCAACAACCCACGGGATGATCCAGGTAGGAGCTGCAGCGCTCCCAGATTGCTCAGACTGTTCCTGCCGAGATTGAACCGCAGCTATCTTCGGGTGTTTTACTGTTTCTGCCCCCCAACTCCAATTGCGATTTGCTTGGGGGTGCGGCTGGAACCAATAACGACTGTTTGACCTCTCGAAGCTCGGCGAGTATTTTATCTTGTTAATGTTTTCGGCTGGCAGCCGCTGCCCGCCCAGCTGCCTGTCTTTTTGGGTTTTTGTGTCGTGTAATCGGATTCAACAGTGTTGAGGGTTCGTCCAACCGCACCTGTGCAGTTGGGGGACCAATCGGAGTTGGAAGTGCAATCGGGTTCAACAGTGTTCAGGGCTGTTCCGTCACTCTCGCAGGTGCTTGTCGCTCCAGTTCCAATTCACGAATTGGGGATGCGTCTTGTGTCAACATTTTCTGAGCTTATAGTTCGTGGGCATATATGTCCAAATTGACAGTGCTTAGCCGTGGTCAACGCGGTTGTCAGCGGAGCTAAGTACATTCCAAACTTGTGATAAATTGAGCAGCAGACTGTTCTAAGAGTGTGTCCTACAAAATGGTCAGTCTCTAAATCACCAATCAACCCGCGGTGACAGATATAGGGAGAATTGCACTGACAGCGGTAGCGTACAAATGAATAGCCGCCGCCCCAAGAGTTTTCGTCATCTCTACCCCCAATTTGGATTCGTATCGCGCATACATTTTATCAACCTCGACATCTGACATTTTATCCACCTGACAAACTAAGAGACGCCTACCGAAATACTGCCCAGATTGCCCCCAGCAACCAGCGTATCTAGCCGCTCGCGTCGCGTCGTGTTTTCATTTTTTTTCTTCCCACTGCACAGGTGCGGTTGGGTAGATACCGTGTCGGCAGTCGAGCCATATTTCATGAAAGATACCGTGTCGGCAGTTGTGTCATCTTTCAGGAAAGATACCAGAGCGACTGTTTCTTCAATTAGCTGATCGAGAAGTTCGTCGCAGTTCATTATTCCAACAGTGTTGGGTGTAATATTCTGACTAGTCTTATAAGTTTAACATCAAACCGTTTGTAATTTTCTAAATATTAATTATGAGTAACTAGTAATAATTCAGTAATATTTAGTAGATTTAATTTCGTAATAATTCAGTAATAATTCATTAATATTTAGTAAATATTTAGTAGAAAATTAGTATATATATAGATATAGTAATATTAGTAAATATTTAGTAGATATAAATAAGTAATAATTCAGAATAAGAAATATTTAGTAAATTAGTATAATTTAAGATATTAGTAGATTATTTAGTAAGTATTCAGTAATTCAGTAATTCAGTATTCAATTAGCTCAGTAATTAATTGATAACTTCATAATGTGTGGGTTGATCAGTCTTTAGCAGAAGTTTGGCGTGCTTAGTTTCCGAAAGCATCTGTCGAACCTCCAGGCGATCCTCGCGCGTTGGCATAACGTCGTTCTGTCGAAGACAGTCATCGAATGAGTCTCGGTTTTTGCAGTAAAAGAGGGCGACCCATTTCGTTTGCTCGCGCAGATCCTTGAGGACGTCGTTGTACTTCTGAGTGGAGATCCATACGCTTTGCCCCGCATGGCGGCCAGAAAATGCGAGCTCAGAGAGCATGTCCTTCTTTTTGGTCATCGCCGCCTTAGCCGAGCAGTCGTCAATCACGTATAGGGTGGGCTCGCCCTGGAAGATTTGGTTTAAACTACGCAGCCAATCGTGAAGCCTATCACCGGGGTCCATAACTTATACCTGAGGGTCGGTCCATATCCACGGGCGCCGCTGATATGTCTCGTTGTGCCGCACAGTGGGACACAGGATCACAATGTGGCGAAACACATCGTTGTAGGACCCCTCGAGCAAGTCGAGGATGAAAACCGTTTTTCCGCATCCTGTCTGCCCACATATTATGGCAGAGTGGGCATCACAAACTTTATTTTTATTTAAATCTTTAGATGTTGAGTTGTGCGTCTGTGATTATATATAAGTACACGTTCAATGGCCCAGCTCCATCCGCCTCTTTGGTTATCTGGATCGTCGCACCCTCGCTAGCGTTCTCAACTTGGCGTCCACTACCGTGCATTTGGTCGTCGCCGCTGACTCGCATGGCTAGCCATAACGCGTATTTGGTAGTCAGGAACTGCGCGAGGGAGACGTCCGAGAGCTGCAGGTCTTTGGCAACCGCGGCAACCTCTGGGGAGCGTTTAGAGCCGATAGCAAACTGCTTTCTGGCTTCGTCCCAGTGCTGGTGCGCGTGAAGGCCCTGGCTGTATATTTGATTAGGGACTCCCTCGATCGTCACCTCGACCTTTGTGATATTTTGTTGATGTTTTTTCTTTTTTTACTAAATGGTTTATTTTAAATTTTTAAATACCTCATGTATGTACCTATTGTATAACAAAACCTATAGTTTTGAAATCACATGACATGTTACTAGAAAAGAGCATACATAATGTATTTAGAAAGTCAGCTTATTTAAGAAGAGTTTTTTAAGAAGAGAGTTATAGGAAATAGAAAAAAAGATGAAGAGGTCTTCCTTCTGTTCTCGTAATTCGTAATACATGTGATTTATAACACTTATGTCAATAATATAATACAGTTGACATATAGTGTTAATAAGCATGTAATTAATTTTGCTACGCTTGGTACATATTGATTGTCTTTTTATTTTATTAATATTTCTTTTGTGGGTGTTAAAAGTTGAAATTACCCCATTTTAGTATATGTACATCTAGCTTGTCTTTCATTGTGGCTATTTCTTTTTCAATATTGATTCGTCTTTTCAAATATTGCATGAAAAGTTAAATGACAATTTTTATTTTCATATTTACATTTAATGAAGAAATATTTTGCAAGTATGATAATACAATTGAATTGTTTAGCGATAAGGTTTGTTTGGTTTACACCAAATGCAATCGTATTAAAGTTCATTTCGTAAACCACACCTCTTTCATATAAGAATGTTCTTAGTTGTGACCATACATGTTGTACGTTTGGGCATTCCCTTTGTGATTTTGGGGTTATATAATTTGTCGGTTTGTCTAACCCCGAGCGCGAACCGACCCTCCTCGAACAGCATCAGTATACCTTTCATTGAGCGGACGGGTACGTTGAAGTTAATATTCCACAATGTGTCGCTTTTGTCTTTCGTCATCTTGCGGTGGCGAAGAACTCGGTCGTAATGTATGGCAACTCGCCCGGCGTACTGGGATCTGATCAATCGCGCGAGTTCGGGCATCGTAACCATGTAGTACTCCAGCGACACATTGTCGATCGTATACGTCGATGTCATGTCGGTGGCTATGAGAGCTCGGCCGTAGTCGTTGAACGTTAGTTCGTATTCGAGGCGGTCAGCCAAAGCGCTCTGATAGTAGGGCACGTGACTCTCCAGCAACTCAAAGTCGATCGGGATGTAGAAGCGGTTGCCGTAAACGGCCGCGATCGCGTTGTCGCTCGCGACGTTATCTGCGTTGTTACCCGCCCCGATTCTAAGTTTGGTTACGTTCTTATTTTTGCTGGTGTGAATACCCTGATAGACCGCAATTTCGTCTCGCTCTTGCGACGTCTTCCACATTCCTGATAGCAACGGTAGACGTCGCTGTCGTCGATCGACATCACCTCATTACCAGAAATATTTATCATGGTCTTCTTAACGATGGCGCGACCTAGGTTCTGAACGACGGTTCGGTCCGCGTCTGTCGACGTCAGCGAAATAGTGAAAGCGATGCGAACAGTCCCCGGCACAATGACGTCGTTAGCTCCGAGGTTGGGAAAGCGGGCTAAGAACTGCTGGTTCTGGTCGATCGTCGATGGTTTGTTCGTAATAACGACGCTCTGTCTCACGCCTTTCGCCCCGAGGGGCTCCCGCAGTCTGCGGTATTGATTGAGTTTGCGACCGTATTGACTCGAAGACATAATTCAGTGGAACTAAGTAGTAACTCTATTAAACCCGTATGGTTTTTTTCTTTAATACATCGTTAAAGATGGACGATTACGATATGGAAGAATTCGATCGCGGCCGAGATGATGACATCGATTATGACATCGATGACGAAACGCCCTTCATAGGGACTCAAGTTCCAATTCGTGAATTGGTGGAAATAGGTGGCGCTTCAACACCATTAGTCTAAGTCAGGAATTAGTCAAGTCAACTGTAGACGACTACTACGACAGTTTGGCAGAAAAAGGTGCGGTCCCATCTGTCGGCTGCGACTACTCTAAGTTCGAATTGGATGCGCGTGGTAGGTTGCGACTACGATCAGCACCAAATGTCCGGCTCATTGATATAAGAAACTGAAAACCCCTAGCGCTGAGAACCATTGGCGGAAAAAACCTGGGCGGTGGCCAAATCGTAAAGGACGAACTCGGATTCCCAGATTGGAAGCGTGGTAAAACAATTATGCCGGCCCGCGCTGTAGATGCCCTACAGTCTACCGACGAAACGATGGCGAAGACGGCCGCTGCGATAGAAACTGTCGAGCTCAGCGAGCTCCCTCGTGTAGCCACCGACGCTATTCGCACAATGGAGATCAACGAAAACGAAATAGATGGAATACTCAACCTCGACCAAGGGTCGAAAGATGACCCACCGTTAACTCTTCGTGAACTCGATAAGGCTCTACAAACGGTCCGGGGCGAACTGGTCCTTAACCTTTCCAAATGCCCGGCGCTGGATGAACATATCGCGCTAGAAGAAAGAAAACTGGAGATTCTACCGAGCGGATCACCGAACGCCTGCGGTCGTTGCGGGATGAAAGAGCAGCTCGCTTGGAGGCTGCATCGGCTTGCCGTGAGGGTTTCCGCGTCCAAATAAGTCGGATCCTCGAAACAATCTCGAGTGTTCGTCACGAGGAGAGCGTCTTCGCACTCAGAGAGCAGGGCGTCACGATAGTATGCATCCTCATAGCTCTCGGCATGACTATATCGACCATAGGTCTAGTTATCGAGATGCTCGTAGGCGGTGCGGCGGCTGCACCCGCGCCAGCACCCACGCCATCCGACGAAGCCAAGGAGTGGGAAAAAAAGCATCTAAAAGCCCTCGCCAGTCTCCTGGCTAAATATGCCGGAAAGGCGGCGGCCGCGCTGCCTGTGCTGATCGGGAGTGTCGTCTCCTACTTGTTATCTATATTATCAAAGACGGCCGGATGGCTCGCCGAGAATGCTTGGGCTTTAATCGTGGCGATCGCCGGTCTCCTACTATTCTCCGCTCGAGAGTTCCTAAAACCAAAGCGCGAATAGTCCGATCGCCACGAGGGCGTCGACGAGCGCTCATTTATCCTCCTCGTGGGTTGTAGTTCCCGCTCCTGTTCCAATTCTTCCAATCGCGATTGGATTGGGGGAACTGGTGGAACTTGATGGTGCATCAAATTCTTCCAATCGCGATTGGATTGGGGTACTGGGGTGGGTGTATCCAATTCGTGAATTGGGGGTTTTATGAAATCGGTTCCACTTCCAACCGCAACTCTGCTCCCGATCATCTTGGTGGTGCGCTTGATGATATCCGTGTTCACGCTACCGTTGTGGCGGATTGTTTGATTGGCGGTGGCGATTACGATCTGATTATTGTAACCGTCAACCGGGTCGTCTCGTAGTATCATATTGCTCGGCGCCATATAAAGACCTATTCCAAATACATAGTATACTGGGGTGCTGGCATTCTGCAAAACGTATTGATACCGCTTGATCGCATCCGGGAGGTCCACCTGTGTGTTTATTGCGTCCTCGACATTTGCCAATAACTGTTTTTGCGCCTTCCCGTCTCCTATTATAGAACTGCGCGCTTGCGCGTGTGCGCCGAGGATGGCCCAGACGTATGTGCGAATGGAGTCGTTGAGGCGGGTAACTCCAGCCCTGGTGAACCCCTTCCCCCTATCCAAAATGAAAGTACCCCAGCCGATCTCGACGTGTTCGCTTTGTTCTATGTAGTCGAATCTAGTATACACGACGTATTTACTCCCGGCAAAAGTACAGGTTGTTGGTGGGTTATTTAGTGTATATGTCATGTTTGTAGGATTAAAAACCCCAAGACTTGTGTCCGTTACGATGCTACCATTTACAAATATATCACCTAACCCACCATGTTTTCTGTTTCCAGTCGGCATTTTTAGAAATCTGAAATTCGCTACACAGTCTTTCGTAGGCTTTGTGGTCGTACGGGCTACATAGAGGGTCCCATTTATCCTCTTGGGGTGGTTTCACGCTCATCTCTTGTATGAATCTCCGGATCGTGTAGTAGACGTGAAAAGTATAAACGCTTTCGTAGAAAGCGCTCTCATTATGCTCCATATGGTTTATGTAAGAGACCCACACCCGGATGTGGCACACCACACAGCAAAAGTTAACTGGTTCTGCCAAAACTGCATCGGTGTTGCTTTCCATGCGTCTCTGGTTTCTTGGGTAGTAATTTTGGGCAGCCTATAATTATCAAATATGTTTGAAAAAGTTGTATCAAATCCGGTGTCTTCGTTTACTCTTATTGTTTGGTTTATTAGCTTTCTAATTAAATAGTGGATTCCTACTGTTAAGTAGTACACATCTCCCCCATCGTACCTTGCCTTTGAATTGAAGCTAAATGCCTTGGTATCCAACGACATTTTAATCGGAGTTTATTATGTTTGCTACAATCACTAATGTTCAAAAAGAGAGTTGTGAACTTCAGAAGTCAATCGACAACTGCTGCGGAAAACGCCGGGTAGGCCTCAGATCAATCACCTTCACGGTTGGGTGGGAGAATGTGGGGAAGACCGAAGGGTTTGGGTATGTGAAGGATGGACGCCAAGTATGTGTAAAGCTGCCTCCCGGAGTTTTAGACAGCTCAAAGATTTTGTCACCTCAGAGGTTGACGGTATAGACAACCTCATAGTATCGAAGGCTACCTGGCTCACAACAGCCGGATAAGGATCTCCCCGACGTTGGGTACTCGACTCGGGTTTAGAGAGACATACTCCGCGAATAAAGGGTTGGTTGCCCCGGGTGAGTACGTCGGTGATAACCCGGTGGATTTTGTCTTTACAAAATATATTAGGGTGCACCTGGATCGGGTGAACACATCGTACAACACGGTAAACGGATCTCCCAGCACATTACTGAAAACTGTGCAAGCCAGTGATTGTTTCTTTGGGGAGACTGTGACCTTAGACTTCCCATGCCCCGAGATGAAAGTTTTGGAATCGGGACATATCCACGAATTTACGGTCTCTATTCTTGATGATCAAGCGAGAGAGTTGAAGAACTATTACCCGATTTCGGTCGTCCTAGACATTTCAAATTAATTCAATGAATTAGTCTCAAGTTCGTAATATAATGTATAACAACCAACGTTATGAGCATATACGGACCAGGTACTTCTTCCAATTCCAATCGCGATTGGGTGACAGATATAAATTCAAAGAATCCGAGTAACGATGATATTCCCGACGGATCCAACCCCACAGGTGATTTTTTAACTACCGGAAAAACCATATCACTGATCAATAGAACTATATCTGCGGCCATGGACGAGATTCACAAAAGTCTACTATCACAACTTAGAGTATATACCCTGGCTGTGTCTACACAAACTCGTGAAGAAACACATACATAACTAAACGAACGAGGCGGAAAAATAACCGAATTTCGGGAAGAGGTCTATACAGAGTAGTAGTATATAGGGAGCCAAAATTATACCACCTACGGTGGTATCATTTCCACCCCCATATACTACTCCCACCACCCCCTAAAAATCAAAAATTGGTTAACGAGGAAATTGTCTCCCACCACCCCCGAAAAATCCAAATTGGTGTCATAAATACATCATGTTTTTTTCACGTCCAATTGAACATATAAAACTATACTAATAAAAAGGATTTATTTTTGTCTCGTTGTCATATTGGTGTCATAAATACATCATGTTTTTTTCACGTCCAATTGAACATATACATTTAATAGGTTATAATAAAATATTATAACAAAATGGATAATAAAATACGCAACGAATTGGAATTTTGTGATGACTTTGATGAAGAATTGTACGCTGTTTCTACAGTATTAAAACACGGTAAAATGACAACACTATGTGGTATCGAATACATGAAATATCAGAGTAATTTATTACGCTGCGATAAAAACGTTGCATTTACAATATTAAACCGGCAATTATGTCGCCGGTATAAGTATCAAATTTATGTAATGAAGCGACTAAATAGGGTCGGAGAAACACTATCGAGACATTGTCAAACTAATTTTATAAAACAGTTTAAAATCAAAGATTCGTTTACGGATATGCGTTTCTACAATAACACTTTTAACGAAGAAATTGGAAAATTATTAGAAGAAATTGGAAATTGAACAGAAAAAAACAACTACCAATATTATTAGAGAAAATGGATAATACAATACAATTGGAATTGAAAATTTTTAATGCCTGTGTTGAAGAAATTTACGAATCTTATGGGGGTTATAATCCTATATATAAATTCTATAAAATGAGAACACTAGGCGATATCGAATACATGAAATACCAGCGTAATTTATTACGCTCCGATAAAAACGTTGCATTTACAATATTATACCGGCAATTATGTCAACTATACAAGAGGCAAATACAAACATTAAGACGGATAATGCGTATCGGATATGAAACTAAGGTGTATTATATAAAATTGTTAAAACCCAACGATTCGTTTACGAATGTACATTTCTACGATATCGCTTATAAAGAAATTGAAAAAATTATTATTGAACAGCAATGTTGATGCTAAGACAAATAACATCATGACAACGGTCGGAGTTGTCTGCTCATTTTTTTGTAAACTGGTAATTTATTTTTCATCAACCTCAAGCGGCCGGAGTTGTCTGCCCATTTTTTTTTGTAAACTGGCAATTTATTTTTCATCAACCTCAAGCGGTCGGACTCCGAACGCCGTTGTCAAGCAGTTGTTTACCATAGCGACCACATTTGTAGGGATAGAAATAAATAAATAAAAATGTTTAGCTCCAACCGCGGCGCGAACCCACGACCCTCGTCTCTATAGAGTATCTCCTTAACCCACACGACCACGTAGGCTGTTATGATAAACATTACCTAGTGTTGGACAATGTTTCAATTACACGGGTTATGAACCATGCGTAAATTGATAGCCAAGGTAAACAGAGCCGAGTGTATCAATTTACACAGGTGATTACAGTGTAATCCTCGACTGAATTTGTAATTCTCAGTGAAAAACACATGTTGTATAGGTATGTAAATTTGTTTACTGCACCAATATAATTAATAATTTTGAAAAAATTAGGAAAATTAAGAAAATTAGAAAATTAATTATTTTTTAAAAATTATTTTATAAAATATCACAATGGTGCTGTAACATTTCTTCCGACTTTATTTCCAAGTTTTACCCTAAATTTATCCCAATCAGTACACTCAATTTTGGGCATGGTGGCGCGCGCCTTGATTCTTATATCATTTTTTAATTCTTCATATCTCCCAATTTCTTTCACCACGGATTCAAACTCTAAATTTGATATTTTCTTATCGGCCAACGCTTTGGACACCATAACGTCGATGCTATTTTTCTTAGACCTAGCGAGAACGGATATTCTATCATGTTTTCTACTTTTTTTCTCGAGTTTTCCACCCGCCGCCCTAATTACCATACAAAGTATTCCAGATAAAACGGTAATTCCACTCAAAACCCCTGCAAGTGGAACCGTTACAATTGTAGACAGCGTTGCAACAGTCCCCGCACCACTCATTACAGATAAACTTGCCAGAACCGTACTAGATGCTTCAGCTATGTTCGCCGCACGCTTATATTTGTTAGCGTGTCTTTTTCTATTTGCACATTCTCTAACTAAAATATCCTGCATAGCGACGATATTATTCAACCTAAAATCTGAACTTCTTTCGTTAATTGGATATAGTGTTGGAGGAGTGGTATTGAGAGTTGGATACAGTGTTGGTGGAGTGGTATTGAGAGTTGGATACAGTGTTGGTGGAGTGGTATTGAGAGTTGAATATAGTGATTCGTTCATATTTAAATTTTACAAATTTATTTCAATATATTAGTATTTTACAAATTAAGTTCAATTAACAATGAGACAATAGTGGAAGAACTCTCTTGGTCAGCGATTTTCGTAACAAAGTTAATAACACTACCTTCGGAAAGTCTAATTAGATCGTCACCGGCGAACGAAACCACCGATGAACTATCTCCAGCGCGTTTAGTGACTCCAATTGCCCGTTCTTCCCCATCTACTACGAGATTTATCGTGACCGCGCCCACAGGTTTACCATTAGCATTAACCGAGCAGACCGCCATTCGGAGAAGTGTACCTGGAGCTGTCATGGTGTATCCCCACATTTATTACTCGCTTTGGCACCGAACGAATATTCAGGGAGCCCCTCAACCAATGAGCCCCGCTTCTCAGCCCAAATGTTATCACACGTTTTTTTTTTTGCGTTTTTCATTGTAACAATCCGGCAAGCCCCCCGATAGAGGTATGGGCCTCAGCACGAATCTTTTCAGCGGTCTCCTCAAGCGCTTTGGTCGTGGCTATACGAGCATGTTTCAGTTTATCAGAAACTTCAGTTATTTTACCGTCTAGTTCGGTAAGCGCCGCTTCTCTGCTGAGAGAGTCCTTTCAGCAACGCATCATAAGCCTCCATAATGGTCGCCTGGTGACCTTCTAAGGCTTTTTCAACACCCGACCGGGCATCTTTTTGAAATTCGATTATTTTCCCGTCTAGTTCGGCAACCGCCGCTTCTCTGATGAGAGAGTCCTCTGAGCGCAACACCTCATAAGCCTTCGCAAGGGCCGCCTGGTGGTCTTCTCGGACGTTCTCAATACCCGTTCGTACCCCCTCAACCCCCAACCGAACCTCCTTTCGAAATTCTGTTATGTTTTCATATATGTCAGTAAGTGCCGCTTCTCTGTTGAGAGAGTCCTCTGAGCGCAACGCCCCATAAGCCTCCGCAATGGCCTCCTTATGATCTTCTCGGACGTTCTCAACCCCTGACCGTGTCTCTTTCAGAAATTCGGCTATTTTTTCGTCTAGTTCAGTAAGTGTCGCTTCTTTGTTGAGAGTGTCCCCTAAGCGCAGCGCATCATAAGCCCCCGCAATGGCCTCCGCAAGGTTCACCTGGTGTTATTTTCGGACTTTATCAATACCCGACCGTGTCTCTTTTCGAAATTTGGTTATTTTTTTGTCTAGTTCAGTAAGTGCCGCTTCTCTGATGAGAGAGTCCTCCGAGCGCAACACCTCATAAGCCTTCGCAAGGGCCGCCTGGTTGTCTTCTCTTGCTTTCTCAATACCCGACCTGGCCTCTTTTCGAAATTTGGTTATTTGTTTTCCTAGTTCGGTAAGTGCCGCTTCTCTCTGATGAGAGTCCTCTGAGCGCAGCGCATCATAAGCCTCCGTAAGGTCCGCCTGGCGGTCTTCTCGGACTCCCTCAATACCCAACCTGGTCTCCTTTCGAAAATAGATTATTTTACCGTCTAATTCAGTAAGTGTCGCTTCTCTGGTGAGAGAGTCCTCTGAGCGCAACGCATCATAAGCCTCCGTAAGGTCTGCCTGCTGGTCTTCTCGGACTTTATCAATACCCAACCGGGCCTCTTTTCGAAATTTGGTTATTTTTTTTTTTTTTACCTAGTTCGTTTAGTTCCGTATGCGTTTCTTCACGACTTTGTGTATTCACAACCAGGGCATATTCTCTAAGTTGTGATAGTAGACTCTTATGAATCTCGTCCGTGGCCATCGATATCGTTCTATTGATCAAGGCCTTTGTTTTTTGGGTAGTTAAAAAGTCGCCCTCTGTCGGGATGAATCCCCCTTCTGCCGGTTCCAAATTCTTTGAATTTGTCACCCAATCGGAAGAACTACCTGGTCCGTATATACTCATTTTCAATAATGTTGATAATATATAAATTACGAACATGCGTTTAATTCTAAATAATTTTCTTAATTTTTGCAAAATTATTAATTAATTTGAAATTTCTAGGACGACCGAAATCTGGTAATCGTTCTTCAACTCTCGCCCTTTATCATCAAGAATAGAAATCTTCAACTCGTGGATGTGTCCCGATTCCAAAACTTTCATCTCGGGGTGTGGGAAGTCTAAGGTCACAGTCTCACCATAGAAACAGTCGCTGGCGGGCACGGTTTTCAATAATGTGCTGGGGGATCCGTCTACCGTGTTGTACGATGTGTTCACCCGATCCAGGTGTACCCTGAGAGTTTTCGTGACGGCGAAGTTTACTGGGGTATCGCCGCGGTGCTCGCCCACGGGGAAGACAAATCTCGCCAGGTGCACAAACAATTCATCCTCGTTGTAAGGGGGTGCATATTTAAATCCTAACATTGAGGCCAACCCCGGTGAGATCCATAAACGCTTCTCAACGGACAATGTCGCAAGCCCCGTGGCTTTTGAGACTGCGAGAGTGCCAATATCAGGAAACTTCGCCGCGATAAAAGCTTTGAGATCTCCGAAACCCCAAAGGCCAGGAAGTAATTCGGCACTTGTGAACAGAAGGCGGTTAGGCCCCTGCCCCACATTAATGCCGATATCTTGGACAAATCCGGACTCGATAGACTCTAACGTTTCAATGTTATTCCACCCAACCGTGAAGGTGATTGATCTAAGGCCTACCCGGCGTTTACCGCAGCAGTTGTCTATTAATTTTTGAAGTTCACAACTCCCTTTTTGAACATTAGTGACAGTAGCAAACATAATAATATCTTTCAATGGATACCAAAGCATTTAGCTTTAATTCTAATGCAAAGTACGCGGTCGGAGGTAAATACACGCAAAAAGACGTTGTTAACCACCTTGTACACCCAACCGTAACGGTTAGACCGGACAGCGGCTTTGCCACCAATTTTTTGAACAATATAGGCTGCCCAAGATTACTACGATGGAGGCGGTAAACGGGTGGAAAGCAACACCGATGCAGTTTTGGCAGAACCAAATAAATTTCGCTGTATGGTGCGCAACAGCCGGGTGTGGAGTTTCATATAAAGATCATCTGACATCCAAGAATGTCATGCTCCGAAGTGTCTACAACTTTCATGCGTATTATACTATTAGGAGGATTCTCAAAGAACTAGGTATTTCACTACCTCAAGACGACGCCTGGGATCCCATTTCCAACGCATACGACCGTATGGCCTTTGAAAGACTGTGTAACGAATTTAACGTTTCAAAAGACGAGGACTGGAGACAGAAAGCATTTCCTACCAGCACCAGCCTCGGCGACGTTCTCATTCGGGGCCAGTCCGGGAATTGGACGCAGACTGATTTTAGACGCGATCACTCCGGTGACCACATCGTCAGTCGGAACGCCGGGAATTTTGACCCCGCCACGATGACTTTCGGGCCGGAAGTGTCTGGAGGTCGGCACTGTGGCGTGTTTTCTTTTTTGTAAAATGTTACCTCCGAAATGGCTCACGTCGATTACATACAGCAGGCTGCTGAGGTTCAGAACGCGTGGGGTACATTTATGTTAGATACGGTCTAGGGTTCACGCAGGCCGGAGTTACTCGCGTCCAACGACTCCATTCGCACGTACGTCTGGGCCATCCTCGGCGCACAGAAGCAAACTCGCAGTTCTATACTGGGCACGGGAACAGCGTTTGATGCACAAAAACAATTATTGGCACTTGTAGAGGACGCCATCTCAGCTAGGGTGGACCTGGAGAAGGCGATCCAGAATTATCAAGACGTTTTGCAGAATGCCAGCACCCCAGTAGACTATGTATTCGGAATAGGTCTTTATATGGCCCGAGCAATATGATACTAAACGAGAACGACCCGGTTGACGGTTTACAATAATCAGATCGTAATCGCCACCGCCAATCAAAAAATCGGCCACAACGGTAACGTAAACACGGATATCATCAAGCGCACCCCCAACATGATCGGGAGCGGAGGTGAAAATTCAAATAAATTTGAAAAAGATTTCATAAAACCCCCAATTCATCCAATCGTGCCTGGATTGGATACACCCACCACAATTCGTAAATTGGATGCACCATCGAGTCCCCCTAATCCAACCGTAATTGGAACAGGAGCGGAAACACCAATCGAGATTGGAAGCACAACACACGAGGAGGAGAAATTAGCGCTCGTTGTTGCCCTCGCGGCGATCGGATTATTTACGCTTTGGTTGTAGGAACTCTCTGGCAGAGAATAATAGGAGACCGGCGATTGCCACGATTAAAGCCCAAGTATTATTGGCGAGCCATCCGACCGTTTTTGATAATATAGATAACAAGAAGGAGAGGAGACCCCAGATCAACCCAGGCAGCGCGGCAGCCAACTTTCCTGCTAATTTAGCCAGTAGATTGGCGAGGGCTTTTAGTTGTTTTTTTATTCATTCTTTGGCCCCACCGGATGGATCTGGTGCTGGTGCTGGTGCTGGAGCTGGAGCTGGTGCTGGAGCTGGTGCTGGTGCTGAACCACCCGTGATAGATAGAACTAGAGACGATATAGATAGAATTAGGGTCGATATAATCATGCTGAAAGCCGCGATGACGGTTATTATCGTGACGCCCTTCTCTCTGAACAGAGTGCGAATACGCGCACCGAGTGTAGTGTCCTCGTGCAGGACCCTCGAGATTGTTTCGCGGCTCCGACTTAATTGACCGGAAAGCGTCTCACGGTTAGTCGAGGCAGCCTCCAATCTCTTTCGTCCCGCAACGACCGCAGGAGTTTGTTGATCCGCTCGGTAGATTCTCTATCGCCCCGTGCTTCCTTTATTTTTCTTTCTTCTAGAGCGATATGTTTGTCCAGCGCTGAGAGTTTGGAGAGGTTATTGACTAGTTCGCCCCGAGTTGTTTGCAGAACCTTATCGAGTCCCCGGAGTTCGCGAAGAGGTAACGGTGGGTCAAACTTCGTGCCGTTTATTTCGTTGACCGTGGTTTCAATCGTGTTAATAGCGTTGGTGGCTACGCGAGGGATCTCGCTGAGCTCGATCGTTTCTATAGTGGCGGCCGTCTTCGCCAGCGTTTCGTCGGTAGACTGTAGTATTTTTACCATTTGTGTAGCCAGCGGCGCCTGAATGTCGTCGATCACTCCGAGAGCTCGAGCGAGGAGTACTCCATATCGCTTCAATGAAGAGGGGCTGAGGAACTTTTTTGGGTCGTTCTTGTGCGTCAGCAACTTCCAGGTATTGCCCCATTTAACCCACAGGTCTCCTCTTTTAGTGCTGCGGAAATCCAACGGGGCATCAATGCCGCGTTTAGACACTATACTCTCCCACCGTTTCACCAGAGTTTGCGTTTCCTTGGTAGACGCCAGCTCATTCTTGGAGATTCCCTCAGGAATCTTGGCACCGCCCGCCCATGTCGGAGTTTTGGATTTGGCCTCCCACGTTTCGAAATGTCTACTCGCCTCGTGCGGGTGCTCTATGAAGGACGTTTCGTCCTCATCATCGAGGTAATCGACGAGGTAATCTTCTCGGTCCAAGCCCTCTCCGTGGCTATATGGATCGATATCATCGATATCATCATCATCATCGACGAGGTAATCTTCTCGGTCGCCCGTAGTGCGATCGAATTCGTCCATGCCAATATCGAGACCAGCCATCTTTAATAATTATTATTATATTAAAGACAAAACAATACAGGTTTAATAGTTTCAATAAAATTAATTATGTCTTCGAGTCAATACGGTCGCAAACTCAATCCATACCGCAGACTGCGTGAGCCCCTCGGGGCAAAAGGCGTGAGACAGAGTGTCGTTATTACGAACAACCCATCGACGATCGACCAGAACCAGCAGCTCTTAGTCCGCTTCCCCAACCTCGGAGCCAGCGACGTCATTGTGCCTGGTACTGTTCGCCTCGCTTTCACTATTTCACTGACGTCGACGGACGCGGACCGAACCGTCGTTCAGAACCTGGGTCGCGCCATAGTCAAGAAGACTATGATAAAGATTTCTGGTAATGAGGTGATGTCGATCGATGACAGCGACGTCTACCATTGCTACCAGGACCTGTGGAAGACGGCACAAGAGTGCGAAAATGCGGTCTATCAGGGTATTGACACCAGCCGAAATAAGAACGTAACCAGACTTAGAATCGGGGCTGGTAACAAGGTAGATGGCAACGCGAGCGACAACGCGGTCGCGGGCGCTTACGGCAACCGCTTCTACATCCCGCTCGACTTTGAGTTGCTAGAGAGTCACATGCCCTACTATCAGAGTGCTTTGGCTGACCGCCTCGAATACGAACTAACGTTCAACGACTACGGCCGAGTTCTCATAACCACCGACATGTTATCGACGTATACGATCGACAATGTTTCGCTGGAGTACGACATGGTCACGATGCCCGAACTCGCGCGATTGATCAGAACCCAGTACGCCGGGCGCGTTGCCATACTTTACGACCGAGTTCTTTGCCATCGCAAGATGCCGAAAGACAAAAGCGCACATTGTGGAATATTAAAGTCAACGTACCCGCCCGCTCGATGAAAGGTATACTGATGCTGTTTGAGGATGCTCGGTTCGCGTTCGGTGCTAGAAAAACCGAAAAATTCTATAACCCCAAAATCACGAAGGTAGAGGTGACGATCGAGGGAGTCCCCAATCAACTCTACAGCGCGGGTCTTCGCGCACACCAGCAGTGGGATGAAGTAAGAAAGCAGTTTGCTGCCGGCTCTAAGCGCTCTCCGGAGGTTGCAGCAGTTGCCAAAGACCTGCAGCTCTCGGCCGTCTCCCTCGCGGAGTTCCTGAATACCAAATACGCGTTGATGACCAAATACACGGTAGCGGACGACAAGTTGAGAACGCTAGTGAGGGTGTGACGATCCAGATAACCAAAGAGGCGGACGGAGCCGGGCCATTGAACGTGTACTTATATATAATTACAGACGCACAACTCAACATCGAAGATGGTCGATACGTATCAGCGATCTACTAAATCTAACGATTTATTAATAAAAAAATCATCTAAAGAATTAATTAAGAAATCTAGCAATCAATGCCAATTCACGATTGGAGATGCTCACTCTGCCATAATATGTGGGCAGACAGGATGTGGAAAAACGGTTTTCATCCTCGACTTGCTCGAGGAGTCCTACCGCGATGCCTTTCGTCACATTGTGATCCTGTGTCCCACTGTGCGGCACAACGATACTTATCAGCGGCGCCCGTGGATATGGACCGACCCTGAGGTATACGTTATTGACCCGGGTGATAGGCTTCACGATTGGTTGCGTGGTTTATATCAAAGATTCCAGGGTGAGCCCACCCTATATGTGATTGACGATTGCTCGGCCAAGGGGCGCGATGACCAAAAAGAAGGACATGCTCTCCGAGCTCGCATTTTCTGGCCGCCATGCGAGGCAAAGCGTATGGATCTCCACTCAAAAATACAACGCCGTCCTCAAGGATCTGCGCGAGCAAACGAAATGGGTCGCCCTCTTTCACTGCAAGGACCGAGACTCATTCGATGACTGTCTTCGAGAGAATGACGTTATACCAACGCGCGAGGAGCGCCTGGAGGTTCGACAGATGCTTTCCGAAACTAAGCACGCCAAGCTTCTGCTAAAGACTGATCAACCAACTGCTTATAAAGTTATCAATTAATTAATAATTAGGAAAAAATTAGGAAAAGTACAAAGTAATAAGCTATTGCAATGCTTAACAATGCTTAGCAATTGCTGAACAATGCTTAGCAATTGCTGAACAAATGCTGAACCAATGCTGAACAATGGTTAACAATGTTAACAATTTGGTGCTCCGCTGCGAGCTTTGTTGCGAGCATAATGTGATCATAAGTATCGGGTGGTGCGCTTGCCAATATGTTAAAGTAATGAGACTTGTAAGAATAGTTCAATTAATTTTAAGAAAAATGAACTGCGACGAACTTCTCGATCAGCTAATAGAAGAAACCTCAACTCCGACTGCCAACAATAATGATCCGACAGAGCAATCGGAATCGGGGGTTGGTATTGGGTTGAGTGCAACGACTCCGAATGAAAATGAAAATGCGGCGCGACGAGAGCGGCTAGCTGCGCTGGTTGCTGGGAGACAATCGGAGCATTATCTCGGTAGGCGTCTCTCAGTTTTTCAGGTGGATAAGATGTCAGATGCGGAGATCGATAAAATGTATGCGCGATACGAATCCAAATTGGGAGCGGAGATGACAAAAACTCTCGGATCGGCGGCGGCAATTCATTTGTACGCAACCGCCGTTAGTATACTTCTCCCTATACCAAACACCGCGGGGTTGATTGATGATCTAGAGACTGACCCTTTTATAGGTCACACTCTTAGAACAGCCTGCTGCTCAATTTATCACAAGTTTGGAATGTACTTAGCTCCGCTGACAACCGCGTTGACCACGGGTAAACACTGTCAATTTGGACATATATGCCCACGAACTATAAGCCCTAATATTAATATTATAAATGATGACACAAGACACACCCACGAGAGTGACGGAGTTGAACCAGATTGCTCCAACACAATCGAACCAGAGTGTTACTCCGCCACTGGATGACATACCGCATATAAAAAATCCCAAAAGACAGGCAGCTGGGCGGGCGGCGGCTGCCACCCGAAAAGTTAAACAAGATAAAATACTCGCCGAGCTTCGAGAGGCTAAACAGTCGTTGCAATCGGGGACGGAGACAGCAAAACATCTGAAGACAGAGCAATCGGGTTCAACTTCAATCCCGATTGGGTTGAGTGCAACAACACCCCAAATTCACGAATTAGAAGCACACCCAAATTCTTTGAATTTGTCACCCAATACCAACTCCCGTTGGAGTTGGACTGAACCCCAATTCACGAATTGGAGTTGGTTTGTTGGTGGTAGTCTGGCAGTTGTTGGTGCCCTGTGCGTGTGGAAATACCCGAAAAAACAACCAGCCAGTGTTCAGAAGAAAGTTACGAAACACCAATCATCAACAATGTTGAATTTGGATGCGCCCCATTTAAACATTGATCGCGACCCCTTTTATATGCAATAATTATAACAATGGCTGAACAAGATGGTAAAATGTTAGTGGAATGCGCTTTATCACGCCGTAGTGATATCGGGTTTCAGTATCGGGTATGCTCGACTATCAAAGATGGCCCTAGGAGGAACCGCTCCCAAATTGGACTTTACTGTGAGAGACGTAGGGCTCGCGACCTTAGATGTAGCGGCCGCAGTTTGGACCCGAGATTATCTAGTTAAAGCTGGAATTCTACCAGTTAATATATGGAAATAAATGGCTTCAATCGCAGTAATAGTAGGTGGTGCGCTTGTAAACGCATTGGCGTTCAGCGGTATCAACTTTACATTCTCTAAAATGAAAAGCTTGAACGTGGATGAGGAGCGTAAGCGTCATGATTTAGCTGTAGAACAACTCAATAGCGCAAAGGAAGCGTGGTCGAAAAAACGAACCGCCCATCTGGACTGGGTCAATGAAGAGCTGCGCCGTGAGAATCACGCCGCGCAAACTTTCCATAACGTTGAAGAAGCCAACCGCGAGTACGCGCTGGCATATCCACAGAAAAGTCTCGATCCAATGGATCGCGAGCCACAACTTTCAGATTTCTATGTACCGTCAGAGGCCCAAAAAGACCGCGAGATCGCGTTCATCGTCGTGGGAATGGGTGTGGTGGGGCTCGTCGGCTACTACATAAAATAATTAATTAATTAAAACAATTTTTTTTTATAAAAATATATATATAGAACGATGTTAGTTGACGAACTTTATGACGCTATGATCGATGTAGGCTACACTGCCCAAAAACATCGTTTACCTGGTGCAAAGAGTATGATTCGTCTGGCCCGAGATTGTCTCGAGACGTGGCGCGAGGACGAAAAAGCGGCCACCCTTTTCGCAAAGCGGATGTTAGATTCCTTCGAGTTAGATTCCCCTCTCCTGTTCCAACCCAAACGCGATTGGGGCTGCAGCGAAACTTCCAGCAAAGGTTTATTATTAACGACGCAGTTACCGGACGAACTGGCGAGGGCATGTTGGAGATTGTCCGATATATTAGAATACTTCGCATACGATGAACACGCGCAAACTTGATACCAAACCCTCGGTTCACTTAGCGCGCAAGCTGTCGAATACATACTATAGCCCACGCGGCTACTGGAAGGGACTCGCGGCCATAAAGAACCTCGCGGCGGCGACCAAGGTTTCAGAAAACGCTGTCAAGGAATGGCTCAAGAAGCAGGCCATCTGGCAGATCTATTTACCCGCGCCTCACAATATTCCGCGCCCGAAATTCGACGTGCCGGTGCCGAACCAAGTTCACCAAGCGGATCTCCTGTTTTTACCTCACGATCGCGTCGGTCGCAAGACGTACAAGTACGCACTGACAATCGTTGACGTAGCGAGTCGTAATAAGGGGGCTGAGCCGTTGGCCACTAAAGAGTCTAAGGAAGTGGCCGAGGCTCTTTCCCGAATATATAAGAGGAGTCCTCTCAAATGGCCGAATCTTCTCCAGGTCGATCCCGGCCGCGAGTTCATGGGCGCGGTCTCTCATCTATTGTCTAAGCATAAAGTTTCTATCAGACGCGGCCGCGTCAACATCCACCGGGACCAGGGGATCGTGGAACGTTTCAATCGAACCCTGGCTGAGAGACTGTTCGGACACCAATATGCCAAAGAACTTGTAGACCCTCATTCGCGATCGACCGAGTGGGTGGCCAGACTGCCCGCCGTGGTCTCCGCACTGAACGGAGAGGTGACCAGACTGATAGGTAAGAAGCCTGTAGATGCCATCAAGTTTAATAGGGTGACGAGCAAGCCCTCTGCCGTCTCGCGCGGTCGACCCGTTGGTTTAGAGGAGCAACGGCTTCCATCGGATATTGACGTCCGGTACCTCTATCAACCGGGAGAGCTCGAAGGTGGCAGCCGCCGCACGACTGATCCCGTGTGGTCTCTCAATGTATATCATCTAGATCGATCTATTACCAAACCTGATTAGCCCGTGCTCTACTATTTGGATGATGGGCCATCTCGAGGGTTTGTTCGCGAAGAACTTCTTATGGTGCCTTCTGACACCCAGCTACCCTCGGATCGTCAGAGTTTTTAGATTGCTAATTATTAATTAAATCGGTTCTGTATGTATTCCGTCTGGTAACACGCGTCTTTTATCGTAGTATGCCGAGAGTCCTAATTTTTGTTGACAGTACGTTTTCATAACGCCGTCTTTCATTTTAAATCCTCTATTTTGTGCTACATCTATAATGTGTTTTCCATCTTCGGTAGTTTCACTTAGTACTCGTTTATATCTATCCCAATTTAAATTGTTAGTTCTCTTGGACATTCCTTTCGCAGAGTTTTTATTAATTTTAATTTGTTCCAAATTATCTTTAGTGAAATTAATTTTTTCTACGAAATAACACTTACTAGATAACGCTATCGCCCTATCTCCGCTAAATTACATTTTGAAAAGTCCGGGCTCTCTTTCGCTCCATTTATCCCAAGTCAACCATTTATTTTTTTATTTTTCAAACTCGTCTAGTAAGTTATTTCTAATCAATTCCTCTATCGTTTTTCCACTAACTCCTATATACATACTATCTGTATCCATCTGTATTAATTCAAAGTCTTCTCTTTTTACGTATTTATCTAGAAATTCGTAGTAAAATTCCAACATTCTCAATTTAGCTATTTGATAAACCGCTATTCCACAATGGAATGGTCTCTTTACCGCACACCTGGGTTTTCTTGAAGATATTTCGTACGCATCTCCTATCTCTTCCAAATCGTCAAAGAATGCAGATCTTAATGCTTTGTCAACACAGGTTTCGTTTTGTGTATATGTCGTATTTAAATGTCTCTCCGTTGCCTCTATCATTTTTCCACAACACGAGTTTCCTAATCATTTCATTGTGTCGGCTACTGGTTTCTTATTTGGTTCTACATCGCCTGTTCGTCTTGCGGCTGTAACTTCTTTTGCGAACCATTCGAAGGGTTTACCACTAATATAATCTATAACACGATGAACTCCCGTTATTTCTAGGCCGTGTTTTAAATACCATTTCAACAGTGGCGAGTACAGCAATACTTTAGTGACCGACATAGATCCCACCAATTTTCTTCCATTTCCTCTAGTTCTTCCAGTATCTTCCAAATATGTTATCATGTGTGCTGGAACCTCATCAACATCTACTTCTCTGTTTATAAAAAGTGGAGACATTTCAGAAAACTTATCTTTTAAGTTGTGTGGAACTTCTATATCCACCTCCGCAAACCCAAACCAGTCTCCAGATAAAACTCTTTTACAAAACGTTTTAATAAATTTAGGGTTATGTGGGGTATCTATATGGTGTATAGTTTCTCTCCCACACGGCATCTCTTTATTTAACGTAGATAAATATAACGCGTTTGCATCGTACCCCAAAACAGCCTTGCAAGGTTTGTTAATTCCTGTGTAATTAGATCTAATATTTGAAACACCAGCTTCTGCATATCGTGTAAATACTATTGATGGACCGCCAACTAGAGCGTCCTTCATCATTTCGTATGCTTCTTCTTTTGGTGCATATAGAGCATCCTCCGGTATAGATTTTTGTTCTTTAATGGTTCCTCTCAATAAATATTGTATAGCCACACCCGGTAGTGTTACCGCATCTTTGAAAATATCTACACCCCTGTATTTATAAAATTCACACATTTTCCCACAGCTTCTAGGAACGGTGCTACATCTAAATCGTTATAATATTTCAACCAATCTCTGAAAGTTTTCATATTATTTTCTTCGAAAATTCTACGACATTTACTTAATTCTGTTTCATCTATTAACATTTTCCCAGATAGTTTGGAATACCAATTCTCTATATCCGGTAGTCCTGGGTAATCCAGTTTGTCTGGAGAATCGAACCACTCATAAGGAAAGAAAGATTTCTGTCCTTTGCATTCGTAGGCTTTTATCCAACTATCATAACTTACACCAGGTCCTAGATAAAGTATTACATCAAGAAATCTAAACTCTGGAGTAAATAGAAATATTGTTGCGTTTGCACGTTTTCCGACCATTACTTTCTTTGTTGTTGATGCCAGTTCGCCTACTAGGTATTTCTTTATTAAGTTTATATCGTACTTACTGCTGTTAAAACCTATAACCGGCATTTGCTCTATCCACTGTTCGATCTTGGCGATTTGGTTTTTACGTAAATGTTCTGTATTAAACCTATATCTTGACCACACTTCTTCTCTTATAGCTTTTCCCCTGACTTTCAAATCTTCTACGAATTTTTCTATAAGTTTTGCGGGATCTTTATCACAAATATGAGTTACTGTTCCTGAGAAATTATCTCCTATACTAACGCTTACCGGAACGTGCTCGGCTTCGTACTCTAGATTATTACCGAGAGTTTCAAATTCTGGGTTGAGATATGCCTCAAAATCGTATACTATCTGATATGGATAAAGAGTAGTGTCGCAACCGATCTTTATGTCTTTACCCGTTCTTTGAAATTCGCATTCCCACATAACTACTAGGTTGAATTCTTTGCTTTTTCTAATAACTTTATCTCTTCTCATTGTGGATGCGCGTTCTTCTTTTTTATGCTTTGCATGAATCGCACACCCGTGCCAGTAACAGCCGTGATATTGATATTCGGTATTGGTTTCTGGACAGTATCCATCTACCGGAGCTCCTAAAATCCATCTTTCACCCCGTGTCCGCACTGTTCGTGGTGAATGTGAATTCCCTCCCGCTAGCTCCGCAATACTTTCTTTTTGAATTCTCTTACCAACTTCCTCCGCTAGTGAGAGGTCTTTAAATGCCCCTCTTTTATAGGCGCGGGTAAACCGCTTCATAAACGCCTCATTCTTTGTGGCATTTATCAGCTTTGTCAACCCCCTAACTCTCAACCGTGTACTCTAAGTAATCCCTAGAGATTCGGCTTCTCTTCTCAAACTTTCTATTTCTGCTCTAGTTTCTGGCGTTATCATATTTTCTGTAATATACTTTTGTATAACCTATGAAATTTATCTGTTCAATTGGTCGTGAAAACATTAAGTTTTTTTCACGTCCAATTGAACATAAACATATACATATACATATATAATGGAGTGTGAGACTTGTTGTAAAACGTTTACGCGTAAAGACTATCTACGAAGGCATCTAGCGAGACGTAGAAAGTTTCCTTGTGCCCCTCCGCAATTTCAATGCCCCAGATGCCCTTGTAAATTCGTTAGTGCCCAAACTCTTTGTAGACATAAGCAACTACGCTGTCAGGTGGCTACAGGTGAACGTGGTAGACTAGAGTTGGTAGAATTAGTTGCTGATCTACGGAATAAATTAGCGAAAGGGGAACGTGATAGACTAGAGCTGGTAGAATTAGTTGCTGATCTACGGAATCAATTAGCTATATCGGAGGAGGAAAATATGGTGTTGGAATATAGACTATTGCGCTAGGACGAATTTAAATCGGAAACTTATTAGAAGAAATTCATAAATTTACTGTCGGGAAAACATGATGTATTTATGATAACGAGACAAAAATAAATCCTTTTTATTAGTATAGTTTTATATGTTCAATTGGACGTGAAAAAAACATGATGTATTTATGACACCAATTTGGATTTTTCGGGGGTGGTGGGAGACAATTTCCTCGTTAACCAATTTTTGATTTTTAGGGGGTGGTGGGAGTAGTATATGGGGGTGGAAATGATACCACCGTAGGTGGTATCATTTTGACTCCCTATATACTACTAGAGTTTATGGAAGTTTCCGATAAACTAAACCGTGTTCGTAAAGACGGGAACAAAGCACTTGAGGATGCCTCTGAAAAGGTTCGTGTTGAGGCACATACCGCTATCGAGAAGCTTGCCGCATTGTTGGACACCTCTGTAGAGCAGTTTATGTTATTACGCCGCAGAAACCCCATCATAACAGTTTGGGCTGAGAAGCGGGGCCAATTGAATGAGGGGATCTATGAATATTCATTTGGTTCCAAAGCGAGCAATAGATATGGGGGATACTTCATGACAGCTCCAGGTACGCTTCTCCGAATGGCGGTCTGCGTGGTTAATGCTAAGGGTAATTATGTGGGCGCAGTCGCCGTACATCTCGTACTGGATGGGGGAGAACGGGCGATTGGAGTCACTAAGCTCGCTGGAAAGAGGGCAGCGGAGGTTTTGTTCACCGGTGACGATCCAATTAGACTTTCCGAAGGTAGAGTTATTAACTTTGTTACGAAAATTGCTGACCCAGCGAGTTCGTCCACTGTTGTGACATTGTTGATTGAACTCGATATTTGAACGAATCACCACTTCCGAGTACGCTGAAAGTTTTTTGCGAAAGAAGTTCAGATTTTAGGTTGGAACATATCGTCGAGATGCAGCAGATTCTAAAACAAGAGGGGGAAACTCGGAAAATGAATGCTAAAAAATATAGACGCGCGGCAAACATAGTGGAGGGGACTAGCGCCGTGCTGGCAGCAATTTCTATAATGGGTGGGGCCAGAACAGCCGCATTATTTCCTACAGTCGTGGCAATTCCCATTGTAGGGGGCTTGAGCGGGGTAGCCGCTGGGGCGGGGTTGTTATATATGGCGTTTAGAGTAGTGGGGAGAAAATTCGAAAATAAAAGTAGAAAGCACGACAGAATATCGGTTGTCGCAAAGTCTAAGAAAAATAGCATCGACGTTATCGTGCCCAAAGCGTTAGCCGATAACAATATATCAGACGCTGAATTTGAGTCGGTGGTGGAGCAGATGTCTCGATATGAGGATTTAAAAAATACTATAAGAACTAAGGCGCGCCCAACCTTTCCCAAGATTGAGAATACTGATTGGGATAAATTTAGGTTAAAATTGGGAGATAAAGTGGGGGAAAAGTTTCAACACCCACTGACCACCATACATTTCTATAACCGTAAACTGTCCGTACCAGGAAGTAATCGTGCTACCGCGTGCCGCAGTCACCTCTCTCATATATATAGATCGCCTCGATAACTTGGTGCATAAACCAATACACAGAACAAATACATCGGCGACTGTCTTGGTGGTTGTGTGTGTGTTTTAAAATTAAATCAATACACACCGTGGCCTCGATAAGGCGAAATACACTGGGCTATAATTACACATAACCGTGTAATTGGAACATTGTCGTCTGCTGATAAAATATCGGGCGGGTTTATTCACTGAGCTGCTCTGTTAAACTTTATAGGCAAACAGCGTTCCTATCCTACCGCTGTTTTAACACTGAGAAAATATCGGTTATATCTTTATAACTGACTTTCTGATTTGAATTATTACTAAACGATAATGCTTGCTAGCACGTAATTCCTTGCTAACCAGTAGATGCTAGCCTGAGTGCATTTCACCTTATCGATTATTGGGATAACAGTGGTGGAAAAGTTACAACACCACCCTCAATTCGCGAATTGGGGTTGGACAATTGGAGGGAATTGTGATATTTTATAATTAATTTTAAGAAAATTATAAAATTAATTATGATCCAATAATACTGGTATTGAATATTAATATCTGCGTATGTATATACACCCTCAATTCGCGATTTGAAAGTGTTGGAATATTGGAGAACGGAACGGAAAATGCCTAAATCTGTTCTTGATCGCACCGCTCTGTTAGATATTGCCGGGGCTCGGGGAAATGTGCCTGCCTCATGGGTTAAAAGGAAGTACCATATAGGATCTCGCCGGCTTACCAATGTGTGGGCAAAAGAGCCCCCAATTGTCCAATCCTCCAATCCTGGATTGGCTGGGGCAGGAGAATTTGGGTTTAGCGGGTCGCCCTCGGGGTATCAAAAATCCTGTTATAATCCAATAATTAATAATTAATTTTAATTTTTTTTACAAAATTAATTATTAATTATGATAAAGAGGTTCCGTGTGTATACCGTCGGGAAGAATTCTTCTTGCATCGTAATAGGCCGATAGTCCCAACTTACTCTGCGTACTGCGTACATGTTTTCATCGCGCCGTCCCGCATTCGGAATCAGCGGAATACACATGTATTTCCCGCCTTTGCAAACATCCTCTCGCCCCCAGTTCAGGGCGTTCTTATATCGATTCCAGGTTAGCGCGTTCTGTCTGGCAGATAATCCTTTTGCGGAATGTTTTAATCGGCCATCCAACCCCAATACTATTGGAGGAATTGGTAGATTGACGTTCTCATTTATATCCCCGGATGTACCATCCAACCCCAATAACATTGGAGGAATTGGTAGATTGGCGGTCGCCAACTTCTCCACAAAGTAGCACTTGCTCGACAGCGCAATGGCCCGATCTCCGTGAAATTCTAGCTAGAAATTTAGCTCACGCCAGCCAATTTTTCTTATCTTTCTCATACTCATCGCGCAGATGAGGTTTTACCATACTATTGAAACTGCCGTATTTCTCATTCCCTTGCGGAGGTTTCGCGCTTACTGCCATGTATAGACTGTCCGTATCCACTTGTATTAATTCAAAATCTGTTCCGTCCACATTCTTGTCTAAGAAATCGTAATAGAATTCCAACATTCTCAGCTTGGCCAGTTGGTACACGGCTATCCCGCAATGGAATGGTCTAGTCATAACCGCATTAACTTTTCTAGAAGATATCTCGTATGCATCGCCGATCTCCTCCAGATCGTGGAAGTATGCAGATCTTAATGCCTTGTCTACACATTTCTCGTCCTTCGTATATGTCGTATTCAGGTGCCCCTCAGGACGCAGCACGAGTTCCCTAACAATTTCATTATGCCGGTAATAGGGGCTTTACTCACGTCCTCGTCACCGGTTCTCTGCGCGTCAGTAACTCCCTTAACAAACCATCTAAACGGCGTACCCCGCTCATAAGTGATACTCCTATGGATCCCGAAGACTCTCAGCCCGTGTTCCAAATACCACTTTAAAAGCGGTGAGTACAGCAATACTTTTTTGGCCGACACCTACTAGTTTCTTCCCGCTACCGCGTTTTCTTCCCGACTCGTCTAAATATTTTAGCATGTAATCGGGTACTTCCCCTTCCTCGACTACTCTGTTCATAAATAATGGAGACATCTCCGAAAATTTAGCTTTCAATGCGGAAGGAACGTACATATCAACCTCGGCAAATCCGAACCATCTCCCGGATAAAACTTTTCTGGTAAAACATGATATTCCTTGGGGTTCGTAAGGTTTCTTATTATGGTGTATGTATTCCTCACCACAAGGCATCTCTTTATTTAACGTAGATAGATACAGCGCGTTAGCGTCTAGCACCACCACCGCTATGCATTTTTACCACCGACCAGAGCGGCTTTCAACATTTAGTACGTCTCAGCCTTAGGAGCGAACAGCGGGGGGCATATGACCGCAGCTGCTATGCTTTTTTTGTTTGATAGGATTGTGCGTGTTCTTTTATTGTACCCCTAAGAAGGTACTGCAACGCTACCCCGGGCAGAGTAACCGCATCTTTAAACATGTCAATGCCTTTCGTCTTGTAAAAAATGGACATTTTACCTATCGCCTCTATAAACGGCCCACGTACAAATCATTGTAGTATCGCAGCCACTCTCTGAACGTTTTCATATTTTTATTTTTATAAATCTCATTGCATGCGGCCAACTCCGTCGTGGTTATTTTTTCCTTCGGGTTGAGTTGATTGTCCCAATATTTTATTCCGGGCAACCCTTCGTAATCCAGTTTCTCGATAGAATCAAACCAATTGTATGGACTTTTGCCCCTCGCAGTCGTACGCCTTTATCCATTTGTCGTAGGACGTCTCTTGGCTGAGATACAATTTTACGTCGAGAAATCGGAATTCGGGGGTAAATAGGAATATCGTCGTGTTTGTTTTCTTACCGACGAGAACTTTCGATGTCGTATCGGTCAACAGCCCGCCGAAATGTTTTTTAATCAGATTGAGATCGTATCGACTAGAGTTGAAACCAATTATAGGAACTTGATCAATCCATCGGGTGACCTCGCGCTGTTGGGTAGCGGGAAGTCTGTCCATGCAGGTAGGAAGATATATTTTACCAACAGCCTCTCGTATCGCCTTCCCCCTTTCCTGTTTGTTTTCCATAAATAGAGCAACTAATTTGGCCGGATCTGTTTCGCATATGTGAGTTATTTCAGTACATAAATTATCGCCGATGCTCACGCTTATGGGCACATGCTCGTTTACAAATTCGAGATTACATTTCTTACTCCTGCATCGACTATCACCTTCGCTAGTTTTCGACAAATACGCCTCAAAATCGCATACAATCTGGTATGGATACATGGTTGTCGGAGGGGCCGGTATTTTCTTCCACCATTCTTTATAATCGCACTCCGAAACAGTAACGAATGTAAACTCCTTCGCAATCGCAGCGTCTCTCACTTGAGTTTTTCTGAATTTTTCATTTATCCGCGATCTCTCTTTCTCGATATACCTCTCGGTCGTGGGGTTCCTGAGCTGGTCAATAATGTTCTCTTTGGTGGGGGGGGGGGGTTCAATAATATCCTCTTTGGTGGGGGTTTCAATAATATCCTCTTTCTGTTTCATATCGGATGGGTCGCCAAGGTCATCTTCGGGGCCGGACCAATGGGCAGTTGCGTTGATCATAAAATCAACCTCTTCTTGTGCTCTGATCACTCTGTCAACCTTTGCTGCTGTGCGCGCAATGATTTTGGAGGCCCAGTATTCCCTAGTCTTATCAACGCGCCGTGAGAAACACTTAGGGCAGCCGTGCCAATATCATCCATGAAATTGGTAAACCGTGTTAGTTTCCTCACTAAATCCGTCGACCGGCTCTCCACCCACCAACCTCTCACCGCCGTGGCCGCAGTGTGCAGTGTGTATATGTGGTTTACCGCCCCCTTCGAACGTTTTTATCCAACTTTCCGTAGGCGGATACGGGTCTGTCGATCTGAGCGCCTTTACACGTGAGATTCGTCTCCCAGCGCATACAGGTCAGCGCGTGCCGTTTTAAACTATGGGATTGCGTGAATCGCTGGTTTCACCCGTAGCAACAGAGGGTGTTGGTGGTTGTGTTCATGTCGGTCATCAGGAATGCGTGATTATTGTAAAAACCGATTTTCATTTTCTTCGTACCAATTTCTTCGTAATGTGCTGCCACTTTTCTTAAATACCATGTGCCCTCTTCAACTGGTTTATATACCTCAATTCCGAGTTTAAAACATTCCTCAACATTTTTGATGTTGTCAAGTATTATAGGGCCGGTTGGTCTTTTCCACCCCTTACTTTTACAGAAAAGGATATAGTTGTGGACCAAATCTTGTGTTTTTGTGAGACAGCGGTCGGCTCGCAGATCAGTCGTGTGAAGAACGATACATCTCAACAGGCAAAGATCGTCGTTAAATTTGTCCGACGGTTTTATCCCCTTCCGATATCGCCACCATTCAGGAAGCTGTCCCCCGCCATTTTCGAAGATCTCATGCCCGCATCGTCTGCGCTAGATGAAATAATTAATTTAATCGTAACGCCGGCCCACCTAACAAACGTCTATTTTGTGCTTGGACGGTCTATTTTATCGATGTTCATTCTAGTTTCCTCCTGTTCGGCAACCCATTCATTCGCGTCCTCGTATTCTCTAAACCAGGGGCTACCGCGCAGTTGTTTATGGAATATTATCGTTTCCGGCCTACCCCGTGTGTCGGTCTGCTCGATGTGAGCCAATTTGTATGAAAATAAATAACGTATGTAGAAGCTCCCAGTTAGCATTGGGGTGATCTCTGCCATTATTCGTTCCGTTATATTTACTTGGGTGCGCCGTTTTAGGGTAATAGTTACTGTGCGCCGTCCTTTCACTAGTTTACTCTCCGTCCGTATGTAATCATCCAGAATGTCGTCGCCTTCGTTTATTATTTTCCTTAACAGGCCGGTTTTATGAATTCGTTTTTTGGGCACCACCATATTTTTACTGCGCATACTCAATACCGCCTCATCGGCTAAAAATTCGGCTTTTTTGCATAGTGCGGGCGGGGTTAAATTGTTAAGGTGTAATCTTCTTAGTCTCCCCCATCAGACGTTTTTTTATCGATTTGTGCGCATAAGTCAGTCTTTTCATAAATTCCTCATTTTTTGCCTCATTTATAATTTTAGTCAGACATTTTTCTCGCACATTTTGGGGGAAGGTTATTCCCAATTTGATGGCCTCCGACCTTAATTCACGAAGTTTTGCGGATCCCCGTGGAAGAGATTTTATCTCATTTTTATTCGTTTTACGACGAATTTTAGGAGGTGTTTGTAATGTTCTTTGGGCTGGGGAAATCGCTGCCTCACTAATCAGTGTGTGAGGTACATTCGGTTTCCTCGGCATCCGTCTCATATTTTTTATGGCAACTGTCATAATGTTTTTTCTATATACTTGTAAATATACTTTCCCAATCTTGGGAACTATTATTAATTATAAAGAGATGTTATGTTTGTTCAACATGACGGATTTTTTATAAGTGATATAAAATTCGTAATGGTTTCGGCTAATTTTTACAAAATCATTTAATCACATTTTAGAATTTTTTGGACTCAAACAAATCTAAAATGGGATTACACCGAATTCAATTCCCAATTGACGGTGGGATACATTTCTTTTTTGACCCCCATATAAAAGATGACCCTTTTCTTTAGTGGTGGTCACCTAAACGCGCTCTAATTCGTTTCACCTTAGTCGCGGCAATGAACTCATACCCTATATACTACTTGCCATGAGAAAATAGGGCAAGTCGCGGTATGTGAAGCCCGTGATGAGCTGCACATCACCCCCGTCAAGCCCCAGCTAGAATTCATGACGTGCTGTAATAATTAAAATTATAATTTTGAATATGGTGCTTAATGGTCTACCCCAGAGAAGGGTGGCAAACCGGCATGGAGGCCCGCCACAACCAAACACTCGCTAATTATTCTATATTTTAAATTAAATTTGGGTGTATGGCTATAAATTGCTTGATATAACATTGACAACGATTGTTTAGGAAGGAAGTAATTGAATATTATATGTGTTGTACCTTTGAACTTGATAGCATGTGTAAGATTATAGTAGAATAGTGTTAATGGTGGCAATTTTGTTTGCCATTGTTTTCAACAATACATCAAGACTCGGTAAATAAATGACCTAACTACATATCCAATACATTTTCACCAACACTTCATGCATAATAAGTGTATCCTGTGTAAAATAGATTAATGAAAGAATAAAAATCAAGGCAGGTTGCACAAAATCATGCGCGCTAGCACATGTAAATGAATACCTCGGTAGATATGTCCAGAAATCGTGGCAGCTTCCTGAATAGCGGAACTTATATAACAATTGAATATGAATAAATGTTGAATGATTATCAATAGAATACCCGGACACATATACAACATGTTATATGGGGATTTACATCGTATACAGTTGTAGGCAGTTGTAATAATGTAGACAACTGTCTACAAACGTGCCCATCAGGGAATCTGCCACGACTTCCCGCCTCATATGGACCTAGGTGCTAGTGTCACTTAGGGGACCTCAGACATTTCCTTCCCGGAAATGGTGTGAATGTACTATGCAAAGAGAGTAAAACAAAAACATATTTGGCAGGTCCCACAAAGGACAACATGACAGTGTGATCACACAAATGTAGAATTAGGGTCGATGACTATTGGATGGTCTATATCCGGATCCCCGTCATGATGGCCAGGCGGATGGAGCCATAAAATCGTAACTGTCCCACGTCGTTTAGGTGGATACCGTCATCCAGGTAGATCGGCGTTAGGCAGCCAAAAATCCGCCTATGGCGCCATAATCGCACACCCGGAGACTGCTCGAGAAACGTATTCAGGTAGCCTAGCACTGCAATCCTGTTATCCTCGTACTGCTCCGGAATTGTTCGCGATGGAAACTTGCGGGTGAATCGCTCACAGACCAGGACGTTGTCTGCACCGATGTCCAGGCTCAGACGAGTGCCCAAGTCGTCAAACGAACTGGCCAATTCCAGACAGCGAGCCGGCGTATAGTCGCCGTTGTACATGTCATTTCCTCCCAGCTCAAGGATCACCACATGCGGACTGAATGTACGTAGGAATGGTGTGAACCTCTGTAGAAATGTCACGTGTTTGTCTGTGACAATCAAACCACCTACTCCGCGGCAACGAACATCGCATTGCAGAAGATCAAATCCTGGTAGCAGGCCCGGAACCATCTCCGATATGTCCGTAGCAAGACGCAGCACAAGGCTGTGGCCAAAAACCGCTACACGTCTTCTGGGCTGGTCCGCCATTGTCCTGTATCAACACAAATCGACTACACGACGCTGGATCCGATTGTATATTCAGAAGTTGGAATCGGTTTACACACGAATTTTCTACTAATATCTTCTGTAACCGGCTGCATTTATGCGGTATATTATACAATGTAATTTAATCATCCAACTATCACAAATTTTAACAAACTAATATGCTTCAAAACATGAAAAATACCTTAAATTATTTCCGAAATTTAATTAATGTGTACTGGAGTGCTTTAAGTGGCTAAGATATCGACCAGTCAATTCGCTTTCTTGGTCAGCGGCGCCCACAGGGCCTTGTCGCTTGAGTCATCATAAATAGTGTTATCGAGGATAACTTGTATTTATTTCCCATACATACTGCCTACCATTCCCCACCGGCACACTATCTAGACGACATTTATATAAAATGCGTTATTATGATAAATTGGTAGCCAGCTGAAAAAAATAACATTTGCAAGAAGTCTAAAATAGATAGTGGTTCTTATCGTTTTCTCAACCGGCAATTGAAATATGTCTTCCGAGTTGGTAGCGATCTCGCATGTAAAGGAATTTGATGTTTGCCTTGCAGTTCGATATGTAAATAATGCGTGATCTCTCCTAGTATTTTATCGAGACACCTGCTTTTATCGAATCGCTTCGTTCACAGTTCATTTCGCCTTTAGTGACTTATTCGCAGGAATGTTGTGCGGACAAACCTACGAATCGTCAAAATCCCAAATAACACGTTCAAAAGTGTTCAGTAAAATACTATATATTTTCGTTATCATCTACAGTCGGGTATAATAAACCATAGACATGGAATGTATTATATGTCTATGAATATACGTACATGTGTACAGACTTCACCGCTCGAGGGAGGGGGGTGGGGGATGGGAGGGGGTCAATTGCTGCAAAAGGCATTTACACTCAAATAAATCCCTCACCTATACACACGGTGCAATTCCCTCGGCTCTAGTAGATTTAAAGGTAATCAGCAGACGGTGGCCGAGAGTCACGGCGACAAATGTCTACGCCACCACCCGTGTTCGATTCTCGTCCAGTCTGTCTGTGTAAATAATGTGATTTTCTTGCTAAGTCAATTATACGTTGTCTCGGATTGGGACTTCAAACGGCGGTCCCGAGTATCAAAGTTAAAAACCTCATTCCCGTATTCATTCTTGCAGACGGCATGCAAAGTCATCTAGTCAATGAAGACGTGAAACTCTTCTCTCTATATATATCTCGCTGTCTCCACCACGTCCTACATAGGAGACACGCCCATGTTATTTTGTAGACGGCATGCAAAGTCATCTAGTCAATGAAGACGTGAAACTCTTCTCTCTATATATATCTCGCTGTCTCCACCACGTCCTACATAGGAGACACGCCCATGTTATTTTGTACCTTCGGACATCTGCGTAATTTCATGAAATACGTTTACAAAATTTTCGGTAAATATAAATGTAGGTCCACAAGGTCACACCAAAAGCTGATTATTGTCTAATGTCAAAAGTTGTTTGCACTGTAGCAAATTATCAATAAACTTACAATGTAAACACACATGCCGTGACCGTTTACATATTACATATATCTGGCTGTGACTGGACAAATGGATGTTGTGACCAGTGTAGCTCCTGATCAAATATTACACCCCTGTAGCCTGATAACGATCTGTATTGCTTGTTAGAAGCTAAGAAAGGTGTTTCATTGCCGTGCAGATCCTGATCAGACTGTGCGGATCAGGCTGATCTGGATCTACACTGGTCGCGAAACACATACCGCCCATTTCTCCAGTCACAGCCACTGGAGAAATGGGGCCTATGTGTTTAGCGATAAGTCTAGCTCCAGCTCTACTAGGACCTTCCTGTGACATGGTAAGGAAGCTACACCGGTCACAAAACCCATAAGCCCGTTTCTCCATAAAAAGCTGATTATTGTCCAGTGTCAAAAGTTGTTTGCAATGTAGTAAATTATCAATAAACTTACAATGTAAACACGCAATGTGTTAATGATGGCCGGACAGGCCTGCTGATAAACGGATAGACCGACACGGTTGTAAGTGAGGTTTTATTGCACTTGGTCATTTGTGTAAATAAATGCACCAACATGTCCTAGTCGATTTACACGAAACATCAATAAAACAGATGAAGTTTGTCAAATACGTGTTTGACCCGTGGAGAATTCAAAGCTATTTTAAGTTTGGGCCCTTTCAACATATATAACATCAATTATGTTTCCAACGTTGTCAGATGCACGTACTTCCGCGATTTTGTTCACGTGCTTCTCTATTTCAGTTCTGTATCTTTTCCTGTGATTTTTATTTTCAAATGATCACTACAAAACTATTTTAGACACATACAGGGGTACAAATCGTATTTTCATTAAAATCGACCCGAAAATGTCTGCAAAATTCGTGACGGCATGGTTTGTTTACACAGAGGAGACCACAAATCCTTCAATAACTTTTTTGTAACTGCATCTTTTAACAAAGTGTTTGCATTCGTAGATTGTGTATATATTCCGTCGTGCCATAGGCTATGTGACTTCCTCGTGTTTTAAATTAAAATGTGAATAAAACAACGAAAATGTACCTACCTCTACTCCATTTGCTATACAGCTAAACCTATTCGCCAACCTAAGTATGCCGATCACGTTACCCCCCCCCCCCCCCCCGCCCCCCCTGCAAAACTGGGAATCCAGGTGATACTCCTATTTTTAGTGTTCATAGAAGTACATTGGATTTTCCAAAATATATCCTTAACCACTTTGAAAACGCAACAATTGTTTAAAAACTGTATCTCCATAACCACAACTCCAATTAAAGTGAAACTTAAGACAAAAACATAAGGCACTTAAAAAGGTAATCATTGTGATAAGTGATACCTAATTAAGTAAATGCTTTATTTAAGAAGGGTGACCCAGTTGGCGTGCAACAATCTTTCCTAGTGCCCACTCAAACACAGACATATTTACACTTAACAGGTTAAGGTATGCCTGTATACTTTATTGTATCATTTCAAAGTCAACATTCTCCAACATAAAACTGTGAAAGTACCTCATGTAATATACCAAAATATTGGTTGCAATGTGTAGCAGCTCATAGAAGTATAATGTGTAGTAATGCAAACATATTGAAATATGGGTGAAAATGGGGTGCTTTGGCGTTTGACACTCAGAGAAAAATGTGCAATAGGAACTGGAATAACAAATCCATAGAAAGTGCTGCCAGTGACCAAGGTACAGCAAAAGTAGTCCGGTATAAAAAAATATTGCGGGTGTTTTGAAGTCACAGACACCGTTTGCTTGCAAATCTTGATCCAATACTATCCAGCAAGCTATCATTTATTACAGTTCAAATGACCATGTAATTGAGGTATTGGCCAGTTTATGTTTGTAAAATTGAGAAATTGTCAAAAAATAATCTCCATTTTGAAAGTAGACCCAGAAATGTATGGTGGTCAATACCTTGTTTATACACTACATTATATATGCATCTTATACAGGTTTGAATGTACAGTAAAATACAGCAAAACATGTGATCCATGGTAACATAAAAAATAATAATACCATTGTATTGTAAATGTATATCTAGAAAAGACAACCCATGTAAATTAAGGGGAAAACATTACACTGCAATATAATTACATGTATGTGGCTGTGATTGAAGAAATGGGGCTTACGGGTTTTGTGATCAATGTAGCTCCTCAGACAGATCAAATACATGTATCGAACTCCTGTAGCCTGATAATGATATATAGTGCATGTTAGAAGCATGACAGATGCTACACTAATGGAATGGTGCAGATTCTGATCAGACTGTGCTGATGCACAGGCCACATTTGGGTGTACACTGGTCCCATTTCTCCAGTCACAGCCACATATAGTTGTTCATGTCTAACTGAAAGGCTAATTGTGGCATGTATCTGTGTGTACATTGAACATGGAATTGAATATATAATTATCACAAACGTCGTAAAGTCACACTGTGTCCGCACCACACAAATGTTAAGTATTAAAATGTGTATATTTGATTTATTGGTGTTTAACGGCATATCAACAGCTAAGTACAGTGAATCAAGTTTCTGTCCACAAACACCCCCATGCTGAGGTTCGGTTGCATCATTTGGCAGTAAGTTTTCCCAGAGACATCGCCCTTGTGATTGCGAGCGTGTTCCAGCATGTCCGACACCACAGAGCAGCGATACGCAGTTGACTTCATCGACACGGAGAGACTGTCATCGTCGCTGTTGTACATGTAGTCGGGGAGTTGTATTAGTATACCTGTTGCAGATGGGTGAACAATAGCATTGAAGAATAATTGTTCATGCACGTGTTTGCAATTTTATAATTTTGGCTCGATTTTGATTTGGTGAATTAGACAAAATAATACAACAGTAGTCGAAATGAGGCTGTACATTTTCTTTGTAAAATAACGATATATGCTCTACACAGAGGAAATAGCTATATTTTATAGCGACCAAAGATACGAGGAGACCTTTTTAGAAACAAAGTAAAAATGGTCATTCCAAAGCATATTTTCATTAATTTTTAGTCCAAGGATTTTTATCGCCAGTAGAGACTTCCAAATTTATATCGTTATATGTCAAATGAATTTCATTTTTATCCAGTATTGTTCTTCTCTGCCAGGTTGAAATAAGCTTTACTTTTGTTTTGCTAGTACATGTATTTAAAAGCATACCATTTGTTTCGCACCATAGTTTCAGTTGATGTAATGATTTTTGCAAATTAGATTCTACCTCAGTAGTGTTACACTGGATATCATAAATGGTTGTGTCAGCAGCATATAAATGGATTCCTGTAGCAGACTCAGACAGCACAGCAGGCAGCTCATTAATAAATAATAAAAATAATGTCGGACCTAGTATAGACTCCTGGGGCACGCCACATGTAATACATATATCGGCTGCAATTACAACATTAACTGAAGTTATCTGTTTATTTGCTTCATGTTTGATCACTAAATCGGTAGCAGCTAAGCTTTTTGCCAGAGTATATCATGATCTAACATGTCGAATGCCTTTAGAAAGTCAACCATTACACACCCATCCAAGTTTCCGTCATGCATTTATCCACTTTTCTATCATTAGTATTAGAGCCGATTATGTTGAGTGGTTGCGCCGAAAACCACTTTCTTTACGATGTATGCAATAAATTGTGGTTATTTAAATATTGTGGGTAGTATCAAGATTAGCCAATAGTTATTTACTTCGTCCTTTGCGCCACTTTTAAATAACGGAGTTACCTTTGCATTTGTCCATACATCTGGGATAATTTAATGAATGACGTCATATCACAATACACCCAATGAGGTATATCTTACACGAACATATATATATGACAGAATGGATATACATGTAACAAGCAATATAGTAAATAAATGCAAACAATATATCGACATGTTCAAATATGTTACTCCAGTTTGGTAAAGTGGTCCACTCATGGATAACTGGTCCACTCATTCGAATAATAATTACATCATGTGCATGTGTGCACTCAATCCAACTATTGCTAGTGGGACGTCATATGCATACCATAATTGTGCTTTATCAAGTGGTGATAAATCATCAATATGATGATATTCACTTATAGTTATATCAAATGACTCTTTCAACAATACAGACATATCATAACGGTTGCAATCAGTGCTTATCCAGATGATCCGGTTCGTAATGAGCCGTATCATCAGGATCTGCACTATTTGCAGACATTTTCTGTTTCTAGAACAGTACCCTTTTCAGGAAAATGGAATAGTCTGAAAATGACATGGAAGTGTCTATTCCAGTTACTTAGGGGTGAAGTGTTACTGACAGGCGTCTACACCAGTACACAGTCCCATTAGCAGAGAGTGGGTGTGCATGTAGCTATCTAGATGGTAGTTGATGATGTGTGCGTGTGTGATAATGACACATGACTGTCCACACAGCCATTTGCTTCCAACTGGTTCGCGTTGTGTGAACAGCTTGGTAGAAAGTAAGTAACGGAGACAAAATGTATTTCATACTAGCGTGCAAAACGTTTTGAATTGATAATAAATGCTTGTACTGCCTTAAATAGTGCGGTGTTTGTTTCTATGTTCGCTGCCGGTACACCCATTAAGAGTATGTTGGTTGTTGGCCTACATGTGTTTGTAAGTTCGTTGGATAGTAACTGTCGATATTGATTGTACAAATTGCATTCTTGAAAGAAGTGGTCAGTGTCCTAGATTTGTCCGCATACACAGTTGGGGTTATCTGTTATATGTTTTGAATACAGGTGTGAGTTTAAAGAGCTACACATTGTCCTCAAACGTGTATGAAGTACGTCCGCCTGACGACTTCGTGTAAAGTAGTACTTTGGAATAGAGACATTGTGAGTCATAATGAGTGCAATTGTCAAAACGACATCGGCATATTCCAAAACAGGTCTGATAAAAACAATATATATAGACGCCAGCGCTTTGCGGCATGGACGGAATTTCAGTGTTTTCATTATGTGTATGTGTTGCCATGCTTTAACTTTGATATACTCTATGTGGGCATGCCAAGTACCATCTTTTGAGAAAAATATTCCCATGTGTTTATATTCTATGACTTCTTCAATACGTTGTTCTTGCATTAATATTGGCGGCTGGTCTGTTCGGTTACTTATTATTGTAATAATTTTCTGTTTTACTTGGATTAAAACGTACTATCCATTGATTAGCACAGTCAGTCATATTTTTCAGGTTGTTAATAATTAGCTCCGCGGCATGGTTTGGATTGTTTACAATAATATAGACGCTGGTATCGTCTGCAAATAGTCTGATATTGCAATGTATGTTGCTCACGATATCATTGATGTATGAGGAATAGTAGTGTACCTAGTTTTGAGCCTTGTGGCACGCCTGCTTTGATGTATGCCCAGTCTGAAGTGGCTCCAGGTATGACTAGCCTGTGTCGACGGTTGTTAAGGTAATCTTTGAACCACAGCCGTATGTGGCCCTTAATCGCAATATATTCAAGCTTATCATGCTTATAGATAAGAACCTTATGCCAGACTCGGCCAAATGCCTTGCTAAAAATCTCAGAAAATGGCACGTACCTTGTTTCTTTCGCCTAGGGCTTTGCAGAATGTGTTATCAATTTCCACAAGTTGGTTAGCCGTAGAGTCGCCGCCGATACATCCTGACTGGAAAGTAGATGATAGTATGCTGTTTTCTGCCATGAAGTCAAATAAGTGTTTATGGACAATTTTCTCGAAAGCGTTGCCAATTACGCTAAGTCGGTCTATAGTTTGCCGTATCAGAAGGATATTTTTTTTTAAATTGGGGTCACGTTGGCTTCTTTCCATGAATTGGGTACCGTACCATATTCTATAGACGTGTTAAATAGCGAACATAAAGGCTGTGCTAATTATGTTCTTAGCTCTTTCAATACTTTGTCATTTATACCATCATTTCCACATGCTTTTCCAGTTGTTAGCATGTTGTACTTTTATGACTACGAAAAGGCAATTGTAAATATAAAACTCTTGAAACTTTCGTTTTTAAAGTTGTTAAGTATATGGGCATGTGATACGTTATTATATAGTTATTTGGTTTTCCCAGTGTCTATATGTGTCGCTGTAGTAATTCGTGATAATAATCAAATACCGCCCGAAGCGTTTACTGCGCATATGTTCTACATTAGCTTTTTAAACGGGACTTCGATTTCTGTCCGTCGTGCTGTGTATTTAGTATTTGTTTGATTCAAAATTATTTTCCGACATAGAATCTATATTACCAGGTATGTGTAACTTACTTCTTATTCATGTAGCAGAATTGTGTCCCAACCGGAACTCTCTGACTGCCACACAAGTCTTTTTGTTCTGGTTAAACCGTGTCCGAGTCTGTTCGCTATCCTCCGTAGGATAATCGGAGACTAACAGGCTAATTAAATGAAATGCCTCTTGATACGAGGTATATCAGGCAAGGCTATGCAATGCGTAGTAATCCCGAGGCTCGCC
>CM055274.1:75108487-75187940 GCA_029237695.1 Conchocele bisecta | reverse complement strand
CACATATTTAATTTTATTAGGTGTATTTACAAATGGCGTAAACTGCAATTGAAGGGCGATAACTATCGAAAAATAATCATCCGCTGACTTACGGGCTCCCTCCATCTACACCAAATCGCTGGTCGGATCGACTTCAAATTCTGCATGCCGATTCGGATCAAGTGTGAGCAGAGTCTCAGAGATTTTCAGATATTTTGTAATTCTACTTTCCACGAAAACGGAAGTTACGTCATACTTCCTATAACTTCCTTATTTTCCAACCGATTTCGAGAATTCTTTTGCATTGGAAAGCTGACAAAATTCTCTATCTCAGACTCGCTGAAAGTTTTCGGCTATCTGCTCAAATAAAAGAGCTATATGCATTTGAAGTTGAAAAATGTACATACTTTTCAACGATTATGCCGAATTTCGGCTGATTACGGGTGGTCTTTACAAACGTTTTCCAATTTGTACAGTACTGTCAGCAACATAATTTCTTGCCAGGGTGATAGGGGTGTGTCAGCCGCATGAAAGATGATAATTTTCAGAGCTATATCTTGACTACTTACGGCTCTATTCGATGTCAAAGATGAACGTATTTTTTCAAGTTTTCAAAATAGATCAAACGGATGTGACGTCAGCTTCGTTATTTATCATTCGATTTCAATTGTTTTTGCTGTAGTCGATATTTCAGTCCTTTAGCTAAAACTTTGGCTGAGGATCGAACACGGTATCCCTCGCTCCGAGTCCATCGCTCTACATCTAAGCTAACCGGCCCCACATCGGTGTGATGATGCGAACACAATAATGTTGGACTGTTCATTCTAAAACTTCAGAAATTATTTTTGCAACCGATAGTTTACACCTTGGGCTAAAGCTTAGTTACACATGAAATCAATGTTTGAGGCTCAAACCGTTGATGCAGCTCAAGCTGCTCTAGTTGTATTTGGTTTACTGTCATATTATTTGCTGTATGTGTCAAACGCACAAAGTTTTGAAGCTGTACGATGGCTTGTACATACAAAGATGGCGGAGATGGCAACCCAATGTACCATATAGTATACAATAACAAGACAATATTTACATGTATTATATTCATATATTACATCACTCTTATGAAGCAATTATCATTGAAGCTGAGTGTATCTATCTATAGATGACCTACTACCTTAAGAGGGGTTGTCGGCCTGTTGTCGGCCATGTCGCGTACGTGTCTCACGGGGGTAAACGTACTGGGATTGTTTGCCATCTATGGAAAGTCTCATTCAGGGGACCTTTTATCCAAGCCTGTGTTGTTCATTGTATTAAATATGCACTTTGCAGAGAACAACGAGTAGCCCCGTTGGATAAGTATGGACCATACTATCTCAATGTGAGAGGGTTCATATTCCATCTGTGCGCTGATACTGCGTGAGGTGCGATATAGGTATCAGTAACACGGATGTGTTTCTAAGACACAATGAGCCGTGTGTAGTGTCAGTTATGGCACACCGGAAGACGGTGTGAACACATGTGTTAAATATAATATAGACAGTTATATCCCATTTAAGTCCAGTACGAAGTACTGCGTAAAGTGGCAGCTAAACATCTACGCATGTTGAACCAGTACTGACCACATATACAGACTGCGTGTTCAACAAATAATCCCGGGGGTGGTTACCCGTAACAGTGTAGTGTGGTGGATATTAGGTTCTCTACTAAATGTTCGGGTGGTAACCAAGTAAATTTTAATATTATAAATGACCGGGGGTGGTTACCCGTAATGATTCATTATATTCCATATATGTTCCAATACGTATCTATAAATACTATAACATACGGAGCTTTATAATGGACATGAGAAGAGAAAAAATGTTCTGAAAAATTTGATTTCGTTCGAAAACGTATTCCAATTCGTTCTAACGCTTTCCAATTAGTTCTAACGCATTCCAATTCGTTCTAACGCATTCCAATTCGTTCTAATCAATTCGAATTCGTTAGAACGCATTCCAATTCGTTCTAACGCATTCCAATTCGTTCTAGATAACGATTTCCAATTCGTTCTAACGATTTCAAATATGTCGTTCTAGCGAATTCAAATTCGTTCTAACGCATTCCAGTTCGTTCTAACGATTTCCAATTCGTCCTAACGAATTCGAATTCGTTCTAACGCATTCCAATTCGTTCTAACGATTTCCAATTCGTTCTAACGAAATCAATTATTTCGTTCTAACGCATTCCAATTCGTTCTAACGAATTCCAATTCGTTTCAACGCATTCCAATTCGTTCTAACGCATTCCAATTCTTTCTAACCAATTCGAATGCGTTAGAACGCATTCCAATTCGTTCTAACGCATTCAAATTCGTTCTAACGATTTCCAATTCGTTCTAACGAATTCGAATTCGTTCTAACGCATTCCAATTCGTTCTAACGATTTCCAATTCTTTCTGAATTCAATTATTTCGTTCTAACGCATTCCAATTCGTTCTAACACTTTCCAATTCGTTCTAACCAATTTAATTCGTTAGAACGCATTCCAATTCGTTCTAATTCGTTCTAACCAATTTAATTCGTTAGAACGCATTCCAATTCGTTCTAACGATTTCCAATACGTTCTAACGGATTCGAATTCGTTCTAACGCATTCCAATTCGTTCTAACCATTTCCAATTCGTTCTAACGAATTTAATTATTTCGTTCTAACGCATTCCAATTCGTTCTAACCATTTCCAATTCGTTCTAACGAATTTAATTATTTCGTTCTAACGCATTCCAATTCGTTCTAACGAATTCCAATTCGTTCTAACGATTTCATTTGTTTTGTTCTAAAGAATTCGAATTCGTTCTAACGATTTTAATTATTTCGTTCTAACGCATTCGAATTCGTTCTAACGATTTCAATTATTTCGTTCTAACGAATTCCAATTCGTTAGAAAGATATCAAATTTGTCAAAACATTTTTTTCTCTTCTCATGTCCCTTATAAAGCTCCGTAATAACACGAGATTAGCTTGGAACATAAAATGCACGCGTTTACACAATCCACCCTTACACCCATAAACAGGTGTAGTGGCCAGCATGTCGGTCTATCTCCAGTCGTAAAAATCAACTTGGCGCCTGGACCTGTACACAGTGACTGACATATTCACGTGAACTTAGATTACGGACTTACACGCACAACTCGTACCTAGCCACGAGGTGGCTCTTCTAATGGTAAAGTAATAATTAAAAAAATACATACAAACTAAATGCCATTCCAACACGGGTATTCACCCCCGGTCATTTATAATACTGAATGAAAATTGGTAACCACCCCAACATTTGGTACTTTAATAAGAAACAAAATAAATAACAATACAATACGGGTTCCGTATACTGAATGGAAGTTGGTAACCACCCCAACATTTGGTATATTTATTATTAACACACGAAGTGATATCAAAATACGGGTAATCACTCCAAGTCCTTTATAATACCGGATGACAATTGACAACCACCCATACATCTCGATACATTAATATCAACCTGGCCATTTAGAATATTGAATGAAAATTGTTAGTACAGACTCTAACGGGTAACGATCCCATTATCTGTCTTGCCCAGTGATTAGCTTGATACAAAGATAGTGCTACAGGTGTACCAAGTACAGACGTACATATACACACTAGCATAATATACATGCCCATACAGGAATTAACTTTTATCACTTGACAGGCTAACCTACATGGACTGTGTACGTCGTAATAGATTTGTGACTGATAGCACTGATAACCACTACCATCTGACATACGTACGGGTCGTATCCTCCATTTGTATGGAACGCCAAATCTACATAGACTCAAATATACATTGCTAGCTCTAAAGCTATAAATATTGGAGCTAGCTCGAAATGATTTATTGCTAGCAATTAAACATTTCGAGCTACCTCCAATTCATTTGAAGAGCTCTCTAATTAATTTGGAGCTAGCTCTAAATCAGTTAATGATATCTCATACTGATTTGTAGCGAGCATTATATAACTTTGATTTGGAGAGCTATCTAAATGATTTGGAGCTATCTCTAAATCATTTGGAGAGCTCTCGAAATCATTTAGAGAGCTCTCAAAATAATTTAGAGCTGGCTCTAAATCAATTAATGATATTTTAAATTTATTTATAGTGAGCATTATATAGCTTTGATTTGGAGAGATCTCTAAATCATTTGGAGCTATCTCTAAATCATTTGGAGAGCTCTCGAAATCATTTGGAGAGCTCTCGAAATCATTTCGATCTATCTGTAATTCATTTTGAGCTAGCTCCAAATCATTTGGAGAGCTCTCTAATTCATTTGATTCTAGCAATAATGATATCGTGTTCGCTGTTGTTGTTGTTGCTCACGACTCGGTGCACATGCGTACAGAGCGCGTAAAAGCGCGGGAAGGGAGCGCTTATTGTTTTTTTCCTCCAGTCCCACGTGGAGTCGTATTTGGAGCTAGCATCATATCAAGTTGATAATGCTCTCTCCAAATCAAGTTGAGATATATTTAATTGATTTAGAGCTAGCTCCAATTGATTTAGAGAGCTCTCCAACTCAAGTTATATAATGCTCGCTGCAAATCAATTTGAGCTATCAGTAATTGACTTAGAGCTAGCTCGCAATGATTTAGAAATAGCTCCAAATGATTTAGAGAGCACTCCAAATCAAGTTATATAATGCTCGCTACAAATCTATTTGAGCTATCAATATTTGATTTAGAGCTAGCTCTAAATAATTTCGAGATCTCTCCATATAATTTAGAGCTAGCTCGAAATGATTTAGAGATAGCTCCAAATGATTTAGAGAGCTCTCCAAATCAAAGTCATAAAATTCTCGCTACAAATCAATTTTAGATATCATTAATTGATTTAGAGCTAGCTCCAAATGAATTAGAGAGCTCTTCAAATGAATTGGAGATAGCTCGAAATGTTTTATTGCTAGCTCTAAATATATACTGCTAGTTCTAAATATTTAGAGCTAGCAATATATATTTGAGTTTATGTAGATTTGGCGTTCATTACATTTGAACTTAATTACCACATTGACTACATTTCACTGATGATAGTCAATACTAACCACGACGCATACGCCGTTGATATCATTTGAACTAAATCCCATATTTTAATATGCAGGATTAGTAACCGAACAATATTGTAGACCCAACATCTTGTTCACGGCGTAACATTTGGATACCTTGTGTCAAACAGCGTTTGCAACCAACGCGAATTAGGGGGCAGTGACCAGTTAATTTAAAATTATCAATTTCACGCCCTCGGACAGTATGTATTTAATGCAATATTCCAAATAAGTGGGCAGACAGCAATATGCGTTCGAAATTTGTGACCTAGACACACTAGAAGCTTTTACATAAACACAAATATGCTGCTCTATTAGTGCTCCTTACCTAATATGTATTGTTCACGTATCGCCCAACTACACCAATGTCTCTGTGTATAAAATATTTATAACATCATTTGATAACAGTTATTTATTTTACTTTTTTGGTAGATCCACATATTGAGTTGCACTGCATTGTTCATCAATATCTAATTTAACATTGGCCAGTGCATATTATTATCACAATACGATATTTCATTTTCTAAATCTGACTAGAAGTATCCATTCGGTAATAAATCAAACAGACCAGCCAACGGCTGATAACGCAGCAAAGCTGAGGATTGCATAGGTGTAACTTATGGAAGGTAATATCCGCCATAATTCTATGTGACTTGATGCTTGCGTGCTGATAACATTACAACTTATATTCATGTTATTTCAATCGTCATTTGTATTTATTACATTTGAAATCTGCTTGTTGTAATTGTATTTGTCTTTCTTACATGTCCATTCTGCTGATTGCTTTGTTAATTCGTCTTATTTACATTACAATTATTGATGCGTCCTTATTCGTGTCCCTGTTTTATTGCACTAAGCATTTGCAATAGAAAGTAAGAACAAAGCACTTAGCACTTTGAATAAGGCCGAAAGCAGTAAGGACAAAGCCGCATGAAGTTAGCATCAAGCTACAGTCCGAAAGCGGAAGGCCGCAAGCAGAAAGCATCAAGCTACAAGCAGAATGATGCAAGCAATATATGGGTTAGTAGTGCGTCATTATGACGTCAGATGGCACTGCTGTCCGCTCAAGTAATTCTCCCTCTAATAAATTATAGTCCGACATCTGATTGGCTGTTCAAGTCACACCTCCAATGCCGGTGTTGATGTACGATTTCACCCACAAATTATCACACCAAATAGTTTTACTATGTACTTTAACCGAATCCCATCCAATAAGGCGAGTCTCTCCTACTTTCACTATTCGTATGGATGTTGTGGGACCTACTTGTACATGACATGCAGCCGGTCTGTACTGGTTCTGCATGAATTAAACAATAGTTTCACTTATTCCTAAGAAAGAAAAATCCAACCTCGTCATGTCCTCCAATACTGTTTACATTTTTTATTGGCCACGGAAAGTCTGTTTACATCACATGACGAACACCCCCACATGTACCTCAAGTGAAACTGGGTAGTAATGGATCAAGATTTGCAAGAAAACTGTGACCTCAAAACACCCGTACGATTTTGCTCATACTGGACTACTATTACCCCCTTGACGATTTCGCACTATTTATTATTCTGTAATCTATATTAACTAAATTGTATACGTATGTATGGTGTTTGACTTACTAATGTGTTTTATAAATACATGTACACGTATCCTCATAATTAAATTACATATGTACGTAATTGAAAACAATCACATTGTTATAGTAAGTTACACATATGGTAACTTACACAGGTTGACTGTCAAACTGGCCCGTTACCGATGCAAACCAATAACCGTCAATGATCAGACTAAGGTGGAACACCACCATTGATGTTCTCTAAAACACTAACCCGTTACCACACATTTTGCTATTCTTTGCTACTTTAATTTTTCTTATGGATGTTGTGGGACCTATTTTCTAATAACCTGCACTTATTCTGCTCTGGATCTTGACTAATTAAAATATAGATTTTATTATTGTTGAAGCTGGCGTCTTATCTAGTAGGTACAAATTTTTCTTTATGGAAATTAAATAAGTGTATAACTGCAACTAGTCCACCACTTTTAAAAATTACGAGTGCCAGCTACACAGATATAATTATTTAGTAATCTTTAATGTACTCATAGAGACTCGCGGTGGTATCAAGCTAGTTCCATATGCAAATGATGCAGTATTTTTAAATTATTTATATCAACTAAATGCTGAATCAATATTTTTATCGACATATCATAAAGTATGATATTGCAGATCAAAACATAAATAAATGGAATAAATAGTTGCTTCCGTTATCATTTTAAGGAAACACGGTTATCGCCCCTGATATCAAACTGGCATTTCGCGTTTGATACAAAAAGTATAATAATTGTCAATTAGTACGTCTGGTAATGGTAAATCAATGTTCATTTTGCCAGAAAAATGTCAGATTGAAAGAATAAAGAAAAACATGTCTCCCTATATTATAACCTGGCATGTAGCACCAGTTTCAGCATATTTGAAGCATTTAAAAGAAAACACTGAGCCTGTTGGTCACGAGATGTAAACAGAGTTTCCGTGGCCAAATAATGTAAACAATATTGGGGGACATGCATGGGCGGATTCAGGGGGGGCGTGTGTCAGGGGGCGGGCGTGTGCCAGGGGAGGGGCTGACCCGGCGCGCGCCCCTCCCCTAATTTCGCCGAGTAAAGATTATTTACAAGTTACAAGGCACGTTTCTATGTTCGCGTTGTGAATTTATTGTTTATTGGGGGGGGGGGGGGTGCAGCCAAAAGATAAACGCGGGGCAGCAGCAGCAGCAGCAGCAGCAGTATCTGACAGCATCCACAACAACAACAACCTGAACTACAATCCTACGCTCGTTCGATAATATAGTCAAGTAATGCAAAATAGTTACGCCCCCCCCCCAACCCGAAATCCTGGATCCGCGCCTGAGATGACGAGGTTGGTCACACAACATCCATACGAATAGTGAAAGTAGGAAAGACTGGCTGGGATTCGGTTAAATTATACAGTAAAACTATTTGGTGTATTTTAACCTAAACATGGCGCAACAGAAAATGCTGCATCAATCTACATCAACGCCGTTATGGAAATGGAACCAATTTAGAGAGCAACGCATTGTAGGACAGGTACCAGCATATTAAATACTTTTAGGGAGAACGATTTTAAGTTTTAGCAGCGCACCTGGCGTCGTAATGGTTGTTCCCAAATTACTGTTGCAATTGTTGTTGTCAAGGGGCGTGGCTGAGCGAGCATAGCAAAACAGCGATGAAATAATCAATAATGTCACTACCAGTGAAGCATCAAGCTACTTGGAATGTAATCAACACACAACGCATTGAAACAGTACGAATGAATAAAGCATCACGCCACATACATAGAAATGTAATAAGATGGACAGAACTTAGAATGTCATCAGTCAGCAAGCATCAAGCCACATATAATTGTAATAAGACGGATAGAACTTAAAATGTCATCAGCCAGCAAGCATCAAGTCACATATAATTGTAATAAGACGTATAGAACTTAAAATGTCAACAGCCAGCAAGCATGAAGCCAAATATAATTATGGCGGATATGACCTTCCATAGTAACCATGGTAACTCGATACACGAACAGCCAGCATCAGCGGAAGACGGTATTTACGGTGCACGTGGCCACTCACTTGAACCGTCTCGAGTGTACAATTACGCCTATGCGAACATTGCTTTGTATTCATGTAAGCGATTTACGTTTACAAAACAAGACTACATGCTCTAACTGCATGCAGATTCAAGCACAATAAAAACGACATGCATATATTGTTCTAATCTACGTCCGTATGTATATTGGACAACCAATCTCAATCAAATACGTCGTTACTACGGTGAATAACGTGTTGGTGGTTTTATTGTCCTACCCACCCGACTACGAGTAACCTGTGGTATTTTCAAAGCTTCCCCAAATAGCAGGTCTCCCATCGGAATGGGTGATGTACCGCGGGTGGGAGTTGTGGGTGGTGTTATGTAAGGCGTATGGCATGGGGACAATTGTATCTCAGGCGACTAGGGCCGACGTGGTGAGTCCCATACGCTACATGGCTCCACCCACACATCTCCATCCTGGTTTTGGGTACGTACTAACTGTTATGTGTCATTATGTGTCTCGTTTTCTGGGGCGCTACCCGTACTGTAAGCACAATGACTGACATCGTTACCCGCGTTTTCACCCGGCATCGGATTCAACCAGCTCTCTGGGTGATCGGATCCAACGAGCATTTTCAGATCGTCGACATGGACAGAGATGCAGTGTGCGCTAGGCGATTTTTGGATTAAGTATGTAATGTCCGAAATCCGGCCTACGACCAAATACGGAACCGACCACCCCAGATCCAATTTCTGCTTTGCATGAGGTGGGTACCATCTGAAGACCCAGTCTCCCACAGTGTACGATCTCAGTTTGAGATTTACGTCGCAATATTTCTTCTGTTTCACAAATGAACTTTTGAGGTGGTCGTTTGCATGCCTGTACACTTCTTGCATGCTACACCTCACCCACTCCACATACTCCATGGGACAGATCTCCTCTTGATCCCGTGGCGGAGTGATCATGAGATCAATGTGAAGAGTTATCTCCCGGGATAACATCAGCAAGTTCGGAGTACAGTTGGTAGAACCGTGGATTGTAGACCTATAGCCCATCATAACATATGACAAGAAGTCATCCCAATCACAACGGTGGTCATCCACAAACACCGCTAGCATATTTTGCAGAGTACCGTTAAATCTCTCTATCATGCCATCACTTTGTGGGTGGTACGGTACAGTCCTAGTATTTACTATGTCCAAAAGGTCGCAGAGTTTTTGGAACAGTTCAGATTTTAACTGCCGCCCTTGGTCTGTATGCAAATATCTGGGACAGCCATATAAACATATGAACTCGGTCATTAACTTATCTGCTACCGTCTGGGCGGTCATGTTAGGCAATGCAAATGCCTGCTTCCACTTAGAAAAGTAATCCCCAACCACCATTATATACTCGTTTCCGTTATCCGTCTTTGGAAGGGGGCCCATAAGGTCAATTGCTATCCTTTCTAAAGGTACGATTGCATCCACGTGCTGAAGAGGTGCTTTGCCTCTACCAGGCCCTGGCGTACGCCGTGCACATGAACTGCATTCTTTGCACCAACGAGTGACATCTTTCGTCATTGACGGCCAGTAAAATCTTTTTACGGATTGTAGCGTCTTGTCCCGACCCAAGTGACCTGCAGTTTTACACCCATGTAACTGCTTAAAAACCCGAGCACGAATTTCAGAAGGGGCAACCAGTCGCAATGACTTCATTTCCCACACCACTTCCTACTCTTCTATACAGCAAACCATCATGAAGTTCCAGGGTTTCCCACAAACCCACTAAGGACTTAGCATTCCCCGTTAATCCTTCTAACTGTTTTCTCAAAGGCAACTCACTAGAGCAATTCCTTAAAGCTAGAATCGGACCAATGTCAAAATCCCGAGTTTGCAACTCCCTCAATTTGTCTGGGGTGATTTCTTCCACCCAACTGTACATGCCCGCCGAAACATCAGAATTCACATCGGAATTCTAGGAATTCCCACCGGAATTCCCGGAATTTCTCACTAAATTCCCATTTTCCGGGGTCGAGACTGCTACTTCGTCAATTGTATGAGATACCGGTGCCACCCGTGTGCTAGATTCTGGTGGTCCACCACAGCATAGTTGCTTCACCATTTTCTTCACCATTTTGGACTTGACTGAGTACAGCCCCAATTGCATATGCACTGGCGTCAGTGTCTAAAATGAATTTTCCCTCCCGCTGCACAAAACCCAGACAAGGGCTATGTGTAAGTAGGTGTTTCAAATGTGTGAACGCCTGCTCACAGTCACAGGACCATTCAAATTTTACACATTTATGTGTGGGATGTGTTAGTGGGTATGCCACGTTTGCAAAGTTGTCAATGAACCTGCGATAGTAAGATGCCAGATCCAGAAAACTACGGATTTCGCTTACATTCTGGGGACGATGCCATTTTGCCACCGCCTCAATCTTGTTGGGGTCACACTTAATACCCTGCTCTGAGACCACATGTCCCAGATATACACATTCTTTTCTAAATAACTGACATTTTTTCGGTTGCAGTTTTAAGTTTGCGTCACGGAGACGCTGGAGTACAGATTTCAAGTTGTACAATGCGTCATCAAAGGTCTTCCCCATAATTACAATGTCGTCAATGTATACCAAACATTGTTCAAACAGTAAACCGCCGAGCACAGCTTGCATAAGTCGTGAGAACGTGGCAGGACTGTTACAGAGCCCATAAGGCATATAACGGAACTCATACAGGCATCGATAGGCTGCAAAATGCCGTGATGTGTTTATCAGATTCGCTCATGGCGACCTGATAGAAACCTGAGGCTAAATCGAGGCATGAATAGAATATTGAACTAGACAGGGATTCAAGGGATTATTGTATGTTTGGTAATGGGAATGGTCGCCAGTACAATAGGCGAGGCGAATGGACTGTCATTTGGTTCAATAATACCCTCATCTAACATCTTATCAATTTCTTTGGATACAATTTCCCGCTTCGCAGGCGCCATTTGTCTAGGCGCCGGCGCCATTTGTCTAGGCGCGGGCGGTTGTCGCCTATGTCAGTAGTATGGGTGACAATGTCAGTCTGGCCCAACTGGCCATCAGGGCCCACAACAACATCAGCATATTCGAATAGTGCTGCAGATAACTGCTGCTTCTGTTCAATATTCAGGGTATCTGAAGCACTATTGACCAGCGGTTTGAGATGTTCAGGCAACATTACACCATTACCCATTAATCTAAGTGTACCTTTAAACAAATCTAAGATTCCACAATTATGTTCTAGGAAATCTAAACCCATTATCGCGGACAGTCCCTTTAATTCTGCAACCGCAAACGTATGCTCGTAAAAGCGACCACCAATATTCACTGTACATCCTGTTTTCCCGTGAATCTGCAGCGGAGATCCATCAGCCACAGTCAATGTACACTGATACTGCTCAAGTCCGGTACCTTGAAATCTGTCGTATAATTCTCGGGGAATCAGTGTCACTGCACTCCCTGTCTCGACCAAAATTTCGGATCTGACCATTATGTCACCGGAACAGAACCAACATGCATGATTTATAGCGGACAATTACATGTGTGGCCTTTCTCCCGAGCAAACATCTGCGGAAGACACCTCAGTTCTGACTGAATATTAGTTTAAAGAAGCGGCTGGTGTGTTTCCCGACTGTGTTACATGTGTCTGAACGTCTGTACTGTTTGTATGGTACCGTTGAGGGCAATCTCTAATAAAGTGGTATTGATTTCCACATTTTAAACAACTTCTGATGTTTTCTGAATTATTTTGACTAGGCTCATGCCTTGACTTCGGATGTGTGAGATTGTTTATGTCATTCACCATGTCGTTTAATTTTCCGACAATTCCGAGACGATTTTCAGTATGTCACCCTCGGATTGTGTACGTGTACTACATTTAGTATTTACATGTGCATTGCGATATTTTTGTTTCGTATTATCTGGCCGTTGCACTGATGTTGTCACCGTGTTTATCTGAACGTCTGAGTCCTCAAACCGCACATTCGGTTTACGGTTGGGAAGTGAATTCATACAACTTTCCCATTCAATCGCCAGTGCCATCGCAGCATCTAAAGTAGCAGGATGGCCAAATTGCACATGTTTCGGTAAATATGTGTCATTTAGACCAGAAATATATTTATCAATCAATATTTCTTCTCTAGCATGATGTGGCATGCATGACAATGCATAGTTGGCCCAATCGTCTGATGGCGTGGCTATAGTCAGATGCTTTCTCCGATTTCGCCCGCCTGCGGGCTCTGAACTCACATTTAAACGCCGACACTCTCTCGTGGGGACAGAATCTGGACTCAACCAAGCTACGCAACTCTGCGTATGGAATCCGTTGTGCGTCTGGAATGTCTGCCAACAGCCACTGACCTGGGCCCCTCAATGACATAGCCAGTTGGATCGATTTCTCGTGATCTGACCAATTGTTCCAAAGTGAAACTTGGTCAAAGTGTGAAATAAAATCTTTGAAATCAGAATTACCATCAAATACATCTGGTTATTTCTCCTTACGACGCGTACTGGAGTTAGTGTGTACTGGCACTGGGTAGGGAGCTGTGTATGCGCTAGGACCATTATCACATGCAGCACCTCCCATGTACTGCGGTGTGCCTTTGCCGCTGGGGGTATCAATTACAGCGGTCGCGGGGCCGTGAGCGCGTGTGGCCTACTGACATAATTGCGCCGTGTAATCATGTTTCAAAACATTCCCACGATCTGGCCTTAGCGAATGTTTAGTCCGACAGCTATTTAATAGCTCTGAGGAATTTAGCAACGTGCGTACATCTGTATGATCGGGGGAATATGTTCTGTGGACTTGTATATACGGCCGTAAACGATGATTTTCCACATATTTGAAGTTTTACTTGCAGGCATGTGCGTGCATAATTTGTCAAAGCAAACGGATTTTGTCGTCGGATAAAAATGTGTGTTGTCGGCAAGACTGGAATTTATAGCATGCGGGATATCCGTCGTTACAGAATCATGGGGTAAGCGGAAACTTGCATGCGTATTGATGTTTCGATCATGCATTGTATGTTTGTTCGGATCAAAGACCCGCTGTGGTGTTTGAACAATTTCCGGATCATAGACCTGTTGTGGTGTATGCACAATTTCCGGATCATAGACCCGTTGTGGTGTTTGGCCCAGTTCCGGATCAATGACCCGTTGTGGTGCCTACAACAGTTCCGGATCATAGGTATTTTGTGGTGTTTGGCCCAGTTCCGGATCAAAGACCCGATGTGGCGTTTGGGCAAGCTCTGGATCAGTGACCCGCTCAGTATTGTCTTGACCGCATGACCACCGTGACATCGGATCTATGACCCGCTCATCATCGGCAGCCATAATACGACCATTGTACGGATAAACGACCCGCTCCTGGCTCGGATACAAGACCCGACTACGTAGCGGGTCAACGACCCGGTCAATGCTCGGTTAAAAGATGCGGACTGGCTCCAGATCTATGGCCCGTAGGACACTCGGATCCGAGACCCGATCTGTGTCCGGACCTACGACCCGTCCTGCCTCCGGTTCATAGAACCGCTCATCGTCTGACTCCGGATCACAGACCCGATATTGGACGTCCGGGTTAAAAGCCCAGCTCGTTAATGTAATCTCCGGATAACTCACCTCATCCAAACTTGGACTACATACTTGAAATGTTGAATCAGGGGACAATTAATTGAGGTTTCGCGGTGGCATGGGCGAAAATCGACCCCGAACGTACGAGTAAATCTTTCTCGCCGAATCCATTGGTTACAATAAATTAAAATGAATGTAAATAATAACTAATTCAGATACTCAGAACTGCTCGCAGCGCCAAATGTAACCGGGCGGGTTGGTCTGCGTGCAAGCTGATCAGGGTCTACGGTGTTCACAGATTTAACCACCGCCGGTTATAATTTGAGCAGGTTCTCTGAGATAGTTCTGGCCTCTTTCGCACGAATGTTTCGAAATACAATGACACGACTGGTGGGGGATAATATATTTTATTTCTATGATTATACGGAACTACTTGGTATTAATAAACGTACACGATATCAAAATATGGGAACATAAAGGGAATTTAATTATGCGACATGGGGGAGTGGCCGTGCACTCTGTATGCTATAGTAATTATGAATGACTCACCATGTCGATAGTGTCCCCAACGATGTATAATTTGAGAATCTCCAAGTTAATAATGAATGTACAATTAAATATTTAATTATTTACTTAATGGAGGTGCGTTGTAATTGCTAGAAATCGGCCAACTCCCCGGCCCGCGAGCCGGGGGCAGTATTTATAGAGTCCAAGTCACGTGGGCTCCTAGGGACCGAAACTGTCCCAGAAAGCAATGTATTTCGGACAACTGTGCCCGAATGACCAAATAAGGAACGGACGTATACTGCTGCGCCTGTCAAACGCAATATTCCTTGCTTCGCCCATACGGTGCCCGGCTCAGTAAACTATGCACATATAGTACCGACTCTCTACTCACAGGCGGTGCGCAAATAGGGAACCAAGCAAGACACGTGTATGCGGCGTGTAGCAGACGACAGACAGTCAGGTATTTTCGGTTTGAACTGAATGACATAAATTATATCGCCCACGGCCACACTACCATCATTTACACATGCTTTTCCCGTTTTTAGCATGTTATAATTTTATGACTACGAAAAGGCAATTGTAAATATAAAACTCTTGAAACGTTTTTAAAGTTGTTAAGTATATGAGCATATGATCATGATGATACATTAACATATAGCTATATGGTTTTCACCGTGTCTATATGTGTCGCTGTAGTAATTCGTGATAAGAATCAAATACCACCCGGCGCGTTTACTGCGCATATGTTCTACAATAGCCTTTTAAACGGGACTTCGATTTTTATCCGTCGTGCTGTGTATTTAGTATATGTTTGATTAAAAATTATGTTCCGACATATTATCTATATTACCAGGTATGTCTAACTTACTTCTTATTCATGTAGCAGATTTGTGTCCCAACCGGAACTCTATGGCTGCCACACAAATCGCCCTGTGTGACACCCAGATAGTTCTGGTTAAACCGTGTCCGAGTCTGTTCGCTATCCTCCGTAAGATAAACGGAGACTAACAGGCTACTTATATTAAATGCCTCTTGATACGAGGTATATCAGGCAAGGCTATGAAATGCGTAGTTATCCCGAGGCTCGCCGAGGAATTCCTGCCGTTGTCAAGCCGAACTGTTTATCAATCGGCATGTACCATACGGAACTGCTTTACATTTGTGGGCACACGTAGGGGTAGAATTATTCACCATTATGATTTTGTGTTGCTATGATAGATGAATCATGCTACATGAGTGTGCCTTTTGATCAGGAGCTACACTGGTCACAAATTCCATAAACCCCGTGTATTCGGTCACAGCCACATATTTAGCTCTTGAACAAGTTACGTGCATGCCCACTCAATAGGTACACAATGTTCTTTATAACAATTAAGTAAGTGTATTATTGTGTCACTATTCCACCATTTATAAACATTGCGAGTGCCCGCTATGCCATGTATACGGATATAATCATTTAGTAATATAATTATTTTACTGATAGTGACTCGTGGTGTTATCGGGCTATTTTCATATGCAAATGAGGCATGATATTGTTTAATTATTTATACTAATTAAAGGCGTCACCTCATACAAATAATATTTTCAACAGATTATAAAGTATGATGATTGTACATCAAAAAATAAATACAGAAAATAAATAGTAATGCCCGTTTACAGTTTAAGGAAACACGGTTATCGCCCCTGATATCAGTGTGGAAATTGACGTCTGATTTACGTCTAAAATGTATAATAATGTCAATCAATACGTGGGGTGATGGTTAATGAATGTTTATTTTCCCAGAAAATGTCGTATCTACAGAATATACAAAACATATGTCTCCTATTGTGTGCCTACTGAGTTGGCATGTACCTTTAATACTGTGTTGTTTCACTGCGGAAGCCCATTTTATGCAATAAATAATTTTCAACTAAAATTAAAATGTTCAAATAATTTAACAATTCGTTCCCACGAAATAACAATTCGTTCCCACGAAATAACAATTCGTTCCCACGAAATAACAATTGTTTTGGCGCCCAGCTGCGCGCGCAACACCTTTGATCAGCTTTGAAGCTGTTTGAATTGTTAAATTGAGGGAACGAATTGTTAGTTAGTGGGAACGAATTGTTATTTCGTGGGAACGAATTGTTTAATTGAGGGAACGAATTGTTAATTCGTGGGAACCATTTATTAATTTGTGGGATCGAATTGTTAAATTGAGGGAACGAATTGTTATTTCGTGGGAACGAATTAATAAAAACAAAATCTACGTCCCCTGCGGGGCTCCGTAATTTACACATTTAGCGGCGACCTGATTTGGTAAGTATCTGGTAAGCGGGATGGGCACTGGTGGAGAGGTAGAGTATTGGAATTCCATACCAGATGTTGTGGGTTCACACCTCGCACGAGGCATCAAAATACTTTCATAGTATTTTCATAACTGGTCTTCGAATGAGACTTGAAACCGAGGTACCGTCCATAAATGGCTTTAGTTGTTGCTGGAACGTTCAACCCATTCACTTTCACTTATATCTGGTAAGAAGCTTTGTCGATTCCATTACTGTTCACCTACGCCTACTGTCTGTTTCACGAAACCTGCCAAAATTGTCCGGCCATATTAACAATGCAAAAACAATATTGTTTTCGATAATATCAAATTTTATCAAAATTTAAGAATGAGCCTTCCTTTTATTTCGTGAAATTTAGTCAAATATTGATTTCATTATAAAAAATGAGTTCTCTATGGAATTTAACATGAGGAAAAAGGAGGCAGACTGTAAATAGTAATGTCCGTTAACATTTTAAGGAAACACGGTTATCGCTCCTGATATCAGCGTAGAAAGTTACGTCTGATATAAACTGTATACTAATGCCAATCAGTGCGCGGTGTAATGGTGAATACATGTTTATTTTGCCAGAAAATGTCTCAGATGGTGTATCTGATAGAAAGAACAGTTTGTGCCTACTGAGTGGGCATGTACCATTAAATCCCCATAGACATCTTCACCGAATGAATATGTCTATGGGAATTTAACATGGGGAAATTGTTTTTTCACAAGAAAATAAATATTTAACCAAATTTCAGGAAATAAAAAGAAAGCCCATTCTTAAATCTTGATAAAATTTAATAAAATAGAAAATGAAAAGTCATGCAGAGCATGATGTTATTAGCCGATCAAATCAGGGTTCAATATATGTCCACATTTTAGTACATGTAGTTACAGAATCTCAGGAAAAAGTGAGAGAAGTGTTGATTTCTTCCCCAACCAAATTCTCCCAGTTATATTTAGTAAATTACTATGGATTTGCCATTTACTAGGAGGCCATTTTGAGTTTAACTGCAATATTATTCCAGTTGAAAGAATTAACCTTTGAATATAGGTGAAGGCGCTTAGCATTACACAAATATGTAGCAAGTCAACCGAAATCTCATAAATACCCGATTTTTGGCGGGCATCTTGAAAATATGATAATAATATACTGAATATTAGTGTAGTTTACGTAAATTCTTTAATATATCCATCTGAAATGTTTTTGAACAACTTACACCAATTTCCAAGTTAAGGACCATGACCTACCTATTGGCTCATATATTGGCAATTTTCGACTTCCGTCAAGCACAAAATGCCACCCGGAATTTTTGGAAAACTTATACATTCAAGTTTATAAAAACACCGGGTGCCATAAATTAACACGAGGTGCCGGAATCTTATATATATACCTATTGCCCAGACTGTAGAAAGATGCAAGAATTTAAGAAAAACAAGCGTGTAAAAAGGTGATTAATTCGGTGTGCAAGTACTGTATGTGAACTTCATGTATATATTGCCAATCCAGATACACTGTCTGTATAATCGAGACGCACCATGTGATTTTGTACCTACAAACAGGTGCGCAATTTCATAAATATGCTGAAAGTTGATGAAATTCTCAAAGCAAATGCGGAATAGAATTCCGCATTTGCTCTGAAAATTTCGACAACCTTCGGTGTCATTCCAGGAAAATATTGTAAATTTTGTAATTTGTTTATGAAATTACGCCCATTTTTGTAGGTACAAAACACATGGCACATCTTAATTATCATTATTACACTGGTGCTGCACTCCGCGCGGTGGAAAATGTAAGACAATCCACTTGAAAAATACAATATGCACCATTATAAAATGTTTCTAGATGAATGTTAAAAAATCAATAAAATTACTACTCGTCTTGAAACATTTTTTTACAATTAGTGTCGCCTATTGTATCTTTCAAGTGGATTGTCTCGAAATATTTCCATCGGCACGGAGTGCAGCACCAGTGAAGTAAGTGGACTGTTTCTCTAACGGTGCATCACAAATATAGAAAAGTATATGTGACCGTGGCTTGAGAAAAAGGCCTTATGGGGTTTGATCAATCTGTATATTAATCTGGTAGCACACCCCTGTATGTGAATGTTCAGGCTGATCTGTGCCTACACTGGTCATATTACCATTGAAAGGAAGTAAGATCATGCTTACTATGAGTGTTTATACTTTATTATTACATGCTTTATGTGATAATCATGATAATGGAATAAATGATAAAGTATACATGTTTAGCTTCTATTAAAAATGGTTTTCAATTGGGATATGTATATGATTTTAATTTCAAAAAAAAGGTGCCAGCAAATCGGATGAAGAAATTCCACACCCCTGGCCCAGGAATACCAATTCAGCGATTTCGGTCGGCTGCTGGCATGGTACAGATAAACAGGTAGGCTGTCGGTCGGTATAGTCGACTATACCGACCGACAGACAACCTGTTTACCGGTACCATGCTGGCAGCCGACCGAAATCGCAGAATCGCTATTTCCTTGCAATCAATAGAATAGTAAATGTTTGATGGCGAAATAAGTGAATCTTCACTTCTGCAGCTACCGAGCCAACACGGTCCTTGACATCAAATCCTCTGTCCGCCAACACTAAATCCCCAGGTAATAACTTGGACAGGAAGTCACTGTTCTCTGTCACAAACTTGTCACTCACACGACCACCCCATGCTTTCGATATGAAGGACACGCTGCCATGAGGAGTAATTCAAATTAGAAATTTCACAGTGTGGTGGTGTTTGTATGAAGACCAGGTTTCTGCTCTGGCTTTCAAACCACTTGGTTTCTCAATAAATACCTCAAAACAATCAATTATCACTGCACACCTGTGGCACAAGTACTTCCTAAATTCCATTGGCATGGTTTTTCTCAATGTCTCGCGCTCTGGCCATCTTATGAGTTTCTTTAGCCGCTTGTACATACAGTCAATTGTCCGTGTAAAAAAGTATAGATATTGTTGCGCAGTAGTGTCAAATTCATACGTAAGAAAGAGATTTGACAAATTTAGTCGCAATTTCACTAATGTCAATATCATTACATTGAATTTGGGCAGACTGGATGGCAGGTGAGGCTCCAGAAAATTAAACAATATAGATAGAACTGTGAATGATGGTAATCCTGTTAAATATTTCACCTTCTCGTCACTACCCTTAAACTAACTTGCAGTGAATTTAGTTTCCAAATGGGCCACTTTTCTTTCTTTTTTTTAATTGTCATTGATCAATCCGTTTATTTATATACATGTAATTGTAACTTGGTGATGGTTACACTATTTTGGAACTTTAGTATTGCATGTTATCCAAGGTAATGCTTTCTGCTGTCCTTCGCCCACTTACCCATTCTGATGACTGTGTGTATTGGCTACCCATGCGAACCATCCTGATATTGGATAGCTGACATGCGCAGCCTGCATCAGTTGTGTTGCATAAATATATAATGGACGAATAACAGCAGACGACAGTATCACAAACATTATCAATAGGAGATTCGTATGTGCTATGAACACATGTATTCACATAATGTACAGTATTTGTCATATAAATTCAGTAGAGTGATGTTCAGAATTAATGTATTTATCATTGTGAAATATATTTATGAATGCCACGAGCTAAACAGTATTAACATAGATCTGAATATGTGTGTAAACAGCTTAGTTAGTGAATTACTTTTAAAGATGAATATAATTATCGTTACTACACACTGACACCATGTTGTAACAGTGAACGAGGACCGTCTCCGTACATAGACTATCCACCCTCTCTATTCAAACATGCTAGCATGTGCAATGTAATATATATACATGGTAACTACTGTATCGAAAACAAGTAGCAATGATCGATATGGTACGTATTGGTAATATATGGTTTAGATTTCTATAGACGTTATGTAAGATTCAATATGTGAGTATTGTTGATACAGACCGGTCGACATGTAGGTGTAGGCTGGTCTGGATTCACTAATTGGTTATTACCTTAGTAATTGTTGACAAGATGTGATTGTGTGTTTTTTGCGTTTATTGGCATGTCAACAAGTAAATACATTATAGTTGGTTATGTGTATTATAATATGTTTTTCAAATATTTTAAGAATATGGTGATAAGATATGAAGGCTTGTGACGATTTTGTAACACATTCGAGACAATCAAGAGATCGTAGTACAATAGTTTTAACATACTTGATCCTCTGATTCGTCCTTCGTCAATAAAGTGTGACTTGTATATGCAGTATGATATTTGTGAAAGTATAATATTGATGTATTCATATTCTTTTAGTTGGATTTTATATCCAACTATGAGAAATTCGAGTGACTTGAATGATTTAGAAATTCCTATTTTTAGAAAAATATCCAATATTTTTGTCCAAAACTCATTTAATTTTCTACATGTGATAAAAAAATGGTTATACGTTTCTTTTTCGTTACAGTGTTTGCAGTTTGGGCTGTTTGATATTTTCCATGTATACAAATTCTCATTCGTGGCTAATATTTTATGTATTGCTTTAAATTTGAATTGCTTGACTCGATTATCAAACAATACTTTATTTAAAACGTAATAAAAGGAACTCCATGGAAGTGAATTCTGGAATTTGATGTCCCAATATATTTATGGATGTATGGTTTTTCGATTTTCTTCTTCAATAAAATGTAGTAAAGATCTTTATTTGTTGTCTTTTCGAATGGAGTATTGCTAACTCGAGGCATAGCCAAGCTTGTTTTGACTTTAGTTCGTATAGACTCTATAGATGTCATCGTGGTCTTCCAAAATCTTGGAATTGACTTTTTAATAATGATATTTAGTTCAGCAATCCAATTTTGTTTCTTTTTTAAGTGCAAAAGTATACGAGTTGAGTCTATTGCACCTAGATTAGAAATTATATCATTAATGAAAATGAAACCCGAGTCTATCCAATGTGTATAAACTAGACTTTTCCCATTGAACTTAATATATTTATTCCCCAAAATTAATTGTCGACGAATATCGTAAAAGTGTTTCGGTTTCTGAGTATCTAGTGCGACATTAAATTGCGACCAGATATCAATTAGTTGTCTATAAAAAGCCGGAATAGTGATGGGTACAGTCGGTAAGGATTTGAAAGAATCTAAATTCCACTTTTCCTTGAGCTCCCCATTCTCTGTACGCAGTTCCTGCAGCTCCAGCGACATAGCCTCCATGAGTGGACCATCAACATCAGTCTGTGACTGAACGCCGTCTTCATCAATGCTGTCAACCATATCCATACCCGTCTCAGTGTGATCAGGTCCAACAATAGTTGTGGATTCAGCTGGCTTCCTTCTCTTCTTTTCCTGCTGCCGATCATATCTTGATGTAGATGTTGCTCGCTTTTGTCCGCCCAGATTAACTGATGGTGCCCAGTTTGGGTTAAGATGGTCATACTCTGCCTTCTTTCCTGAAACATATACATGATATATTAAAAACAAATAAATACATGTGTACTTGTCGGATATTGTAACTTTGCACATTTAGTTACAATATAATAACTTATTTTTATTATTTCTTCTCGGAAGTATATGTTGCATACACCATCTGAACATTCTTGCGGAGACGGTTCAGATGAGTGGTCACAACATTTACATGCACTTTTCAGGAGAAATAAAAAAGAAAAGGTGTACTCATATGAAATATCACTGAAATATTGACAATTTATGACAAATTTTATACATATGACATGCGCCATGTGATTTTGCATGTACAAACATGTGCGCACTTTGATGAAAAATATTTACAAATTTTACAATATCTGTCATAAATAACATTGAATGGTGACAACATGGTGACATTCTGCATTTGCACTGAGAATTTTATCAACGTTTGGCATGATTTACAGTAAATATCGCAAAATCTGTAAACATTTTTCATGAAATTCCACACAAACTGCAATTTGTTATTGTTTGAGGTCCATCAAAATACACCATCTCGCACGTCTTAAGCATGTTAAGTACAGAGAAAGCACGGTGTCAAACATTATAATTCAGTGGGTGGCCGCAGCGCTCCAGATAAGGAATTAGTAATTGAGTATTGTTACTCCATCAGTTCTAAAGCAATTGGGTATTTCAACATTGTAATTGGGTAAAATTAAATCACACTACTGTTTGCACATCAACAGACAGCAATTATTGAATAGTTTGTTTCGAAATGAAAACATATCTAGGCATTTCATTAGAATTGTCTCCTTGGATGTGTTTTCATGGAAAAATATGCTATATTGTGGTCTGTTTATTGTTTTCTGCAGCATGATAAAGGTACCCCAATTGTGCTCATTGCTTTTTGATACTCACTACTTCTGATTTCAATTGGGTTTTTGGTAATTTTAATTGGGTATTTACGCAAATACGCAGCTTATATACAAATACGCAGCAAATACGTTCTGGTTTTGGTATTTCCCTCCCAATGCAGCAGGTTAAAATGGGATCGAACCCGTTTGGCCGGCCTTACATGACCTTAGCTGTTGATAGGCTGCAAATAAATAAACAAACAAACACTATGGTATTAAATGTGAGAAATCGCGGGTTTCCAGAGATGAAACCGATGAAACAGGAAATGCTGCTCATTTGAACCATCACATTGAGACTGGCCAGGATTACTGTAATAACCCGAACTATTGGGACAATAATAGGGGCTTCCCAACATAATTTGTATCCTAACAGGGCTCCAGATAAGGAATTAGTAATTGAGTAGTGTCAGTGCTCCAGATAAGGAATTAGTAATTGAGTATTGACTCCATCAGTTCTGAAGCAATTGGGTATTTCAAAATTTTAATTGGGTAAAATTAAATCACACTACTGTTTACACATCAACAGACAGCAATTATTGAATAGTTTGTTTCAAAATGAAAACATATCTTGGCATTTCATTAGAATTGTCTCCTTGAATGTGTTTTCATGGAAAAATATGCTACATTTGTATAGTGTGGTCTGTTTATTGTTTTCTGCAGCATGATAAAGGTACCACAATTGTTCTCATTGCTTTTTGATACTCACTACTTCTGATTTCAATTGGGTTTTTGGCAATTTGAATTGGGTATTTACGCAAATACGCAGCTTATCTGGAGCACTGATTGTTACTCAATCATTTCTGAAGCAATTGGGTATTTCAAAATTTTAATTGGTAAACTTAAATAACACTACTGTTTACACATTAACAGACAGCACTTATTGAATAGTTTGCTTCGAAATGAAAACATATCTGGGCAATACCAAGATGTGTTTTCATGGGAAAATAAGAAAAATATGCTATATTGATGGCCTGTTTATTGTTTTCTGCAGCATGATAAAGGTACCACAAGTGTTCTCATTGCTTTTTGATACTCACAGTCACTACTTCTGATTTCAATTGGGTTTTTGGCAATTTTAATTGGGTATTTACGCAAATACGCAGCTTATCTGGAGCTGGAGTTCTGGGTGGGGTTCACACACAATATAATGATTACACCAGCTTACATTGTCTCAGCAGCTTGTGCCCAAATTCTTGTCCAATAATTTCTAGCCAGAAATCCACGTGTCCGAACTCAGTTTCTCGCATTCCACACCTTGATTTGTGATTATTGCAGGCAATCTATACTATTCCAGTGTCCTTTCACGATCTTTACGATGACTATATCCGTATATAGAACACTTCACACGCACTAACTAACTGAATTTAGGTCAAACTTCGAGCGTGTTTTTATTTGTGTATCGAGATATTGGAACATAGCGGAGCTTCCGGTTTGTGACGTCAAAATGCTAGTCGGAGGAGATTTTGAGCAGAGGTCGATTATAAATTAGCCGAATAAACACATTTTACGCGATTATACGTGGCTGAAACTTGTTCTGTTTAATAAATAAAGGCTTTAAATTATCCCAATAATCGGCGGATGTTGGCGTATATGGCCATTAGAGCCAAGTATGGACTTCAACAACAACAACTTCCGGGTTCAATCTCTTCCGGCGTTCAGCTCATTACGTATTCAAAATTGTGTTATTTGGCTATATTTAAAATTTTAAACGGAGATAATTGCCAAAAATGCAAACTTTATCGGTTGATGCAATTTGGAAGTGATACAGCAAAATTCGCGTTCGTAGATTACCGAATAGCGGAGAAAATGGTTGCTACAAACGTTTTCAGAATTCGATAGATGACCAATATATTAGCCGATCTATAAATAGATCGGCTAATAAAAATCATGTTTTTGCATTGTTTATACATCTGTAAAATTTGGACAGGTTTCGTGAAACAGACGGTAGTGTAACCTCTATGTGACATAAAACGTTACCAGATAAATATCATACGATGTCAGTTTCATATATATTAGACAAGCCATGCGATGTTGTACCTTCGGACTTCTGCGTAATTTCCTGAAATACGTTTAAGAGATTTACTATTTTCCGTAAATGGTGTCAAAAGTTGACAACAATTTCCAGAGTACATTGTACATATATATTGTTAAGGATCCGTACTATACATGATCATCGTTTGATTCAAAGGTAATTGCTTCGTAAATGTGATAAAATATATGTATAATATATATGAATACTGCCTCATTACTGTATTCTATACGGCACATGGAGTGGCCATGTCGGCCATCATTGTGTGTTGCAGCCATCATCCAGTTTCACCTGTTCTGCCATTTGACAAAGAACTTAAAATGTGAAGTAGAACTTATGATATAATGTAGCTAATCACATATAGAAAAGGCAGGAGAACGGACTCATATTCATTGTGTCACACCAAACTGTAAAATATGTCTGTTTTCTGGACATGTTTGTTCTTGTGCTTTTATACGACCGTTTTTTAAAAAACGGTACGTATTATGTTTTACCGCGGGGCGGGCGGGTGGGCGCATGGGTGGCGGACAGAAAATGTGCATAGGTTGTGCAGACAACTCCTCTGAAACCGTTCAGTTGATCGATCTGACATTATACACACGTCTTCTACACATACTGAAAATGTGCACCTTGGTGTTTTTACGCCGAAAAAAAATATGTTTTAACAAAAATATCACCTTTTTAACTGAGTCATTTTGTCTACATTTGTATACTCAACAAAACTAGAAACGTCCCTGTTTTATAGCCGGTGTAGCTCTGTCTATGTATGTACCACATGTTCAAAGTACATGTATTTTAAACCGTGGCGATATTCAGAATACGATCGTGTAGAGTTTAGCCGATACACACGGTTTACATAGCGGCCAGTGACCGGAACGTTGATTTCCACTTTTTGCACGTGCACGCTATACTTGTCATCGATAAGGTGATTCAGTTCATGTCGTACCATTCATGCGATAGGGGCTATTCGGAAAACTAAAAAATAAAAAACTTTTTTATTTTTCACTGTTTTCGATATGCCACGGCTTTCCGAAAACGAGCGAAATCAGGCAATTAGGGATGCTTGCGGGTGGGATGGCCGCCAGGGCGGTCGCGCCTCGGTTTGGTTGCTGTCGGAAGACGATTGATCGTCTTGCAGCCCGGTACCAGCAGACTGGGGCTGTTCACGACCGGCAGCGACCTGGTAGGCCTCGTGTAACGACGGCTAGAGCCGATCGTTACATTACGTTGACGCACTTACGTCAACGTCGATTGGCAGCCACAGTCACTGCTAGGCGATACGGTGTCTCAGGGCAGACCATTCGCAACCGGTTACGTCGTAACGCCCAACCAATCCGGGCACGCCGCCCGTACACTGGTCAGATAATGACCCAACGTCACCGTGCTGCCAGACTGTTATGGGCGCGACGTCATCTGAACTGGAGAAGGGCTGACTGGAACCGAGTTTTGTTCACCGATGAATCTCGGTTCACAGTTAGTCATGCTGACGGAAGATTACGGGTATACAGGCGTAAAAATGAAAGATTCACCGATTGTTGCATTGTTGAGAAGAACAGGTTTGGGGGAGGGAGCGTAATGGTCTGGGGTGGGATCATGGGAAACCGGAAGACAGATTTGGTTGTTGTACAGGGCAACATCAATGCACAACGTTATGTTGCAGATGTGCTAAATGCACATGCCTTACCATTTATCCGTCAGCATGGTCCTGGTGTGACATTGATTGCACGACAATGCCCGCCCTCACGTAGCCAGGGTCACCACTCAATACTTACAGCAAAACAACGTCGACGTCATGCCATGGCCCGCGGTCTCCCCGGATCTCAATCCCATTGAGCACATATGGGATGAGCTGGCCGCAAAGCACGAGCTAACCATCAGATTGACAATGTTCGCGATCTTACACGGGCGTTACAACGGGAATGGAGGAATTTGCCCAACGCACTGGTATTGCGTTACGTCACGTCGATGCGGCGTAGGATCATTGCATGCATTCATGCAAATGGTGGCCACACTCGGTACTAACGAGATTTACTGAATTTGCCACATTACTTATTGAAATTCCATCTCTAAACATTAAGTAACACATTTCTGAGTTTTTGTGATTTTTGATTTTGACCCCTACCGCCCTTGGCCGGTTATCTCTCGAATATTTAACAAGATATCCAAATGCAATTTATTGGCTTTGATACAGAAATGAATGAACTTGTTTTTCCATTTTGATTTTTAAAAGTAACCCTTTTGGTTTTTGATGAATCTTTCCTTAAACATGGAGGGACGTTTCTAGTTTTGCTCAGTATATATACAATTCTATATAGGGTACAGAGTGTGTGTACACAACTCCTCTGAAACCGTTCTGTCGATCGATCTGAAACTATACTCACGTCTTCTACACATATTGAAGATGTACACCTTGGTATTTTTATGTCGAACAAATATTTCTTAACACAAATATCACCTTTTTAACTTAGCCATTTTTTCTACATTTTTCTATAAAATTCTATAGAGGTACAGAGTTTGTGCACACAACTCTGAAACCGTTTAGTCGATCGATCAGAAATTATACACACGTCTTCTACACATATTGAAGATGTGCACCTTGGTGTTTTTATGCCGAAAATATTCTTTAACAAAAATATCACCCTTTTAACTTAGCCTTTTTTTTCTACATTTGTGTATACAATTCTATATAGGGTACATAGTGTGTGTACAGAACTCCTCTGAAACCGTTCAGTCCATTGATTTGAAACTATACACACGTCTTCTACACATATTGAAGATGTGCACCGTGGTATTTTTATGCCGAAACATTATTATTATTTTTTAAGAAAAATATCACCTTTTTAACGTAGACATTTTTTCCACATTTTTCTATGCAGTTTTATATCATTTCTACTTTACACATCTCTGCCTAAATTACTATGCATGTTTTGCACAATGAGATGAAAAAATGATGCTAAAAAGTTTCATATTATCATTAACGTATTGCCTTGGTGACAGCTTCACATTTCTGCATCTTCGCTCACTGGCCCATCTTCCACGGGCGTATTTTATGACTTGCGGCACTCTTATTAACAACATGAACCACCATTATAGATAGCTCATACACAGAAAATCGCACAGTGTATCACTCTTACCTGGCCAACCTCACAACACATACCATATATACCTACTACTGTACTATGTTATTAGCTACCAAATCCAGTGGCATGTAAGCAGTTACTTGAGTGTATTGTCCCTGGTGTGTGTTCACCTACTATGCAAGCAAATATGGCATTACATATGGCCGACGTGTACACTAACATAGGCTGTGCATCTGATTGAAAAACTTACACATCAAAACTTATTGTTTGATTGATGGGAGAAATGCTCAGATATCTCGTCTTTTGCATAGTTTGCTGGCATAATATTTATAGCTTGCCGTTTTCACTTCTGTCTATTATGTATGGCAACAAATTGTACTTGGTTTACTGTCATATTATTTGCTGTATGTGTCAAACGCACACAGTGGTGAAGCTGTACGATGGCTTGTACAAACGCTTGGCTTGTACATACAAAGATGGCGGAGATGGCAACTCAATGTACCATATAGTATACAGTAACAAGACAATATTTGCATGTATTATATTCATATATTACATCACTCTTATGAAGCAATTATCATTGAAGCTGAGTGTATATATCTATGACCTAATACCTTAAGGTGGGTTGTCGGCCTGTTAGCGTGGCCATGTCGCGTACGTGTCTCATGGGGGTAAACGTACTGGGTTTGTTTGCCATCTATGGAAAGTCTCATTCAGGGGACCTTTTATCCAAGCCTGTGTTGTTCATTGTATTAAATATGCACTTTGCAGAGAACAACGAATAACCCCGTTGGATAAGTATGGACCATACTATCTCAATGTGAGAGGGTTCATATTCCATCTCTGCGCTGATACTGCGTCAGGTGCGACACAGGTATCAGTAACACGGATGTGTTTCTAAGACACACTGAGCCGTGTGTAGTGTCAGTTACCATGGTTACGGCGCACCGGAAAACGGTGTGAACAAACATGTTAAATATAATATATACAGTTATATCCTAGCAATATACAGGCCCAATGCCTGCAGGGCGATAGTCCTTTCGGGACGAATGTCCCTTCGTCAGTCTCAACATTGCCGGATATAAACTAACGCTACTAGAGCGCGTGACTGTTTTCTATTATATGTCGTGGTTAGGATATTATACCAATTACATACGTTCAACAGCCTGCCATATCGTTGGGCGCATAACTACAATGAACATAATGCTATGCCACATAGCCGTGTACAGACACATGTGCAGTCCAGTTGTATTTTACATGCGTACATGTACCGATATATTTAAGTCCAGTACGAAGTACTGCGTAAAGTGGCAGCTAAACATCTACGCACGTTGAACCAGTACTGACCACATATACATACTTCGTGTTCAACAAATAACCCCGGGGTGGTTACCCGTAATAGTGTAGTGTGGTGGATATTAGGTTCTCTACTAAATGTTCGGGTAGTAACCAAGTAAATTTTAATATTATAAATGACCGGGGGTGGTTACCCGTAATGATTCATTATATTCCATATATGTTCCAATACGTAAGTATGTACGATCTATAAATACTATAACATACGGAGCTTTATAAGGGACATGAGAAGAGAAAGAAATGTTCTGACAAATTTGATTTCGTTCTAACGAATTATAATTCGTTAGAATGTATTCCAATTATCGTTCTAACGCGCTGTTCCAATTCCGTTCTAAGCGCATTCCAAAATCGTTCTTGGGCGCATTTCCAATTCATTTTAACCATTAACCAATTGAATTCGATTAGCAACGCACTTAAAATTTCGTTTCTAACGCATTCCAATTCGTTCTAAATAACTGATTTCCTAATTCGATTCTAACGATTTTCCAATTCGTTCTAACACGAATTTTAATTCGTTCCTTAACGAATTTCCTATATTTTCGTTCTAACGAATTTCAATTGTAAACGAATTCGAATTCGTTCTAACCGCATTCCAATTAGTTCTAGCCCCGATTTCCAAATTTCGTTCTAACGAAATACTAATTATTTCGTTTTCTAACGCATTCCAATTCGTTCTAAACGTAATTCCAATTCCGTTCCAAACGCATTCCAATTCGTTCTAACGTTTTCCAATTTGTTCTAACGAATTCGAATTCGTTCTAACGCATTCGAATTCGTTCTAACGATTTCCAATTCGTTCTAACGAATTCAATTATTTCGTACTAACGCATTTTCCGAATTCGTTCTAAACGAATTTCCAATTCGTACTTTGAACGAATTCCAATTACGTCTCGTATTAACGCATTCCAATTCGTTCTAACGAATTCCAATTCGTTCCAACGCATTCCAATTCGCTCTAAAGAATTCAATTATTTCGTTCTAACGTATTCCAATTCGTTCTAACGAATTCCAATTCGTTCTAACCAATACGAATTCGTTAGAACGCATTGCAATTCGTTCTAACGATTTCCAATTCGTTCTAACGATTTCCAATACGTTCTAATGAATTCAAATTCGTTCTAACGCATTCCAATTCGTTCCAACGAATTTAATTATTTCGTTCTAACGAATTCCAATTCGTTCTAACGATTTCATTTCATTAGAACGAATTGGAATTCGTTAGAACGAATTGGAATGCGTTAGAACGAAATAATTGAATTCGTTAGAACGAATTGGAAATCGTTAGAACGAATTAGAATACGTTAGAACGAATTCGAATTCATTAGAACGAATTGTAAATCGTTAGAACGAATTGGAATGCGTTAGAACGAATTGGAATGCGTTCTAACGAATTGGAATTGGTTAGAATGAATTGTAATGCGTTAGAACGAATTGGAATGCGTAAAAACGAATTGGAATACGTTAGAACGAAATAATTAGAACGAAACAATTTAATTCGTTAGAACGAATAGGAAATCGTTAGAACGAATTGGAATGCGTTAGAACTAATTCGTTAGAACGAATTGGAAATCGCTAGAACGAATTGTAATGCGCTAGAACGAATTGGAATGCGTTCTAACGAATTCGAATTGGGTAGAACGAATTGGAATGCGTTAGAACGAATTGGAATGCGTTAGAACGTATTTGAATTCGTTAGAACGAAATAATTGAAATCGTTAGAACGAATTCGAATTCGTTAGAACGAATTGAAATCGTTAGAACGATTTGGAAATTGTTATTTAGAACGAATTGGAATGCGTTATAACGAATTGGAATGCGTTCTAACGAATTCGAATTGCTTAGAACGAATTGGGATGCGTTAGAACGAATTGGAAAGCGTTATAACGAATTGGAATACGTTCTAACGAAGTAGAATTCGTTAGAAAGAAATCAAATTTGTCAGAACATTTTTTTCTCTTCTCATGTCCCTTATAAAGCTCCGTAATAACACGAGATTAGCTTGGAAAATAAAATCCACACGTTTACACAATCCACCCTTATACCCATAAACAGGTGAAGTGGCCAGCATGTCGGTCTATCACCAGTCGTAAAAATCAACTGGATATGTACACACCTATCAAAGTGGCTGACATATTCACGTGAACTTAGATTACGGACTTACACGCACAACTCGTACCTAGCCACAAGGTGGCTCTTCTAATGGTAAAGTAATAATTAAAAAAAATACATACAAAATAAATGCCATTCCAACACGGGTATTCACCCCCGGTCATTTATAATACTCAATGAATATTGGTAACCACCCCAACAGTTGGTACATTAATAAGAAACAAAATAAATAACACTAAAATACGGGTAACCACCCCCGGTAATTTACAATACTGAATGGAAGTTGGTAACCACCCCAACATTTGGTATATTTATTATTAACACACGAACCCTTACATAATCTTTTTATATGTCCAATATATGGGAAAGTTATTGGGGACATGCAAGTAACATATATGGCACATACAACTTCCTACTATATGGGACATATATGGGACATATATTGCAAATGTTGGGATTTTGTATGCAAATAAGATGTATGTATATGTTGATTGAAGCAAATATGGGACATATAACTATAGATTGGCAGTTATATGTCTGGCACATATACATGTAACTATAGCTTGAGTTGTATGTCATAGACATATAACTCACTTGCTAGTTATATGTCTGGCACATATAACTATAACCTTATGGCAGTTATATGTCTGGCACATATAACTATAGCTTTATGGCAGTTATATGTCTGGCACATATAACTATAACTTTATGGCAGTTATATGTCTGGCACATATAACTATAGCTTGAGTTGTATGTCACATACATATAACTATCACTTGTCAGTTATATGTCTAGCACATATAACTATAACCTTAGTTATATGTCGCAGACATATAACTAGCAAGCTACACATATATGTATGTGACATATAACTATAACTCAGGTAAGTATATTCAACGTCAGAACTTGGCTTCATGTTAGACTGTGACAAAAAAGGATTCATTGATTGAATGTGGCTTTATGTCTTGGCCAGATTCATTGATTGATTATTGATGTTTAACAGCCTATCAACAGCTACGGTCGTTTAAGGCCGGGTATAGAATATTTGGGATTGGTAGAAGAACAGTAGCATGCTGAGCTACATACACCTGGCGCCATTCAACCTGTCCATAATGTCTGAGAGAAATTCCCAAAATCTGAACTCAATATTTACAGAAAATATATATTCAGCCCTAAATTCAGAATATTCCTCATTCTTGACCGGGTGCCAGGTCCTTGCCACACCAGTCACTTAGCTCCAATCTTATTTCTTAATGTGGCATAACATGATTTAGCTCTCAAGAATCGGAAGTAAAATTGTACAGGAGGGCCAAACCATGCAAGTCGGCATTCTGGTAAGGACGAACCCCGATCGTTGGATTACCTTTCGCATGCCGACACTTACAACGCACTTCCTATCCTGGTGTAGGTGTAGCCTTCCTGTATGGTCATATGCGGGAAACATTAACGTCAGTGCAACAACATTATGTAAGTCTTTCTGAAATGTATTCACATATAAAAATATAAACAAGAAATGAGTCTTATCGAACGTGAATGCCACTGGCGGCATATTGAAACGAATATTGAAACGAATATTGTTGAAATGTATGAAGTGGTTACAAAGAAACAAGGTAAAAATATTTGCTAAGCGTAAATACTAAGTGAAATTTTGTGACCTTGACCTTTGGCGTAAGAGGACGGGTACATATGTGAGAGTGTATTATTTTGAGGTAAATACTGTTGCCAAATATAGTCGAAATGTATGAAGCTGTTACGAAGAAACGAGGAAAACATATTTGCTACACGCAAATGCTGAACGCAAAAAGTGTGACAGAATGACGGACGGACGGTCCAAACCCTATATGCCACCCGTCTCTTCGAGACCGGTGGCATAATGAATGTTGAAAATGCTGATATGGGCCGCCGGCTGAAAAAATTCACTTACATACATATGCGATTTTTGGATTCATATTTTTTTCACACATTTAAAATAAGTATAGTTTTTTTCTTGAGTCAATAATTGCTGTTGCTAAAATGAAGAAATGGCGACAATGTATGCCCTGATCAGACTCTGTGGATGCGCATGCTGATCTGGAACTACTCTGGTCGCATATGTCATAAAGTGCCCTTTCTCAGCTGATGCCCGTCTTTAATAAAGGTATTTACAAGTATTTATTACATTCCCAACTTCGTGTTATTACATGGATTTTTCGGTTAGAGAAAACCTATAATTTATTGTTTATTGTTATCTAACGGTAGCGAGAAGAACTCATTTGTTCATGCCGGATGCGCGCGTACAGTGATTCTTATTTGCAGGACGTAACTGCTGCATCACACAACCAAGTGATTCTTGGGTACTCAGATCCACTATGCAAACTATAATGAATAAACTTTAATTTATGTTGTTGTTTATGAAATCTGAACGTATTTTTCTACATTGATGACACCAGTAAACCGTTTTGTTTGTTTTAATGACGTCACATACACGTACATTTTGGCACCACAGCCATTCAGGATGAATTTTAGTCATTTGAAATGAAAAACTTACAAAATAAGTGGGAGGGAATGTAATAAATAGGATAATCCATCGTACACCTTTCAATATCGTGAAATTGTCAAATAATACACTCGCGTAAACAACTCGTTCGCTTTGCTCACTCGTTCTGTTTCTTTATTTATTCTTCGGAGAACCTGAAACACAGAGAACATTTGCAATTCTTACAGGTACACAAATAGTATGAATTAAAGTTCGTGGAACAGACCATTATGCGAGAAATAAGATAAATCTTTGACATGACTGGACAGAATCAAAGTTAATTTTCGATACTAACACAGCGAGTGCTTTCATTAACAGGAATTGGACTTAAATTACTCCCTGAATATGCTGAAAACAACCAAAATAAATCCAGAAATTGGTACATTTCCTAAAAGTTATATTAAAAGTTAATATTAAAAAATAGTTCCTGAAAATCAGTATTATTACTGATGGTGCTGCCAACATCTCGTACACAACAGACTAAATAACACAGCAACCCATTAGTCCAAGATCAGAAAACCAGTTTTAGTACAATTACATCTGCAAGTGAATGTAAGGAATGTATAAACTTCAATATTACATGCTACCCAGTGATTTACCATTCATCATTTTCGAGCAAGCGAATGAATTATTTCCACCTAGACTCAATGTCACATTTTGATATCATATCCGGTAAAGAAAAGGATATGGGACCATTATGGGCATATTACCATAAACTTACCTTATAAAGTGTGTATTAGCAAAATTCTTAGGTCACTCCCCACGAAGTAGAAAGTAAACAAAGAACGCTTCAAACGCACATTTGGAAATACTACTCCATCATACCTCTTGTGTAATGCAGTGTAATTAGAGTTATGTACTCATAACTAACAGATATGAACTTCAATAAACTTTGAATTTTCTACTATTTTCTAAGACAGTGGGAGTGGAAGCCAAATATCACACAAGTTGCTTACTGGATCCAGTCGGTTACTGGTTAATTATTTCATAATTTCGAAATCCTTACTTTATTTGATTTAAACGATAACAATAAGTCTCAATTATTTCTAGAAGTCTAGTGTATGTGTTTATGAAATCCCTTACTGTGGTTTTGATTTTTATTTACATTAAATTCGTTTTTAAATCCCAATAACTGATGCTTTTTTTGAAAAACGCGGTTGTTGTTGTTGTTGTATGTCTGTATTTCAGGCGCTTATTTTTTTGCCTCTAACTCTCTACAGACCCATATGTGCATGCATAATCGTCCATGTGTCTGTCAGCCTGTCTGTCAGTATTTTGCACAGTCTGTGTGTATTGTATATTAGTTATGCTTGTTTTTTATGTGTAAGTGTATTAAAATTGTGTCTGTAATGTGCTGGAAACAAAGGATTGTCCTCTGATTATTTGGAATTTTGTTCTTGTTTTTCTTAAAATCATGTTTGGCAGCACAGTAAAATTGTCTCAATCTGAGTAGATTCTACTGTGTTGCTGAAACATGATTTTATATTTAGAAAAATGAAGAAAAAAAATCAGCAGATGACAAAAATCTAATTGGCGAATTATATCATATGTAATGTTTGAGCATTACATTAGTAGTTGCACAAAATTATTTGTAAATTACCCCAAACAACGAAATCCACCCACATATCGATATGACACCAAAATAATGGCCATCTGTTCAAACATCTGTGTTTTACAGAACTTATATTGAATATTTAAATGTGTTCTGTAAATAATATATTATCCAGGCAAAAAACTGTGATGCAATATGGAAGGTTATTTCAGAGTTCAAATACTGTACAAGTGTGTCATAAGTGGATGTGACTGGAGAAGTGGGGCTTATGGGTTTTCCGACCATTGTTTATCCAGATCAGAGTCTCATCAGAATCTGCACTGTTCGCCATTCCATCAGTGAAACACCTGTCATGCTTTTAACAAGCAATGTACATTGTTATCAGGCTACAGGAGTGTGCTATTGGATCAGGAGCTACACTGGTCAGAAATGTCATAAGCCTCATTTCTCCAGTCACAGCCACATAATTATGAGAAATCATCAAAATGCTTTGATTACAAATACAATCTACACTATTTACACAAAGTCCAAGGGACTGAGGAAATAGTATGACTGAGCGAAAATTTGAGTTAACGAGAGTTATACTATATAGGAAAACATGTAATAATTTCACTTTCAGTTATCAGTATTTTGATTACAGAAGTTTTAACAATAAAAACAACTTTTAAAATTTCTCGCATTTCCAGTAAATTTTCTAAGTCTCACATTTGCAGTAACTTTTATAAGTTCTCAGATTTCCTGTAAATTTTCTAAGTTCTCAGATTTCCGGTATGTTTCGCTCATTTTCCGCTCTCGAAATTTTCTGAGTCAATATTTTATAGCAAAAAATGACTAAGTTCTCACTTTTAACTGAATTTCCATGCTTTTTCCGGTATTTCCATGGACAATGTCTGCACTTTGCATGGACGACATCCATACTTTCCATAGACATTTTCCAGCATATTCCAGTGTTTCCGCATTTATTCCATGGTTTCCACAGAGTTCCGTGTAAATTCCATGATGTCCATGGAATTTCCACAGAATTTCCTGTATGTCCATGGAAAATCTACACCCGGGATCCTTGTCTCACCTGCATGTGAACACTACTTCATCTTCATTATTAAGCATAGAACATTTATTAACAGACGGCTCTCGGCTGGTGTCAGAAATCTAAATATAATCATATAATGTGTGTGTGTGCATGTATGTGTGCGAGTACATGATTGTACCATCAAATAATTTGAAATGCCTTGGTGGTTGGCTGGTTGTGAGTATGTGACGGGTAATTCAGCGATCAGCAATCAGTCTTAACGGAATGCTGACCTACATGGTTTGGCCCTCGTGTACATTTTGGCCCCTGATTCTTGAGAGCTAAATCGTTAACCACCAATACTCAACTTCAATTGCTTTTTTGTTTAAATCCTCTACTTATTTATTTTAGCAGTGGGTGGTAGGAGGGAGCATGTGATGGGTAATTTAACGATCGGGGTTCATCTTTACCGGAATGCCGACCTACATGATTTGGCCCTCTTGTACCGTTTTGGCCCCCTGGTACTTGAGAGCTAAATCCTGTTATGCCCCATTAAGAAAGTAATAAGATTAGAGCTAGTCCTATTACTTTCGAAGTTGGAGCTAAGTGACTCTGGTGTGGCATGGACATGGCAACAGGTCAGGATATTCTAATTTCAGGCTGAATATATAGTTTATGTAAATATTGAACTCTGATTTTGGGAATTTCTTTCATTTTGGACAGGTTGAATACGGGATAGTCAAACCCGTTGGCCCGGCCTTAAATTACCTTAGCTGTTGATAGGCCGTTAAACACCAATAATCAATCATTTTAGCAAATTTCATATTTAAAAGATATATTTTGATTATATTTTGTAATTCTTTTTTTGTTTACTTCTATGTAAATAACACATTGGAATAGCTTATCTCAAACCAAACATTTTGATACCCATTTTGCTCTAACTTAATGAACAATGTATTTTTTTTTTGTATATATTGTTAAAAAACATACTGTTTGGACTTAGTCTTTTCTGACTCGAGAAATTTTCCCAGTTTACTGATGAAAGTTCTAGTAAGTTCTAACTTATATGTCTGAACTTTTGGAAAGACAATTCCCCAACATCTGCCCTACATTCGACATATAACTCCCATATAACAGAAACACTTATATGTTTTACACATATAACTTTCCAACATCTCTCCTTCATTTGAAGAGCTCTCTAATTCATTTGGAGCTAGCTCTAAATCAGTTAATGATATATCATACTGATTTGTAGCGAGCATTATATAAATTTGATTTGGAGAGCTATCTAAATGATTTGGAGCTATCTCTCAATCATTTGGAGAGCTCTCGAAATCATTTGGAGAGCTCTCGAAATAATTTGCAGCTCAATTAATGATATCTTAAATTGATGTATAGCGAGCATTATATAACTTTGGTTTGGAGAGCTCTCTAAATCATTTGGAGCTATCTCTAAATCATTTGGAGAGCTCTCTAAATCATTTGGAGAGCTCTCGAAATCATTTCGATCTATCTGTAATTCATTCCGAGCTAGCTCCAAATCGTTTGGAGAGCTCTCTAATTCATTTGATTTCAGCAATAATGATATCGTGTTCGCTGTTGTTTTTTCCTCCATTCCCACGTGGAGTCGTAATTGGAGCTAGCATCAAATCAAGTAGATAATGCTCTCTCTAAATCAAGTTGATATATATTTAATTTATTTAGAGCTAGCTCCAATTGATTTACAGCTAGCTCCAAATGATTTAGAGAGCTCTCCAAATCAAGTTATATAATACTCGCTACAAATCAATTTGAGCTATCATTAATTGACTTAGAGCTAGCTCGAAATGATTTAGATATAGCTCCAAATGATTTAAAGAGCTTTCCAAATCAAAGTTATATAATGCTCGCTACAAATCAATTTGAGCTATCATTAATTGATTTAGAGCTAGCTCTAAATAATTTCGAGAGCTCTCCATATGATTTGGAGCTAGCTCGAAATGATTTAGACATAGTTCCAAATAATTTAGACAGCTCTCCAAATCAAAGTTATAAAATGCTCGCTACAAATCAATTTTAGATATCATTAATTGATTTAGAGCTAGCTCCAAATGAATTAGAGAGCTCTTCAAATGAATTGGAGATGGCTGGAAATGTTTTATTGCTAGCTCTAAATATATATTGCTAGTTGTAAATATTTAGAGCTAGCAATATATATATGAGTTTATGTAAATGTTGGCGTTCATTACATTTGAACTTAATGACCACATTGACTACATTTCACTGATGATAGTCAATACAAATCACGACGCCTACGCCGTTGATATCATTTGAACTAAATCCCATATCTTAATATGTAGAACCAACATTGTTCACGGCGTAACATTTTGTTACCTAGTGTCAAACAGCGTTGTAACCAACGCGAATTAGTATATATCCATCACTATTGTTACTGAAGAAGGGAGATAATCCAGAAAGTACTTCGCCCTGCAGGCATTGGGCCTGGATATTGCTTGGATCTAACTTAAATCTTACACTTAGCACGTGTATACTGACCGTATTACTGACACTATAAACACTGATCAGTGTGTCTCAGAAACACATCCGTGTTGCTGATACTTGCATCGCACTTCACATAGTATCAGCAAAGAGACGGGTATGTCGACCCGCTTATATTGGTATAGTATTGTCCATACTTATCCAATGGGGTTACTAGTTGTTCTTTGCTAACTGTATATTGAATACAATGAACAACACAGATGTACATACGAAAACCTTAGGAATGAGACGTTCCATGGATGGCAAACAAACCCAGTACGTTTGCCCCCGTGAGACACGTACGCGGCATGGCCACGCCAACAGGCCGACAACCCCCTTAACACAGTACTCTTGTCAACGTTTGACTTTATTTATTAAAAATATTGTAACTTTTGTAAACGTATTTCATTAAATTACGCAGATTTCCTAAGGTACAAACTCGCACAGCGTGTCTCATATTAAGATTATCAGGCCCAGCTTGATAACAGTAGGGCATCAGGGGGTCGTTTTACTACAAGTCGTACGACGAACATTTCCGTAAGTGCAAAATTGTGATAGTCTGTAAATATCACATTAACACATGTATTGAGCATAGGCTGCATGCATATGCAACTCTAGTTAGTGCGTGGACCGCCTGTCGGATGCCGCCAGAACTCACCCCCCCCCACACACACACACACACACACACATCCACGCCCGTACAAGGTCAATACATAATACGTCCCGATTATTCAAACGGGTGTATAAAAACCACGAACTGTTGCGTTTACTGACCTCAGTAGTATGTAAAGCTGGTCTTTCTAAAGATTGCAATGCGACTATTGCGATGAAAACATACACCTCTAATGGACCAAATGAGTCACATACCACTGACAGTAGACGCATGCTTTTATTTATAATAGGACTCATACATATACATGTAAACGCATCAGCCCATGGTTTTATTATATTTACATTGCATGCTCTGATAGTTTGAAAAATGCAAATAGACAAATACGGCGTTAAAATTAAGAATCATCTACATAAATATAAGTTATCTGACGAATGTATTGCACCGTTCGCCGAGATACATTAAACGAAAACGCAACACATGAGAAAAATCACCATTGAACGTACAAACAAAAATGTGTTGTTGGGTGCGAAAGTTAATAATATAAGTAAATGTGTCACTGTGGCTTGAACATGTTCAATTAATGTTAATAAGGCAACAAATCCTATACATGCATCACTTAAATGATGTCTTGACAGTCAACGCTCTGATTTCAACCAATGAAATGGCTGACTGTCAGATTTCCTGGCCACAGATTGGCTGACTGTCAGATACAGTGTCTATATTAGGAATGAAGGAACACAGATTCTCACATCGGTCACTTCGGTCACAGAGAGCAGACCAACACTGTCACTCAAACTTCGTTCAGCCATTAGTTGTTATTGTTGTATATGTTTTAAGCCGCTAACATTTGGGATACTACTAGTACTACAGTGTAATGCCATCCTGATAAACAATCGTGATAGAAATAACAAAGAAACTGAAACTCTACTCTAATAACCTTGCCTGCTGTTCCATTTTAAGGAGTTAATAAACCCGGCTGATGTTCCGTTTTGGTGAGTAACAAACAGAGTATACCCATATCAGATTATACATTCGTGTGTAAGCTGGTCTCGGTCTACACTGGTTGTAAATCATGTATGTTTCATTCATCACTCTTGCTCTGTTCATATCCACGTCATTACTAATATAAAGCTTTGCTGATGTTCGTTTTAAGGAAGTAACGAACAGAGTATACCCATATCAGATTATACATTTGTGTCTAAGCTGGTCTCGGTCTACACTGGTTGTAAATCATGTATGTTTCATTCATCCACTACTTGCTCTGTCATATCACGTCATACTAATATAAAGCTTTGCTGATGTTCCGTTTTAAGGAGTAACAAGCAGAGTATACCCAGGTCAGATTATACATTCGTGTGTAAGCTGGTCTCTGTCTACACTGGTTGTAAATCATGTATTGTTAATTCATCCATTACTTGTTCTGTCATGTCACGTCATACTAAGCTACAACTTGTCTGGTGTTCCTTTTTAAGGAATAACAAGCAGAGTATACCCAGATCAGATTATACCTTCGTGTCTACGCTGGTCTCGGTCTACACTGGTTGTAAATCATGTATGGTCCATGCATCCACTACTTGTTCTGTCATGTCACACAATACTCGAATAAACTTGCCTGCTGTTCATTTTTACGGAGTAACAAGCAGAGTATACCCATATCAGATTAAACATTTGTGTCTAAGCTGGTCTCGGTCTACACTGGTTGTAAATCATGTATGGTTCATATATTCACTACTTGGCAGATGTTGCATTTCTCAGGAGTAACGCATAGAGCGCAGAGTATACAGTGATTAGACTATACATTTGTGTGTAGACTTGTCTGTGCCTGTAGGTGATGTACGATTCAATCATACAGTCATACGTTTTATAATTTCAAGCTGTACTCAGATGATTCAAGTCTATTACGTTTGATAAACCGAGTATATCCTGCTCAGCATATTCTTCGATGTAGGCTGGTCTGTGCCTACGTTGGTTATATTCTGAGCGGTTATTTAAATCATTCGATATGTTTTCGCACATCACGTCATCGTAACGTACAAGAACCTTCTCTGACATGATCACATAGTAACCAATGGAGTATACATCGATCAGAATATACGTTCGTGTGCAGGCTGGTCTGGATCTACATTGGTTGTAGAACTGTGCTGTTCACTCACCCAGTTGATACATTCTACCTTGGCAGGGTATACTTATTTATAATAGGAGGATCATACATGTTTGCGTAGTGAAAAACAGAGTATACCCTGATCAGACTGTATAGTTGTGCCTAGGGTGATCCGGATTTGCAAGGGTTATAAATTATGTAATGGTCACTCATGTAATCGATATCCTGCCGTGTCACTTCATACTCTCGAGTTGCATGTAAGTTTATATTTATATCGGAATGTGAATCTTGTTCATAATTGTGGTCAATAAATGAAAGTAGATCGCTTTTCCCAGTGACACGTGTGAGTGATTTTTAGGTATGTATTATTATAACAATAAATAAATAATTATGTCACTGGATTAAATGCATGAGCCGTTTGGCTAGACATGCGATCTGATCGGGATCTACAGTGTTAGTTAAATGATTTGTAACTAACCCACGATCCTTTGCAGTAGATATTTTATATGAGAATAGTTCACTGAACTATCCATCCCGCCACAAAAACCTGATCACCGTTCTGCATCACATGTTAGGAAGATGTATTTGTATATTGCATGTACGTGTTCCTACCAGCTTCAATAGCATCTTGTTGTTTTTCTACTATTCCTTTTGTTTTTTACTCGCTCTATCTTCTTTCTCTCAGTCAAACGTCCTTGCTGTTTGAATGTCGCTAGTATAGGTACATGCACTATGTTGAGAAGATTTGTGAACATACATGTTATCTGGTGTTGTTGGGTGAGGTTGTCATTGTTGATACATATGGCAGCTCTTCACCTCGCTGATTTAATTAATAAGCCGATTGTGTAATGATTTAACTTCCTGGAGGGCTGCTATAGATAATTTTAATTGTAGCACACAGCCGATATTGCTTGCGTTTACAATATATACTAACAGTGTATATATAATACTGAATGTGTTAGCGGAAATAGGTAATTGTTTTGACTAATATATTTAAATGTAGAGGATCCGGATTACTATTTAACCTCAATAATTGTCTAGAAATAATGTCTTTGATTTTGCTACTGCTGGCTGGTGATGTTGAAATAAATCCAGGGCCTGAAAATGAGATTGGATCTTTTTCAATTTTACTTTTAAATATTAGAAGTATTCGCAATAAGTTACATCGAGGAAACTTTTACAGACTTCGATATTCTATGTTTTACAGAAACGCACTTATCATGCGCTATAGAAACGAGCAGTTTACAACTGAATGGATATGGCTTACCATTCCGAAAGGACAAATCGCCACATTCTGGAGGTACATTAGTATATGTCGCAGACCACTTATTAGCAGAAAGAATGCAACATTTAGTAATCTTTTGGGATGAAACCATCGGGATTCAAGTTAAGATAAGCCGTAAAACGTTATTGATTGGCACGATTTACCGACCCCCGTCGTCAAATATCGAATTTTGGGAATTATTTAATCGCAATCTGGAACTGGTATCCGATATAACAAATAATATAATTAGTGTTGGTTATGTAAATGAAGATCAATTAAATGTACAAAACCACAAGTTAAAAGACGTAATGATTATGAATAAATTTAGAAACATAATTACATCCGGAACTCGGGAAACAGCTACTAGTTCAACCTTACTGGATCCAATTATTGTTAACCAAGATCAGATCATTCTCAAAAGCGGTGTATTATCTGTTTCGCCAAACATAAGTGATCATAAGGCTACATGTGTCATCATACCAGCTGAAAGTTCATATAATAATTCATATAAACAAACTGTATGGAACTATAAAAGAGCAGACTTTGCTAAATTTAACGAGCTCATGCTTAATACTGATTGGACAATTTTAAATAATGGTAGTGTAGATGATGCATCTAATATATTTACATCTAAGTGCATTGAGCTAGCTAAGCAATGCATTCCATGCAGTCAAGTCAAAGTGCGGCCTAACGATAAACAATGGTATGATTCCGAAATTCGCCAAACAAGCAAGCTAAGGGACAAGTTACGAAAGAAAGCAATTCAATTTGGACGGGTGGACGATTGGAATAGATACAAAACAACTCGGAATAAAGTTAATAATTTGAAAAAAACATGCAAGAGAAGCATTTTATAATTTTATACTTTACCACCGTTTGAATTAAAAACTAACCAAGTTATTGATACGATTAATATAAATGAATCTGAAGTTAGAGATATAATACGAATTTTGTAAACTAATAAAGCTTGTGGATACGATCTAATTAGTCATAGAATGTTAAAATGAACTATTACATCTCTCTCAAAAACCTCTGGCGATCCTCTTTAATATATCTGTTAATGAATGTCAATTTCCGATGGCGTGGAAATTAGCAAGTGTAATTCCTCTATTTAAAAAGGGGTTTCCACAGACGCCTTCAAATTATCGCCCGATGTCGTTATTAAGCTGTATATCTAAGGTAATGGAGAGAATACTATTTAAACATATTTATAATCACTTGCACTCACAATAATTGATTTATAACAGGCAATCTGGTTTTTTACCAGGCCACTCAACGGTATATCAACTTATAGACATTCACCATCAAATATGTCAGGCATTTGATGAACGACAATCTACATGTATAGTGTTTTGTGATATTTCTAAAGCCTTTGATAGAGTATGGCATAAGGGGTTAATATTTAAGCTAAGGCAAAATGGATTAAATGGTTGTATTTTACACTGGATTGAAAACTACTTGTCGAACAGTGAACACTCCGTATCAATACGGTCCACAACCTCAGATACCAAATTAGTTACTGCTGGCGTACGACATAGTTCGGTACTCGGCCCATTACTATTTCTAATATATGTCAACGACATAACTGACCATCTATTAAGTAGTGTTCGATTATTTGCTGACGACAGCTCTCTGTCCTTTTCTTCAACAAATGTTGATGATCTAGAAGGCATAACAAATAATTACCTGCTAATGAGTTCTATTTGGGCTCAACAATGGTTGGTTAGTTTTAATCTTAACAAGACTGAATCGATGCTTCTAATATTAAAACAACTTGATCGACAAATAAACTTAATATTTCACAACACGTCCATAACCTTTGTTGACGATCATAAGCATTTTGGTTTAACACTGAGCAATAACGGAAAATGGCATACACACATTCAACATATAATTAATTCGACTAAGAGCGTATTGGGAATAATGCGTAACCTAAAATTTAAGATAAGCAGACAGTTTTTAAACCAAATATATATACCTTATATGAGACCTATACTAGAATATGCGTCATCAGTCTGGCATGGGTGTACAGAATATGAAAAGGATTCGTTGGAAAAAAATCAGAATGAAGCCACGAGAATAGTACATTGTAACAGGATTAACACGGTCAGCATCACTCGAGAACTTAAGGCAAGAAGTTGGATGGCCACTTCTATCTGTTCGACGTCGTATTCAAAAGCTTTCGATCATGTACAAAGCCAACAATAATCAAGTACCTAGTTATATTTCTAACCTTATTCCACCCACTGTTAATAATATATCTCGTTACAATCATAGAAATCTATTTAATTTAAATGTCCCCACTACACGACTGGAAGCATACAAACAATCGTTTATACCATATTCGGTACAACTCTGGAATGAAACTGACCCGTTGCTGAGAAATGTAGATAGTCTTAGACACTTAAAAACATCATGCGCCCAACAACTACATGTACATACTCAATATAATATACATACCACCATACTATTTAGAGGGAGATCGGTTGTTTTCAGCTATGCATGCAATAATTGGAATTAAATGTAGCAGTCTTAATTGTGATCTTTGCAATAACCATATCAGAGAAACCCCCTACTGCGAATGTAGTGAAGTTGTAGAAGATGCTGAACATTACTTCTTTGAATGTATTAAATATCATGCGCAACGTCTAATGTTATGCCAGTCACTGCGACAATTGTATCCTCTAAACGCACGTATACATTTTGCATGGCATACCTGAAGAAAGTAATGAGTGCAATACTGTTATTTTTAAAGCTGTACAATATTATATTAAAATCAAAGTACTGAAAGTACTGACTGGCGGGAGACAAGTAGCCACTTGTGAATTTGCATACTCAGAAATTCCTTGTTAGAAATATATTCGACGTTGATTATTGGATGTACAATCTACAAATTTGGAGAACTTGATCCGTTACTGGTGTTTGTAAAGTACAGCCTGCTCTAAACACAAATAGGTTGATAAAGCAAATGTGCTTTATGTCCGACTAATAAACCGTTTTACGAGGTATATTGCAGACGTATTTATTGGGGTAGAACCCAGAATTGAAGTGGTGATATACGCCTTTATACGGATATGGTGAGAGGTGCCCTCTGCCAAAAAGTTTGTGCCTTCAAAAAATATTTTTGGCAGCATAGATTTTTCGTAATGTGAAAAAAAAAAACGGGGAAATTTTCATATTTCTAGTATGTTTATTTGGCCAAAATCAATCGGCACTTTGCAGAATAGGGATACAAACCGAGTAATCTGAATTACATACCCAACAGGAACTCTGGAGGTGTGACATAATATTATGTGAAATCTTTTCAAAATTATGACTGGGCGTAGGCCTACATACGTGTATGCTGCATGAATGGCAAAATGTTTTCATGAATTTTGTTTCGCTTACCCAGAGGGTAATTTTTCGAAAATCGCCCGTAAACCACAATATGAAAAAGAAATTGCCTTCGACGTCGCATTGCGACTGCGTGGTACACGATACGGGGGGCGTCTCAATAACAGCAATTTGTTCTCTTCAAAAGTAAAGTTGGGCATGCCAACTATTTTACACATAATGTTGAGCATTGCCGTTGTTAATAATAACTTGCTTTCAGTTCACTCGCTGACTTTAAATGTCACCTGACTGTTGTTAATTGCGAACGCAAATTGAGCCTATTGAGACGTCCGCGGATGAACATGCGACTGCGTGGTACACGATACGGGGGGCGTCTCAATAACAGCAATTTGTTCTCTTCAAAAGTAAAGTTGGGCATGCCAACTATTTTACACATAATGTTGAGCATTGCCGTTGCTATTAATAACTTGCTTTCAGTTCACTCGCTGACTTTAAATGTCATCTGACTGTTGTTAATTGCGAACGCAAATTGAGCCTATTCAGACGTCCGCAGATGAACATGCGACTGCGTGGTACACGATACGGGGGGCGTCTCAATAACAGCAATTTGTTCTCTTCAAAAGTTAAGTTGGGCATGCCAACTATTTTACACATAATGTTGAGCATTGCCGTTGCTATTAATAACTTGCTTTCAGTTCACTCGCTGACTTTAAATGTCACCTGACTGTTGTTAATTGCGAACGCAAATTGAGCCTATTGAGACGTCCCCCGATGAACAGAGAGCCACTTCCGAAAGTAGACCCGTGCAAACGGCCAGAATCACGATCACAATAGCGTGGAGACAGTATGTCTCCCGCCAATACGAAAAGATTTGAGTAACACATTTGCTGGATGCCTGAGTCGCAAGTTCTATCGGATGCTTTCCATTTGCCAACATCATCCAGTACCTGATAACAACGAACACTGCAATCAATTGCAGTACACATCTATCTATGCATTAGGTTATATATTATATGTACATTGTGACACATAACTCTTTCATTCTTTCTCCCAATCTCCTCTCTCACTTTATTTACTCTCTCTCTTTTTATCCGATTTTTCTTTTCGTACATTGTGCAAATCTATATATATACCGCATGATTATTGGTATGTACCCATGTACATATACCTGTATACTTATCGCCATTTCTGTGAAATTGATGTATTGTTGAAATACTTGGGTAAGGGCTGTAACTAATGTTGTGAGAACTTGTAGCCCAAGCCCATTGTACTCATATGCAACAAATTATGTTTAAACTAAACTAAATTAAACCATAATGTCGTAGAATGTCTATAGCATGCCCATGGGTGTTAGAGCCCGGATGCGATACATACACTCGGTGTTTGTGGACTGCAATCGGAATTATGCTATTAGTAGTAAAACAGTAAATTTGTACACATAATTATTCACGAACTTCATATGACAGAATGACGAAGACTATACATATTTCATGAATGAGTTGCGAAGGGAAATAAGTAGTACAGAATTATGAAACCATATATCACCTTCTTCTACATTGTCTGAATTCAATTGGATTTAGGATATTGAGCCAATGGTTTTCTTCTTCATGTATTTATGTACAATTATGTTATTTACAGCATGTATTACACAATACAGAATTCACACACACATACACACCATTCATACATATCATACATCAATATCACAGATAGAATACAATTTAGTCTGTTAAGGCTTCACTATTGTCACAAGTAATGATCATTGAAATTGGTATTTCCACATGGTAACACTATATATCAAACTACATGTAATTTAATCACGCACAAGTCACAGTTCCTTTAAATGTTTGATATACGCTAAATTGTACCCAAAGTGACCCCCTTACTACTATCATCACCTATCACCAAATGTCATTGATCACACGCATAAGAAGTCTCTTCCGAATGATACAGTCAATGTAAATCCCTTCGATGGTATATGTAATGTCAAAGTTCACAACTAGTAACTGATTTCCACTCAACAGTAATTTGCACCCAAAGCGCCCTCCATACCACTATGACTCATTCCACAAAAATGTCAAACATCCGTCCGAATATGTAGTGGCTGCTCTACATCCAGATATTTCCAAGACTGAAATATGTGTATTTCCCCGACAATCCCCACGATTCCGTTCACTACTGTATATAGATATATAGCACCGCTGACGTCACTATATTGCCGTAACCTGCAAGGTGATCACATCAGGAAACCTTCCTACATGTACACAACCGTAGATAGGCGATGCGATGGCATCGTATACCGCTATCACGATTCCTGCATATGCCTGACTGTAGATAGGCGATGCGCCTGCATCGTAGACCGCTATCTATCCGCTCAACCACGTCCCGACTCGTCTAACGCTCGATCACGTCCCGACTCGTATCTCGACTACACCTATGGCCCTGCTCTAAATACGCCCTAGTGACAGCCCGTCCGTCTGCTGAAATCAAAGAACAATCCCCGATATTCTATCTACCCCTCCAATAAACTACATGTGACCGCCCTATTTCACGCGAGTACAATGCACGATACACATCTAATGACTAATTAAACATACCTGACCATCTTCCCCGTCAGCATGAAATAATCCAATACGATTGTATGTAAACTTCTCTACATCTTAGACCTAAACTGTCCTCTGTCTATCAACACATCTTGTCTCCATAAACATTCAACACATACTGACTTCCCTCAAACCAAAGCTGTACCCGGGTATACTAAAACACATCTCACTGACCACAGATTACCCATGAGCAATCTCACAAGATTTCCATTCATTCAATATTGGTCATCTCAGCCCCAGGCAATACTTGTACCTTACAAGTTACAATCCACTGCATGTATAGCCCATCATGACAAAAGGTACACTATGGCTGGATAATGATCCTGGTCGGCCAACCTGCTATATACATGTGTAATTATCTGTGACACAACTCCCCCCAATGGACAAAAGTGTATCACACTTTTTTTTTTCACTCACAGAGAATCTACACTACCTTTGTCATGTACTACCTTCTACAACTCTAGTATCCCTAGATACTCATACACTTACTTAGTCTACTTCGATACGACTGAGATAGTCTGCACCTACATTGCTTTTACCTGCGATTGCCTCTATAGTGAACCTGAATGGCTGCAGCAAGAGAGCCCAACGCATCAACCTACTGTTGGCTAGTTTCGCAGTTTTCAGGTACCTCAACGGCTGATGGTCGGTTTGAAGGGTAAACTGTATACCGTACAGATATCTCTGGAATTTGAGAATGCCCCAAACAATCGCCAAACACTCTCTTTCTACTACAGCAAACTTACGTTCGGTCGGTGTTAGTTTCCGACTCGCATAGGCTACAGGATGGAGGAGATCCTCGTGACCCTTTCTCGGTTGAAGAAGGACGGCTCCTACACCTGTATCTGAAGCATCTGTTTGCAATACAGACCTTTCTTCCAAATCAACTCCTTGTAGCACTGGTTCTTTTGCAACGGCCTCCTTCAGCTTTCTAAATGCCTCTTCCTGCTTGTCAGTCCACACTACCTTATTAGCATTACCTTTCTTTGTCAGGTCTGTTAGCGGCACGACTATGGCTGAAAAATCCTGAATGAACTTCCGATAAAATCCAGCCAATCCCAGAAATGCACGTACCTGCTTCTTCGTAGTGGGATGAGGAGCCTTCAGTATTGCACAAACCTTGTCTGGTAGCATGCGCACTCCATTCCGTCCTACTCGGTGTCCCAGACATTCAATGTCTCCTGCACCAATTATGCACTTGGTTGGTCTCGCGGTAAGTTTGTGTTGTCTAAGTCGGGTAAATAGTTCTTGTAATGTGCCTATGTGTTCACCCCAAGTATTCGAAAAGATCATTATGTCGTCAATGAAATTGTCAACATCCTGCAAGTTATGTAACAACTTACGCATCATCCTGGAGAACACGGCTGGTGCTGTTACCAATCCAAAACACATGACTGTGAATGATACAAACCTCTTGGAGTGGTGAAGGCGGTCTTCTCCTTGGAATCGGTTTTCAATGGTATCTGCCAATATCCTTTCGACAAGTCTAACTTGGAGAAATATTGCTTACCTGCCTGGCCCATTCTGGCAAATATATTTTCCAAGTCCGGCATCGGTTCAGAGTCAAACACGGTTACCTTGTTTACTGCTCTCAAATCGACACATGTTCTAATTCCACCATCTTTCTTCTTGACTAAAATCAATGGAGAAGCATAGGGGGACTCTGACCTTTCAATTACTCCCAACCGTTCCATCTGCTCAACTTCCGACTCTATCTGTTCTCTAAGATGGTATGGGTATCCTCTGGTGCTACGGACTGGTTCTGGTGTTTCTACCTTGATCTCCATCTCCATTAAATCTGTCTTACCTGGTCTATCTGTCAACACATCCGAGAAATCACTCAATAACTTGCCTATCTGCTGCTTCTGCTTTTGGTCAAGGTCTTCCGATACAACTACGTCTCTATAGGATTCCGTACTTACCAATGGAAACACTATTGGTCCGCTTTCTTCCTGCTTGTGATCTTGTTCTACTGTTACCTCTTCTTGCGACTCATTTTCCGGTTCTTCAATTACACCCAAGAACACTGCTGCCCATGCCTGCATTTCTTCCTGATCCTCTCTACTTACATTTTCCGCTGCTCCTGCTATCACTGGTTCCTTGTCTTCAATGGGCCTCTCGTTGAATACCTTCAACATGTTTGCATGGAACATTTTCTCTTTTCCATTCATGTTCACAATGTAATCCATCTCATTCCTTCCTTACCTCTTTCACTGGGAACGGTCCTTTCCACTTCATCAGTAGCTTGTTGTTGTTAGTAGGCAACAATATCAAGACCTGCTGATCCACCTTGAATTTTTTCCTATCTTTGGCCTTACTGTCAAAATACCTTTTGTAGTACTTGGCAGTATCTCGTAAGTTGTCCTGTGCTAACTGGCATGTGTCCTCTAACCTTTGTTTCAAGTCTATCACATACTGGTAAGTAGTCTGAACCCCACTATCCTCGGATGGTTTTGACCAAAGCTCTCTCAATACTGTCATTGGTCCACGAACAGTCCTACCGTATAACAACTCGAATGGTGAGAATCCAGTACTCTGCTGTGGCACTTCTCTGTAAGCAAACAACACTGCCCCTATATACTTATCCCAGTCTTTTGGCCTCTCTGTACTCATCTTGCGTAGCATACTCTTCAGTGTCCCGTTGAATTTCTCCACTAGACCATTGCACTGTGGGTGATAAGGGGTTGTTGTCAACGACTGAATGGACAGTAATCGATTTACCTCTCTCATCATACCTCCAGTGAATTGTGACCCTCTGTCTGAGAGCACCTCCTGTGGAACACCTACTCGACTGATCATGTCCACCATTGCCTCTGCAACCCTCTCTGTTTCTATAGTCGGTAATGCTATCGCCTCTGGATATCTTGTTGAATAATCTACCATGGTCAATATGAAACGATTACCTTTCTCCGACGCTGGGAATATGGGCCCGATGATATCTACTGCCACTCGCTTGAAGGGAGTATCCATGAGGGGCATCCTGCCTAGCTTTACCTTCGGAACTCTCCCCTTCGGTGTTGTTAACTGGCAGGGCTTACATGACTGGCAGAACCTTCTGATGTCGCTTTTACACCCTGGCCAATAAAATTCTGAAATGATCCTATCAGTGGACTTACGTGTTCCCAGGTGACCCGCCATCATGGTCTCATGACCCAATTTCATGACCTCGGTCCTCAGTATCTTTGGCACTACAAGCTGGTAGTGTTTCTGCCCATCTCTACATTGGAACTGTCGATATAGTGTACCTTCTATATATGTCCAGCTGGTCTCCCCCGATCTTGTCTGTTTCACCACTTGCTGTCTTGTATTCTCTCTACATTTGTCTAACGTTTCATCCTTACCTTGCATCTCTCTAATCTCTTCTGGAGTTTTGTTTAGACCTGTAATCTCCGGTACTTTCAACTGAGGGTACTCCTTCTGAGTTTTAACATGCTGTCCCCTGGTGACTACAGCCTGTGTCACTGCTTCCCCTACATGTCTATCAACCCTCTCACCTTTGTCTGGAGATTTACAAACTGCTGTCTCTACTGCCGTCTGAACCTTACCCACTATCAAATCGCACAGAGGACTATCCATCACCCATGCTTCCACTGTGCCCTGTAAATATGGTGTATCTATGTGAATTCTAGCAACGGGAACTACAATAGTTTGCCCATTTATCATCCGACATTCCACCTTCTTGTCTAGCATCTGGTCATCATAGATCAAGTCCCGTTTCACTACAATGCCATTACAGCCTGAATCTGATAGCACATTCACCGGTCTCCCATTGACCAACCCTGGCTTAATCAATAGTCCTCCCATGGTATGGCCACTCGCTATCCCTCCTAGGATGCCTCGAGCTAGGACACATGCTCCCATTACACCACCTCGACCGCCTCTTCGATTATAGTCCCAATACTGACCTCTACCTCGGTGTGACCCATTATCCCATCCACGACCAAGTGACACTGTCTCGTTACCTCTGCCCCGACCTCTTACCTGTGGGCCAAACCCATTTTCTCGATCTCCCAAGTGTGTTTCCATGTTATCGAATGGCTGGAAATACTCACCGACTTCCTCACCCAAAGCTGATGCACCCCTGTGTCGTCCTGGACAATCTCTCGCAATGTGCCCTTTCCGTCCACAGGCAAAGCATGATATCTCACCCGGCCTACTTGTTGTCCGGTTCGTTTGTAATGGCTGACTAACTCGATTTGTACTTACCCTTTGATTATCTTGACCCCGAGATCCTCTTGAAACAACGTTAAAAGCCCCTCCTCTGTTCTCAGCATATCTGTCGGCTTGTCTCGTCATGTCACCAAAATTAATCACATCACGTTCTTTAAGAAAAGTTGCTAAGTCCTTACCACATGTTTGTAGAAATTGATCCCGTAGCAAGAAATACTGTAAGTTGTCAAAACTGTGCTCAACCTTACCCAAATCCAACCATTTAGTGTGGTAACTCTTCAGCCTCTCGCAAAACTGCTCAAATGTCTCCCCTCTCTCTGGTTTACTGTCCCTTACCTTCTTGCGTAATGCTTCCTCTGTTACTTCAAACCTTTTAAGTAGAGCTGCGGCTAAACTGTCGTAACTCAGAGACTGTTCTGCGGGAAGCCTGGAGTACACCTCTAGTGCCTTACCTTTTAGCAATGAACTCAGTTGTATTCCCCACATATCTCGGTTCCATTTCTGCAACTCGGCATATTTCTCAAATCGAAACAGATAAGCATCAATACAGTCTTTGGTTTCCTCAAAACATGGGAGCTTAGGACCTTTAATTCTGCATTGTTCTATCGATACCCTGTCCCCACCCTCAGGTAGTCCCATTTCCGCTTTGGCTAACTTAATATCTCGATCATTCTGTAACTCCTGCATTTTACAGTCATACTGCAACTTTTCCATCGATAACTGCAGCTCTATCTTTTCTTTCTCTAATAGCCGATCACGTTCTTCCCTTTCTGCTACTCTATCAGCTCTATCCTGCTCTAACCTAGCTAATCGCTCTTCCTTTTCCGCCTGTAACTGAGCTAACTTTAACCTTTCTTCTACTTCCCTGGCATCTTTATCTGCTTCTCTCGTCTCCAATCTAATCTGCATCTCTCTAGCATGTTCCTCTTTAATAAATGTCCGTAGTGCTTCACCTTCCATACCTAATTCTTTACCCACTGCAGACAACTCCTGGATAGACGACATGGTCGCTGGCAACTATTTCTATGCTATATTAGATGTCACTATCAAAAATTGATCACACACTATGGTCACGATGACAGAGTTGTGGTGTGAAGAAAAAGCCGTGGTATGCTGTTTCACCGTGACGTGTGATCAGTGACACTGGATATCAGTCCAGTTGTGTGTGTTTGCTTTAGCTACGTGATTAGTCAACCTAACTATCTACCCTCAGATTTGACTAGATACCAAACACACCCGAAAGCCCACATGTAACCCGCTACTTATACTAGCCTTGATATACGTATCTAACCGAGAACTACCCCACTTCTGACACCAAAGTTAGAGCCCGGATGCGATACATACACTCGGTGTTTGTGGACTGCAATCGGAATTATGCTATTAGTAGTAAAACAGTAAATTTGTACACATAATTATTCACGAACTTCATATGACAGAATGACGAAGACTATACATATTTCATGAATGAGTTGCGAAGGGAAATAAGTAGTACAGAATTATGAAACCATATATCACCTTCTTCTACATTGTCTGAATTCAATTGGATTTAGGATATTGAGCCAATGGTTTTCTTCTTCATGTATTTATGTACAATTATGTTATTTACAGCATGTATTAACACAATACAGAATTCACACACACATACACACCATTCATACATATCATACATCAATATCACAGATAGAATACAATTTAGTCTGTTAAGGCTTCACTATTGTCACAAGTAATGATCATTGAAATTGGTATTTCCACATGGTAACACTATATATCAAAATGCATGTAATTTAATCACGCACAATTCACAGTTCCTTTAAATGTTTGATATACGCTAAATTGTACCCAAAGTGACCCCCTTACTACTATCACCACCTATCACCAAATGTCATTGATCACACGCATAAGAAGTCTCTTCCGAATGATACAGTCAATGTAAATCCCTTCAATGGTATATGTAATGTCAAAGTTCACAACTAGTAACTGATTTCCACTCAACAGTAATTTGCACCCAAAGCGCCCTCCATACCACTATGACTCATTCCACAAAAATGTCAAACATCCGTCCGAATATGTAGTGGCTGCTCTACATCCAGATATTTCCAAGACTGAAATATGTGTATTTCCCCGACAATCCCCACGATTCCGTTCACTACTGTATATAGATATATAGCACCGCTGACGTCACTATATTGCCGTAACCTGCAAGGTGATCACATCAGGAAACCTTCCTACATGTACACAACCGTAGATAGGCGATGCGATGGCATCGTATACCGCTATCACGATTCCTGCATATGCCTGACTGTATATAGGCGATGCGCCTGCATCGTAGACCGCTATCTATCCGCTCAACCACGTCCCGACTCGTCTAACGCTCGATCACGTCCCGACTCGTATCTCGACTACACCTATGGCCCTGCTCTAAATACGCCCTAGTGACAGCCCGTCCGTCTGCTGAAATCAAAGAACAATCCCCGATATTCTATCTACCCCTCCAATAAACTACATGTGACCGCCCTATTTCACGCGAGTACAATGCACGATACACATCTAATGACTAATTAAACATACCTGACCATCTTCCCCGTCAGCATGAAATAATCCAATACGATTGTATGTAAACTTCTCTACATCTTAGACCTAAACTGTCCTCTGTCTATCAACACACATCTTGTCTCCATAAACATTCAACACATACTGACTTCCCTCAAACCAAAGCTGTCCCCGGGTATACTAAAACACATCTCACTGACCACAGATTACCCATGAGCAATCTCACAAGATTTCCATTCATTCAATATTGGTCATCTCAGCCCCAGGCAATACTTGTACCTTACAAGTTACAATCCACTGCATGTATAGCCCATCATGACAAAAGGTACACTATGGCTGGATAATGATCCTGGTCGGCCAACCTGCTATATACATGTGTAATTATCTGTGACAATGGGTTTGTATTTGGATATGTTGGGTCTAAAATCCACCTAGCAGATTTTGAATTTACGTGACTCAATTGTCATTCATTTATGACAAATATACACGCTGATACTGATCTTGAATAGCTTAACGTTAATCAATAATGGGACATTGTGTTTAACCAGGGAATCTGATATGATAATTGTACATTCGCCATTGATTGCTATAGAGCCAAATCAATCCTATATAATTAATGTTAAAACATACTTGATTGTATAGATCGTTTTCACTTACTACCTGTCCCCTACTGTTTGCCTGTCATCTTGAATACCATTGCAGAATGTACTTTTTAATTATGGTTACGAAAGTGAATTGCTGTATTAATTGTAGACTAGCGAACATATTGAACTTCCAATGAGAGACGTTTTTGAATAAACCGGCACTATATTCTGCAAGTTATGGCGTCCATCTTGAATGATACATACGGTGTCTGAATCAAAAATTATGTCGTTACCATTGTTTAGGCTTGCTGTGCACAATATATTACACATGTATAACATACTACATGAAATAAGTGGAACATACACTGTACATAATCGTATTATTATGTGTCGCAGACATTGTGGGCGTTATCTTTAATTTTTAAGTTATAATCTTTAAGTTATAGTGGAAAATCAGTGTCATCAGTTAAACGCCAATAAAATAGGGCATGTAGATGCAAAATCATCACACTCCAATTGTAAGCCTTGTTTGGCAGAACAAAGTTAAATTTAAACTACTCGCATATTCGTCTACAATATAATTTGGCGGCCATTTTGAACACCAATTCATTTGCATATGGGTGAATAATTAATGCATCATACGAAACACAAAATGGGATTCATTATCGATTGCAATGCACACATTAGATTTGCAACTCAGATTTGAACATGTTAAAATAATTATGAGAAATGAGGTACTGTATTGGCGGCCATCTTGAATGTAATTTGTATTATAAAACATATGTATAACGTATACAGTACATGCAATATATTAATACATATAACATATAACAGAAACATGTATTGATTTCATATAAGTATCAAATACCTGCTTGTCTTGTTTTTGACAGCCATCTTGGATTATGGAAAACGCTCAAGAGTGACAGAGTGTCATCCGGCGCATTCGGATTCCAATAATATAGGCATTGGAGATGCAAAATCATCAAAAACCCATTTTATATACGCCATGTCTTAGTTTATTAAAAGTTCAATATGTGAACTATAACTAACTGATTGGGTGCCCCGCCCCATCGCGGGCACCTGTCTATTAGAATGGAGCGCTGCCCATAAACGTGTTTTCAACAACGATACTATTACGTGTTTGGCGGTTTTACACTGAATCGGTCGTACACATTGTGAGCGGCACATGAAATTACGTCAACAAGGTGGGGCCTGTGGTTCCATATATAACTGATGAGTTATTGTAACATTTAATGATTAATTTACTAGATATTGGCTAAAGAGTCGCAATATTCAACGAATTGAGACGAAATGCTCATTGGTCGATAAGGTCGGGAAAACAATAATGTATGATAATGGATCTAGTTTACCTAATTTGGACTCATATGTTGACCCCTAGAAACGTAAATGTATAAGAAGATCACGGGTGATGATTTAATGATATTTATTCAATGAATTAACGTATTTCATATGAAACGACGGTATACGAAAATTTCATGTAAACATGCCAACGAGTTGTATGCCAATATGGCATATTCCTGCTTGCCAACATGAGATTATAACAACTAGAGCCTGAGGAATCGACATATTACTATTGAAAATATGTTGGAATATTTTCACAAATGCAATTTCGGGGTCGGACACACATTCAGTATGATCGGATCGTATTACTACACACCGCATAATGTCAATATTACGAAAATTACTTCGTTCCCACGAAATGACAATTCATTCCCTCACTTTAACAATTCGTTCCCTCGAATTAACCATTCGTTCCCACGATATAACAATTCGTTCCCGTGGGAACGAATTGTTATTTCGCTTGAACGAAATTTTGAATCGAGGGAACGAATTGTTAATTCGTGGGAACGAATTGTTATTTATTGGTAACTAAATAATAATACAAATAAAAGTATACGTCCCCTGCGGGGCTCCGTAGACACCTACCTACTATCCCGGGTAACGGATTAAACTTTCTTCATTCACCATGTAGCTTACTTAAAGTAACAGTATTGGGGTAAAATTGCCAACGCAACGGGGGCCAGAATCTTCATATATTAAGCGGACAATGTGTCCGCCAACCAGCGTGACGCAGCCTTTAATCGTTCATATATTCACTATCATACATATATATGACTGTGACATGATAAGTGGGGCTTATGGGATGTGAGATCAGCGTAGCTCCTAATTAAATAGCACACTTCTGCAGCTTGATAACAATCCAAACTGCTTGTTAGAAGCATGACGGATGGAAAGGCTAATAGTGCCGATCCTGATCAGACTGTGTCGATGTAATGATGTTTGTGAAGCTGAGCGAAAATGGTTGCGCAGTAAAATTAAATCTGATAAAGCGTCCTTGAAGATGTCATATGTCTTGGTTCGAAAACATTTTGACCGGTTGGTTCAAAGAGCCAAAAGGTTACAATGGTTTAGTTTTCAGAACCAGTTAGCAAACGAGGCAACAGGTAGCCAGTCTGAATTTTGGAAGACCATTGGTAAAATTGGCATTGGTCATGGTAAATCTAAAGGTATACCGATGGAGGTGGTACTTGATAATGGTGGCATTGGTAATGAAGTTACTGTGGTGTTGGACAAGTGTAAACTTGATTTTAGTCATCTTCTAAACGCGGGGCAATTTGCTGATATGTCAATTTATGTGAATGATCTGATCAACGACACATCTGAACCTATGTTCAATGATAATATTACACTGTTAGAAGTAAAACAAGCTGTAGATCATGCAAAGCGAGGTAAAGCGTGTGGTGATGATCAGATCCCTTCTGAAGTCTTATGTAATGACACCAGTATAATGTTCTTACATATACTATTTAATGTTTGTTTTAGCCAAAGTAAAATGCCCACTGTTTGGGGTCACAGTATCATTAACCCAATTCCCAAATCAAGTACCACAGATCCTAGGGACCCATTATCTTATCGTGGCATATCGTTAACTTGTTGCATGTATAAGTTGTATTGTTTTATTTTAAATGAAAGACTATCGCGATGGGCGGAGGCCAATGATAAAATATGTGATGAGCAGAATGGTTTCAGAAAACGTCGAAGCACCATTGATCACGTGGCCTCATTAACAAACATTATTGATGTGCGTAAGAAGCGTAAGCTGTCAACATTCTGCGCATTCATAGATTTTAAAAAGGCATATGACACTGTAAATAGAAATATGTTGTGGAATAGACTAGCTGAAATAGGTGTCAGTGGCAAACTATTTGGAGCTGTAACATCATTGTACAGTTCTGTATCGTCATGTGTGCGTGTGAATGGGTTTTAAAACTGATAGTTTCAATGTCACTATTGGATTGAGACAAGGATGTAGTCTATCACCTTTATTATTCAATCTTTATATTATGATCTTGCACTGAAAATGGCTGCTCTGGGAAAAGGTGTCCGTGTAGGAGATGAACTTGTTGCCATTTTATTATATGCTGATGATATTGTCTTAATTGCAGATAATGAACGTGACTTACAATGTATGCTGGATTTGTTGTATGACTGGAGCAAAGCCAATTATATGTGTGTTAATAGTAATAAAAGTAACATTGTACATTTTAGACCAAAATCCGCATCGAGAAGCGCACATACTTTTTTATGTGGTGATACAAGTTTAAACACTGTTGATAAATATACATATCTTGGACTTGTACTAGATGAATATCTTGACTATAATGTTACTGCCAAAATGGTTGCACAGAGTGCAGGCAGAGCCCTCGGTCTTATCATTGCAAAGTCTAAGTACATTGGCGGTATGCCGTATGATGTTTTCACTAAACTGTATGATTCAATAGTATGGCCTACTATGGCTTATGGGGCAGCTGTATGGGGATATAGATCATTCTCATGTATCGATGCTGTACAGTATAGAGCTATGCGTTTTTATATGGGCGTGGGAAAGTATACACCCAGTGCTGCTGTCTCCGGTGATATTGCATGGTTACCAGCTATCATCCGACAGTGGAAATGTATTGCCAACCTCTGGAGTCGTTGTGTAAATATGAGTGTAAACAGAATTAATAAGAGAATTTTTAATTGGTGTCATAGCGTTAATAGCAGGCAGTGTCAAAATTGGTGTTATACTGTTATCAAACATTTTAATAATTTGCAACTTAATCAATACTTAAATGTTGATACATTTATTGCTAAAACGGCACTTTTAGGAGATCTAGTTACGACAATGATGCACAAATACGTTGTTGAATGGCATGACCGTATTAACAGTAATAGCAGCATACGGGGTCAAGGGGGTAATAAACTCAGGTCTTATTGTAAGTTCAAAAATAACTTCGAAACAGAAGCTTATTGCAAGCTCTTGATTTCAATTTAAGCACAGATCAGCTTTTGCCAAGTTTCGCTGTGGGGTTGCTCCCATTAGACTGGAAACCGGACGATACGAAAATATTGCCCTGGATGAAAGGCTGTGTATATTTTGCAATGCTAATACTGTGGAAACGGAAAAGCATGTGCTTTTAGAATGTGATTTGTACAGTGATCTTAGAACTGTATTGTTCGATAAAGCTTGCAACATTGTTCCGGATTTCTTGAACTTGTGTGATATCGATAAGTTTGTAATCTTATTTGCTAATAGTGATATCATGAAAGAATGTGCCAAAACTTGTTTCAATATTTTAAAAAGAAGGTGTGGTTTTCTTTATAGATGATCAATATACCGTACGTTAGGTCTTATTCATTTAATCATGTCTTATAGTGTAGATATTGTACTATATTCATGAATGATTGTGTCTATGTTTATCATGTGTTTTAGTGTACGGGTACGTCATAGTCATGATACACGCAGTAGGTTGCATGTAGTTTGTGCATGTGCGTCCAGATGCTCGTGGCACGAACACGTTAGATAACTGTATGTACATATTACCCATGTATTCATATTCATGTTTTATGTGGCAAAACACATGTTTTATAGTGAGTGTAGTCTCTTGTAATTCTTATAGAATGGCGATGTACTATTTTACTGTGTCTATGTTGTATTATCTTATGTGTGTACATTGATGAGACTTTAATAAACAAATATATATATGTAGTCTCCACCCTTGCATTATGAAGATTTATGGAAGGTGTCAATATTACTTAAATAATATTGCAAATTGACACAAATTATTAAAAAATAATTATTTATGGAAATGTCATTTTGTCGGAATCAGTATAGACTTTAAAGGTACATGCCCACGCAGTAGGCACAACTTGTTCTTTATAGGAATTAAATAAGTGTATAATTATGTCACTATTCCACCAGTTCTAAATATTACGAATGCCCGCTATACAAATATAATCATTTATTAATTATCAATTTGCTGTTAGCGACACGCGGCGGTAACAGTCTATTTCGATAATGTGCGGGAACGACGACTTTCACATCACGGCTTGTGGTGCGCATGCGCAGTATACTACGCGCGCCAGTAGACTTCCTAATATGTAAACAAGAATATCAACGTCCAGGACGGAAATTGTATGAAACAGCGTCGGCCAAAAGAAAGGCGAAATGTCTGATGGACAGGCAGTACAGAGAGAGAGAGTGGTTAATATTGGCGACCAGATCACCAAATGGAAAGAGTTACGTGGAGATTTAGATTTGGACTCGAATAGAGATTTTTCTTCTCAACTTCCGATACTTCACTGCGCATGTCAAAGATGTGATATGATTGACCGTGTCACGTGACGCGTATTGGTAAAAATAGCACAAGCTCGGAAAATACCCTTTCTGGTCGCGGCATATAAAATGCGATTTAACACCAATTAACACGCGCCGTAATTAAAAATAACTCGTTAGTGGGTAGACATATGGCTCATATACGGCATGACAGAAAATGAAAAGTTGTAGTACAGTGTAACCTGCTGCGTGGGCAGGTACCTTTAACAAATATGGCACATTGGCCCAAGCATGCCATGCATGTTTGAGACAAGCCATGTGATTTTGTAGATAAGGAGATCTGTAATCCTTTCATGAAACGTATTTACAGAAACTGTCGTAACAAATGAAAAATACTATACCACATCTGCTATGCAAATTTCGTCAATTGTCGACGTCATTTACAGAAGATATCGTAAATGTTGTAAGTAGTTTTCATGGCTTGTCTCATATATATATATAGAAGATATTCATATTTTTGCAACGAATATGACATATATATTCATCGAATGGTGTGAAATGTCCATATTTCACGAGTGCCGTTAGGCACGAGTGAAATATGGACATTTCACACCACGAGATAAACATATATGTCATATTCGTTGCAAAAATATGAATATTCTATTTATTATATACCGCTCCATGGAAAAGTGAACACATTTTGTTTCGGCCGGATATTTTGAAAAAAATATTTTAAAATTTAAAAAACATTGTTTTTAAATAATTATTGAAAATTGTGTGAAACCCAAAAAAAGTGAACACATTTTTGTTTCGGTCGGATATTTTGAAAAATATATTTTAAAATTTAAAACATTGAGAAAACCCGTAATCAACTCCTTACAAATAATACACCGTGAAGAGAACACCCGTAATTGCGCGCCTGTTTTCTTGGAAACCACGAGCTACCATGCAAAATGTTTATTTTTTATTACAGTCAAAATAAAGTTATTTGAAAATTTGGAAAGGGTCTCCACTAAACTATAATGTTAATGTGATTGAACACATTCCAAACATGCACTCAAATATATCTGGTTCATCAAATATATCTGGTTCATAGAGACAGCTGCGTAATTTGGATTTCAAAAAGTTTACATGACGTCACATTGTGACGTCCCACAACGTAACGTCAAAACGCGGGAAAACACGTCATTGTATAACTATTCATGCGCACATCACAATTAATTGATTATAATCTCAAAAATAAACTAAATGTGCATATGTATCCGCCGTGGAAGTGTAATAAATAGGATATCCATCGTACATGTATGAATAGCGGAAATAATACACTCGTGTCCGTCGGCGTCCGTGCAAGCAACTCGTTCACTACGCTCACTCGTTGCTTACGCGGAAGCCGACGCACACTCGCGTATTATTTCCCGCTATTCAAAATGTACGATGGAATATCCTCTATTTATTACACTCCTGCAAAGTATTTGCACGGGTTTCGCTGTGAGAGAAAACTCGTAATCAACTCCTTACAAATAATACACCGTGAAGAGAACGCCCGTAATTGCGCGCCTGTTTTCTTGGAAACCACGAGCTACCATGCAATATGTTTATTTTTTATTACAGTCAAAATAAAGTTATTTGACAATTTGGAAAGGATCTCGACTAATCTAGAATGTTAATGTGATTGAACACATTCCAAACATACACTCAAATATAGCTGGCTCATAGAAACAGCTGCGTAATTTGGATTTCAAAAAGTTTACATGACGTCACATTTGACGTCACACAACGTAACGTCAACACGCGGGAAAACAAGTCATTGTATAACTATTCTTACGCACATCACACTTCATTGTTTATAAATGTGCAAAAGTGTAATAAATAGAATATTCCATCGCCCATGTTTGAATAGCGGAAATAACACACTCGTGTCCGTCGGCGTCCGTGCAAGCAACTCGTTCGCTACGCTCACTCATTGCTTACGCGGAAGCCGACGCACACCGAAAAAAATTGTGTTCACTTTTCCATGGAGCGGTATATAATCAATAGAATATTCATATTTTTGCAACGAATATGACATATATGTTCATCTCGTGGTGTGAAATGTCCATATTTCACACAACTCGATGAATGTCATATTCGTTGCAAAAATATGAATATCCTCTATGTACTTGCAGTTCCGGTAACGACATGTGTACAATATTGACGTAGAACTGCAGTATCTTTCATGAGATATATATCGCACATCTACCTTGTAACTATAAACTCGCAGGTCTGTCTTGTTTCATATTAATTTTGTAGTACACTGACATGGGTATAACTTCGTCGAAGAACTGCATGATAGAAGATGATCGCAGCATAAATGCCTTGTTGGCGGCTGGCAAGTTCGGGAAAATAGAACTTGATTATCACAGCATAAATGCCTTGTTGGCGGCTGCCAAGAACGGGAAATGGGACGAGGTCTGGGACATCATTGGGACGCCCGACAAGCCACGGAAGGCGTATCTCCTGAACAGTATCCCGGCTGAAAGGCGCTGGAGCGTGTATCTCGGGTTTAATGTGTGTTCCTCATCGAATAGCACACAACTATGGTTCAGAATGATAAAATGCCTGATTTACATTGACACCTCTCTGAATCTGACACCCTGGGAACCTTCCAGAGTGTCCGGCACAAAGATCACTCATGTCATCATATTTTTCATGAGTTTCTGGGTCATTTATCTCAGGTGATAATATCTGTTCGTGATCGCATATCAACCAACTCTGGCTCATAATGATCAAGTGTCTGATTTACAGTGAGAACTCTCTGATCCCGACACCCTGGAAACCTGTGTCCGGTGTAAAGAGGTTATACTGCAAATGTCGCTATGACTGGAGAAATCGGAGTTATGGGATGTGTGACCAGTGTACATTTAGCTCCTGATAAACTGGTACACTCATGTTGTCTGATAAAAATCTGTATTGCGTGTTAGAAGGGGATGTTCTCACCTTCCCAACATTCTGTATTTGAGGTAGAAATTTGTTTTTTTTTTGCATTTTGGGAAAGTGAGACACAATTGTTATGCTTAACAATGGACTTAATTGGTGATAATTGGTCAAAATTGCTATTTTGCACAGCAGAAAGATACATACCACAATTTAAAGTAAAGTAAATATTTTAAATATGTACATGTAATGAATTATTAAATCAAGCAGGAAACAAAAACGTCACAATTTGTATTATGTAGATCCTGATCAGCTATAACTACTAAAGTTAACTTAGCACATTTGTATACTATATTCTAATAAATTACAGTGTAGTTCCTGATCAGAAGTAACTTTTATTTAACATACATATGTAATTTAAAATATGTAGATCCTGATCAGCTGCGAGTTTTAACATTTTAACACAACAGTGTTGACCATGATCCACACCACTAAAAGAACACTGTTTTTGTTACTGAGCACATTTGCGATTGAAACAATATATTTCCGCATAAAATGAAACACCACATATGTGTGTGTATTGTCCTAATTTAATCAGATGTGACGCTGCATCGGCATTCTCCGTAACCTCCAGGTCCGTATTCAACAGCCGCTGTTTCAGCTGTGTCAGGCGGTCTTGTTAATTTAAAATTAAATATGTGTGTAACGCAGCTTTAAGAATAGAATAGAATATAATATATTGACTTAAACTCATACAAGTTTCTCGTTATATAAACAAATGCATGTATATACAAAATAGTAGATAGTATTCCAAGAGTGAACACATTAACATTAGAGAATGGCTGATTTTCTGTACTCGAATGCTTCTTTTAAATATTTACACAAATTTACGACCGTTCTTTTATGATGTGTAGCTAATAGCGACGTAAACTTGAATACGCTTGGTCCCAACCTGTAGAATGAACCAATATACTGCGATCTAATGTGTGTGAGAGACGGACATATGATAATAAAATGATAGTCGTCTTCGATGTCTCCTGAATCGCACATAGTGCATACTCTTTGAATGCGCTCTATGCGATTCCTACCATATCTCCCTGTCTCTATCCGCAGCCCATGTGAGCCCAAACGTATTTTGGTTTGGTACTTCCTTAGCTCATGATTGTACACAATGCTTAAATAGTTCTCAAATTCAAAATTCACTTTTATATGTTTGTAGAACGTCATTACGTTATTGGCCTCAACATCTTCTCTCCACTTTTGTATGAAACAGTCTAGTATACGTTGTTTGAATACGCATACAAACGCACTATGGTCAATTGTTCGATGATTTAACCAAGCATCTCCCAAACCGAATCTATATAACAAGTCTTTTAACCTTGATACCCAATTCGTTTTACCATCATCAGCTTCCCTCATAGTAGCAATATACAAGTTGTGTAAGATACAATTGTCAGTACGGATCAGCTTGCCCCAATATTTTACAATTCGTATGTATCTCTGTATATACAATGGGTAACGTGCCAGTTCCTGCGTTGCCAGTTGACGCCTTGACACCCAGGACAGACTTGCAGAATTTGAGCTGAATTCGTTCAAGCTCTTTTGATTTACTAAAACCCCAAACTTCACAAGCATAATTTAGCGTTGATGAGACAAAGGCGTCAAATAGCTGGCCCAGGCATTTCAGAGGAATCTTGTGTTTTCGAACATTCATCAGTAACACATTCATAGCCTTTAAACCTTTTCCACTCAGTGCCTGCTTGTTCAATACAAATGATCCAGAATAATTAAATACCACTCCTAAGTAACTGAAATCATTCACAACTTCAATGTCCCGACCATTATATGTCCATACTTCATTAACCCTAGTAGGGCCTCTTTTTCTAAATATCATTATCTTTGTTTTGTCACTATTTACTTCTATGCCCCACTTATCACAATAGTCATTTAACAAATTTAAGCTCTGCTGTAAATCCTCATGCGATTTACCAAGTATGACCATGTCATCTGCGAACAGTAGTAATATCAAAGACAATTCGTTAATCTCTAAACCGCTGCCCATCTGATCCTGTAAAAATAGTTCCAGATCTTCCAAGAAGATAGAAAACATCAGAGGAGACATGACCTCACCCTGTCTCAGTCCGATTGAGTATTCAAAAAACTCTGAGTATGTGCCGCAATGACGTATACATGATGTAACGGTCAAATACATTGAACGAACAACGCGTAGCATTTTGCCACCTATTCCGCATTTGTACATCTTAAACCACATAGCATTTCTGTTTACAGAATCAAATGCTTTTTTTAGATCTACAAATGCGCAATAAAGTCTGTTTTTTTCGTTCAATGTTTTCTCGATCAACTCATGTAGCACGAAAATTGCATCCACCGTAGAGCGACCTTTGCGAAAACCAAATTGCGCATCCGTAATTACGTTGTTCGACTCGGTCCATTCTGTCAATCGTTTATTTAAAATGGTCGTGAACAACTTTGCCATACAACTTACGAGCGTGATTCCCCTGTAATTATTTACCTCGTTTACATTACACATTTTGTGCAATGGAATGATAATCCCCTTTGTCCACATATCTGGGAAATGACCCGTATTGTACACCATATTGAATATATCGACAATGTGACCGGCAATTATATCTCCTGTTTCTAAGAAATACTCGTTTAGTAGAAAGTCATCAGAATTTGCTTTTTTTCGTGAAAGTGAAGGAATTGCTTTTAGAACTTCATCAATTGAAATCGGCATGTCAAGATCATCATGTGCCCTGTCAGATGAGTCAAAATCATGTTCCGTGCTGAAACGGTCTGCTTCCTGGTTATTCACCGCGTTTACTTCTGCCGCTATATCCCGAAAATGTGCGAACAAATTATCTACCGTAATATCATTACTTGCGATCGTTTTACGTGACTTAAACAGTTTCCAGAAGTCTTTAGGTTTAGAATGCCTCAGTTTAATTATTTTAGATCGGTGACTAATTTCGAATTTTCTTCGCTTGCGTTTTACAGTCCGTTTATACATGCATTTACAGTCGTACAGCGCTGTCCTATGTTCATTAGTTTCGAGCCTATTGAAATCGTTCAATGCACGTATATATGCCCGCTTCAATAATACACATTCATTGTCAAACCATGTGGCCGTGTGCTTGCTTGTATTGGAATATCGTGGCTGACCGTCAGTGCCGTGTCGCTTTAGAAAGAGCGGATCCGTACCTCTCGAAGTATGTACAAACCCGTTCAATGACTGATTTACGCTTTTCACGTTGGACGTGAACGTGCTACAGATTACTTGTCCCACTTCGGGTTTTCCAGCTCGGGTAAAATCGCGAATATAATTTGTTGTGCGCAATTCCGCTTTACAATTGTCGTCCCATTTTAGATGATCGCTTACATTCGCCCTCGGCTGTGTCGCCCTCGATTTACAGCACAGCTTAAATTCCATTGGTGCATGGTCGGAAAATTGGTTGTTGAATGGTTTCACAGCAAAATCGCTCACAATATGAAAATCCTTTTCATTCAACAACAAATAATCAATTACAGTTGACCCTTGCCTATTTGCATATGTAAATTCACCAATCATGTGATCATGACCCAAACGACCATTTGCAATTCTCAGTCCCGTGCTTTTGCAAAGATCAATGAGTTGTGTACCCTGGCTATTGTGTGATTTGTCCTTAGATGACCGTAATAGTGGAGTATCCGGAATATAGTCTACATCATCAATGTCCACAATGTGTGTGTCAAATAGCACATGATCATGTTTAACCCCTACCCTCCCATTACAATCACCTGCAACAAACACTGACCCTAATTGAATATAATTGTTTATATCGTTTTGCAATACATCGAACAGATTATCGGTAATTTGTTGGTTTGCGGGCGAATCATCGCCCCAGATATAAACACCGCACAAATAAATATCATCTGATGTTTCAAAGTAACGACTGTCTAAATGTAACCATAGTAATGTATCGTGTCTGTTTTTCACTATTTTCACACCATTTGAAATGCTGTTTCTAATGTACACCATTGTACCCCCACTATTACGCTTTGCATGTCTATGCCTAAACTTTCTGTAGAAATTGTAAGTTGTATAGCCCTCAAGCTGCACGTCCGTGTTGTCATCCGCCCACGATTCCGAAGAATGATGAAGTAATAACTCCCCATGCCTTGACAGAATATCTACAAATTCCACATTTGCTCGTTTGTCGCTCGATAATCCGTTACAGTTCCATACTAGGACACTCACGCCATCCTCTCCGCCCCGCTACGCTGGATCCCGTACCGGTTGGCCGTCGATGTACAGTGTAGTATAGCTAATCCATGCTCGCTTACCCTCGGATTTAGCAGCCTTTAATCGCGGTAGTAATTTACGTCGCTGGGCAACAATCTCCGGCGGAAACTGCTCGTGAATGAAGTAGTGCGTACCTTCTAGGCGAGACTTTAGCTTTCTGACTTCTTCCTTATCGGGATGACGTGTGAATTTGCTAATAATTTTGCGTTTTGGATAATCTGCCGTAATCCTTCCGGTTCTGTGTACGCGCTCGAAAGCTTAAGCCTAGCAGTATACCCAACATACAGGTAAGTCGAAGGTGTGAAAGTCAAATGTTGGGAAAGTGAGACAGTATGGACAGATCAAAAATCTAAATGTTGGGAAAATGAGATACAACTGGTAGAAGCATGACGGACGTTTCATTGGTGGAATGGCGAATAGTGTAGATCTGATCAGACTGTGCGGATAACAACATACACTATCCGACAACTCGATGCATATACACCAAATATATAGAGAATACCAGGCTGGCGTCTTTTGATATCAAGTTTGTCAGGCGATGCTAGAAACGCGTAGGAATTCCTACCGTTTTAGAGCCGAGCCTGATAAACCTGATATCAAAAGTGAGTAGCCTGGTATTCTATTTATCAGGTAACGGTTTATGCTCGAAATTGATCATAGCTGACGTCGTTATCTATGGATAGAACGCGGACTTGTTTACGTTGCGTCATTACACTGACGTCATTCAGTAACGTCACGTGACGTCATCCGACCAATTGAACGTCAGTTTTCACTTCGTTGTAACCCGGATATTTGTATCAGGTCAATGCCTGATACAACAATATGGTATCAGTCAGTTCGTGTTCGGTCAATACAGGGCAGGCTATCTGATAAACGCTCATTGAATATACATTGTCGTACCCTGTATTCGCTCATACTCATATCAGGGTTCCACCCAACGTAATCAAAATGACGGTCTCCGGCGTTTCTCTGGACGGCCGACGTCGCATGACGTTACCGAATGACATTGTGATGAAGTAACGAGAACAAGTCCGTTTTGTTTCCAATGAAACTCACCTTTATAGTGTGTCATTATGTAGCATAAAACGTTACCAATACATATAACATCGTTCTATTGCACTTTCTTATCATGTTTTTCAGGCTCCGCTGTGAAACGGTAGGAATTCCTACGTGTTTGCTAGTCATGCCTGATAAACGTGATAATACATGTAACAAACCATAATGGTCTGGAATTCTCTACTTCTAATCAGGCTCGAAAACCACTAGAAAATTGTAGAAATTCATCAGTCAGCCCCGGAATACTTGACTGATAAACTTGATATAACTGGTTTCGTACACAAGGTTGTTCCGTCTACGTCACTCTTGCCCCGATTATCAACGTTTATGAACTTCTATTGGCAATGCCAACCCGCAATCAAGCAAATCGATTGTCTGAGCCTGGGCTGTGGCACAGTTCTGTCTCAGCCAATCAAATTGCTTGATTTCAAGCACAAGTATTTTGAAATAAAGATGTTGACAAATACTGGCAATATTAGCGCAGACGGTTGTGTAATCAATGTGCATGATCACGTGGTTACAACAACAACAACAATTACTGAAACTTTCAGAAGCGCCTCCAATTCAAAGTACGTATTATTTTATATTGTTCTTATTATGTAACGGATTTCGATGAAATATGGTCATCAAACGTGTCTTGTTAACCTGCATTTGGTGGTCTCGGTACCTTGGTCCAAACTTCTGTCTTTTTTGCGAAGAGTCAATTTCCGTGTTTACTGACACGCAAATCGATTCTTCGCAAAAACGAAATAAATATGTACAGTCGTCCCGAGACCACCAACTGCAGCTCATGCAGACGCATTTTCTGCGCTATATTTCATCACAATATGTTGCATATTAAGGAAACTATCAAATAATACTTACTTTGGAGTGGACGCGCGTTCGACACGTTCATCCATTGTTGTTGTTGTTGTAACCACGTGATCATGCACCTTCGTAGTCTGTATTCACCAGGCCGTGTATTGGAGGGACAAAGCGGTCATTGAAACGCTACTCAAGTTTGATACGTGTGACATCGGCGTGAAAGCGAAGGAGGGAAAGTGTGAGGTTGGACCAGCCGGTGGTAAGACGCCAATGGACGTAGCAAAGCAGTTTAAGTACGACGATATTGCGACTCTACTGGAGGGCCATACTTGTAAGCTTTCGACACAGAAAATGCCGACATTCCATTCGCAGAAGCACATCCTGAAAAACGACGACATATGTTTGTTTCACATCACGATTGCCGCGTATAAAGATACGTTTCATCCATCGCCTATATCCAAAACCGTTCAAGACTTGATGCCGGATATCTTCAAACACGTGAACTCGAACGACAACTGGAAACATGTGAGGGCTAAAGTCTCCCAGCCCCTTTACCAGGTATGCAAACTCGCAACATCCACCCTAGATTTGTGCAAGAACAAGGAACTATTCTTCAAGAAAATAGTCAAAGTGTATTCCAGTGAACATATCCAGCTGTACACATTAGTCAACACAGCGTTGCGAAGGCAAACGCGGAGGAGCTACATGCCTACGGCTTGCGACTTGGCGATCGGGCCGTATATTCTGATGTTTAACTTGCTGCTGCTGAACTGGGACGCATTGAAGGAAGAGACGAAAACGACGTACCGCCGCACGAAGCTCACTGAAAAAGAAAGCATTCAATATAAGGTACAGACTGTCTTAATGGCGTCATCAGGTGAGATTCCATGGGTTCATGTGAACCCCCTTTTGGAGCCAGCAGCATGTTTTTTTTGTATATATAAATGAAGTCCGTCATTGCCATTTTCAGTGCATGAATGATTGATTGATTGATTTATTGAATTGTAACGGCCTATCAACAGATATCGTCATTAAAGGCCGGGCCAACGGGTTAGATCCGTATTTAACATGCTGAATTCGGGGTGCATCAATGAGCAGACATTATATTATTCAAATACCCTACTAACAAAACACTGTCAAGCAATGTCAAACGTATTACAATATGGCAATTTTCGGAAATACTTCTTAAATTTAATGCCACCCAAAACACTAGTTGTGTGCAAGTCATACCCGAATTCAGCATTTAGCTTCTGGAAATAAAAAACATACTTCGTCTATAAAGCAACCAAAATCTGTAAGTCTAAGACCCCTTGCATATTTCGGAAATTGGAACCTACTTTTCAAAAATGCTGGTAAAGCTCATGTGTCTGTTTGAATAGTTTTAACGTTTAATACATTTGATAGCGAAAAGTAGTCCGTAGACAAAACAGCTGGAAAATACAGTGCCATTGGTTCAGTATAGCAGTACAATTCGTTTTGTTTTTGTTAAATACTTTTATAATACATGTATGGACCAATGTTTAAATCGAACTCCATGCATTATGTTTTCAGTTACATCATTTCCAAGCTATCGCACTCCATTCTGCGAGCGAAGTCCTTTTATTTTAAACATATCTTGCAGTTCCTTTGTAGCAGATTAAAACGGCTCAGCCCAATTCGGCACAAGCTCTAATGACCAGATTGTAGTCGAAACCTGACATCGGCCACATGAACACAATGATAACTAAGTAATGAAAACGTTATTACGTGGCTACTTTGATATCAACCTAGGAATCATGCCGTGGGAACTTGAAGTTATCTCGGGCTGATACCAAAATTAATATCAAATGAGCCAGGTGATAACCTCGGGCCCTGATTGATGATTATATAACAGTTATCAATGCCCAATTGCTCAAAATATATGTTAGCTTAAATCCTCCGTTAAGCAGGGTTTCGGATCAACCGGACCTATGTATCTAATTGCGCAATGTCCGAATAAATTGTGACCGGTAACACATTGCTGTACCAGGTGAAAGGTACGAATATGTCCGCACGAACCAATATATCCGCGGACATTTTCGGAGGGTCTAAGGTACGAATATACGGAAACGAGTATGTCCGCAGTGATTTTGGGGGTCGTCTCAATGTGTTCTGTGACTTTTTAATATACATACAGCTACATCGTTTATGGATTCTGAGTTCATCTAAGGTCTCACGGGACAGTGGGCAGCTGGCTTTCAAAAGTGGACGATTTTCTATTGAACACATCTGATGCGGTTACTGCATTTTTATTGTGGCGCGCGATTTGTACTTCATTTGCAAGTATTTGTCAATACCTGCCGCAAGAGCCTCCTTAACTGATTGTGAGAGGCGGTGGTTTTTATAAGTCACCCGCCGCCATCAGAAAAGCAGTAAATTTTGGCTATTTTCAACCGTCCTTTGATGCCTAAGCGATGTTTAAACAATGTAATACCATGTGCTCTGTTGCTACGATATCGATTAAAACGTTTTCTCAGAATAGTAGCTGCGAACATAGATAATTGTTTAGTATTGGTATATATCCATTAGTAGATTAAATGAGCTAGCAGCGTAGGCACTGACCAGACTGCGCGAATCTTGGTCTATATGTTATCAGCTTTTTGTATCACATAATAAATCATATATTCCCCTATATTTCGAAATAAAAATATCTAAATATAAACGTACCAACACGGAACAACTTGTTCATTTACGCAGTCTGATAGTGGCATATAATAGTCCGCATAGAATGACGACACACCTTTTTTAGTGCCCTTAATCAAACATATTGATACAAATTCAAATCTAGCTGATCAATCGACACTCCATTTGACAATAGACAATCACATAGCAGAAAGAAGACAGAACTGTATCATGTGTAAAGACATGAAATTAATGAGATGGTATTTGCGCATATATGTGACTGTGCAGGTTCCGATTGTTTTACAATATAGTGTTTGCTGTAACATTGACTGCAATGAGCCCAACAGCTAGCAGGACCGGTTCTATGCTGGTAGCACATGCAATTATACAGTTTGTGGGGCTGGGATAGTTACTTGGAAACTGATTTTGCGGTGGTAAATTCCATAAGTACGTGGTTTATGGCGCGTATAATCACAATTGCGTAATCGGCACGGATTAAGAAAATTGTGATCGATAAACTTTACAATTATAGCGTCAGTACATGGGAATTAAGGGAACCACAGTTAAGGACCAGCAGCGTTGATTTGACATCACCTTGTCACACAGTCATTATAACTGTGCTTTACATCATAATTTGGAAATTAGAGTTTGCACAATATAAGTCAGTCGTAATAGTAGATGCGATCGATTTCTTTACAATATCATGGTCATTTCTATGCTGGTAGCATGAGGGTTGCACATGCTGTGATAAGGAGCTCGCGGTCAACTCGACCGTCCATAATTAAGTGATTTATGGCACGTGATTAACTCCACGGCGGTGTGACTGATGGATGGATGGGATTTCATTAATGTTTAGTATTGGTATATATACATTAGTAGAAAAAATAAGCTGGCTTTGTAGGCCCTGATCAGATTGCGCGAATCTTGGGCTACGCTATCAGCTTTATTTATCAAATACCAAATCATAAATCATCTAAATCTCGAACAAACACGGAACAGCTTGAACATTTGAGCAGTCTGAGAGTGGCATGTAATGTTCAGTATTAACTTAGTTAGTTATGTCATATTTAAGGGTGGGAATTGGTTCACAGAACCCAAGGTGACCGGATTAGCTCAGTGTGTAGTTAGTAGTAGTGCTTAGTTCTATCGAATGGGGACTTAAACAGCCGGCCCCGACATACAAGGTCATCGAGCCAGTGCCTTCGTTAAATTCATTTACATTTCACAGAACTTTCCATACCAGGCCCAAATTTATTTCAAGTCAATGGCGGTTGGTCCGTTTGTTTCCTGAATTTATTATCAGTTGCAATGCAGTCGAAATATGTTATTTAACTTAAGTAGGTGATGATGATGAGACGGCTACTTTAACCTAGCTAGTTCAGTCTCCGTTCGCACTGTGTAATTATGTCAGACCGTGTTAAGGTGTTGATTCAAATATCAAATCGAGCTGCGTGTAGATGATCAATCGCTAATCCATTTGAAAGTTATTAAAAAATCGCATAGCCAAAAGAAGACAACACTGATCATGGTTAACGACTATAAAATAAACAAGATACTATTTGCGCAAAATACTGTGCTGGTTAAAAGTGTCTTACAATACCATTTTCGATTGGAAGATTGACCACATTGAGTCCTAAATTTCAATAGCATGGCCGGTTCTATGCTGCCAGCACATGACATTGTACAGTTTGTAGAGCTTGAGTTACTTGATAACTGATTTTGGAAACTTATTTTGCGGTGGTCAATTCCATAATGGTTTATGGCGCGCATAATCGCCATTGCGTAATCACCATTGCGTAATGATAAACTTTACAGTTATCGCGTCAGTGCATGGGAATTAAGGGAACCACAGTTAAACACCAGCAGCGTTGATCAGTCATCACCTTGTCACACAGTCATTATAAATGTGTTTTTCATCATAATTTGGAAATTATATTTTGCACATTATAAGTCAGCCATAATAGCAGATGCGATCGATTTTTTCATAGAACGCCTATATTCTCAGGAATAGTTGTATGCATTCTATAATTACAATGGCTCCAGTGGCCGAATGGGGTTCGCTGCGGGAAACTTCGTAAAACGAAAGTGTGCCAATACCAATAAGCTATATGTTCATTCAATATTGAAACATTGAAACCTGTAAATATTCGATAGGTTATATTAAAATAATAATACGCATGTGATTCTGTCCACTTTGGCAATCAGAATTCGCAAAAAAATAGTTTCCCAATGAAATTTAGTTTAAATATACTCAGCAACACTAGAAACGTCCCACTTTTTGAACCGATATATATCTGGATATGTTTAAGTTACACATTCTGTGAATGTACATGCGAGACACTAGTCATTTTGTGAATACACCATTGTTAAGTTTCCACCAAATACACGAGGTTCAAAACGGTCACCAACCGGAACGTTTATTTCAACTTATTGCACGTGCGCGCTATACCTGAACTCGATAAATTAATTCAGTCAACGGCGTACGATACTTGCGACACAGGCTAATCTGAAAATTGAAAAACGTTTTACTTTTTCATTGTTTGTATCATGCCACGCTTGTCTAAAGTTGAAAGAAATCAGGAAATTGGAATGCTAGACGCGGGAATGACGGCCAGTGCCGTGGCCCGCAGGTTCGGCTGCTGTCGACTGGGACGATCGTCCCCGCCCCGGTCACCCCCGTGCCACCACCGCCAGGACTGACCGCTACATCACGTTAACCCACTTACATCAGCGTCGTTTGCCAAGCCACCGTAACGGCTAGGAGATACGGTGTGTCAGCGCAGACCATCCGTAGGCGCTTGCGATGCAACGCGCTGCCAATCAGAGCACGACGCCCATATACCGGTCAAATAATGACGCGACGTCACTGTGGTGCTCGGTTATTGTGGTCGCGACGTCATTTGAATTGGCGGCTGGCTGAGTGGAACCGAGTTCTCTTTACTGAGGAATCTCGGTTCACACTCAGCCATGCAGATGGTAGGCTACGCGTATACAGACGCAAAAACGAGAGATTGGCCGATTGCTGTGTGGTTGAGAGGGACAGGTTCGGGGGAGGGAGTGTAGTAGTATATAGGGAGTCAAAATGATACCACCTACTGTGATATCATTTACAACCCTCTATAATACCCCCACCACCCCCGAAAAATCACACATTGGTTAACGAGGAAATTGTCTCCCGACAGCAAATTCATAAATTTACAACCCCCTATAATACCCCCACGACCCCCGAAAAATGGTTAACGAGGAAATTGCCTCCCGACAGCAAATTTATGAAATTTTGAGAAAATAATTTTGAAAAGAGGGAGTCAAAATTATATTGGAAATTGAACAGAAAAAAGAATACCAATTATTAGAGAAAATGGATAATAACATACAATTGGAATTGAAAGCTTATAATGCCTGTGTCGAAGAAGTTTACGAAGAATACGGGGGTTATAGTCCTATATATAAATTCTATAAAATGAAAACACTAGGCGATATCGAATACATGAAATATCAGCGTAATTTATTACGCTCTGATAAAAACGTTGCATTTACAATATTATACCGACAATTATGTGAACTATACAAGAGGCAAATACAAACATTAAGACTGATAATGCGTATCGGATATAAAACTAAGGTGTATTATATAAAATGTTAAAACCCAACGATTCGTTTACGAATATACATTTCTACGATATCGCTTATAAAGAAATTGAAAAAATTATTATTGAACAAAACTAATTCATGTTGTAATCACACCAAGTAGACGACAATGTTACAATTACGGGTTATGAATATTTATAGCCTAGTTTATTTCTATGTAAACTGGCTATCTGAATTTATTTTTCATCAACCTCAAGCGGTCGGATAGGAACGCCGTTGTCATGCAGTTGTTTACCATAGCGACCACATTAGTAGGGATAGAAATAAATAAATAAAAATGTTTAGCTCCAACCGCGGCGCGAACCCACGACCCTCGTCTCTATAGAGTGTCGCCTTAACCCACACGACCACGTAGGCTGTTATGATAAACATTAACTAGTGTTGTACAATTATCGATTTACACAGACGGTGTGTACACAGGTTATTTATAAACACTTAGAGAGGTTCACGAATTTACGGGATGGTTCGTTATTTTCTTAATTAATTAATTTTAAGAAAATTATTAATAATTTAAAGCTGAACACCCCCTATAATTACATAGAAAACATAATAATTAATTAATATAAGAAAACACAACTATTTTCACCAACAAAGTCAGGGTTTTGCTGGTGCGGGTTCGAGCCTCGGTGGGAACTAAACTTTTTTTCTTTTTTTTTAAATTGTTTATTATTATTAATAAATTGTTTACTGCACCAATATAATTAATAAAATTATTTTTTAGAAATTATTTTATAAAATATCACAATGGTGCTGTAACATTTCCTCCGACTTTATTTCCAAGTTTTACTCTAAATTTATCCCAATCAGTACACTCAATTTTGGGCATGGTGGCGCGCGCCTTGATTCTAATATCATTTTTTAATTCTTCATATCTCCCCATTTCTTCTACCACGGATTCAAACTCTAAATTTGATATTTTCTTATCGGCCAACGCTTTGGACACCATAACGTCGATGCTATTTTTCTTAGACCTAACGAGAACGGATATTCTACCATGTTTTCTACTTTTGTTCTCGAGTTTTCCACCCGCCGCCCTAATTACCATACAAAGTATTCCAGATAAAACGGTAATTCCAATCAAAACCCCTGCAAGTGGAACCGTTACAATTGTAGATAGCGTTGCAGTAGTCCCCGCACCACTCATTACAGATAAACTTGCCAGAACCGTACTAGATGCTTCAGCTATATTCGCCGCACGCTTATATTTGTTAGTGTGTCTTTTTCTATTTGTACATTCTCTAACTAAAATATCCTGCATAGCGACGATATTATTCAACCTAAAATGTGAACTTCTTTCGTTAATTGGATACAGTGTTGATGGAGTGGTATTGAGAATTGGATACAGTGTTGATGGAGCGGTATTGAGAATTGGATACGTTGATTAGTTCATGATTTTTAATATATTAGTATTTTACAAATTAAGTTCAATTAACAATGTAACAATAGTGGAAGAACTCGTTAATAACAATACCTTCAGAAAGTCTAATTAGATCATCACCGGCGAACAAAACCACCGATGAAATATCTCCAGCGAGTTTATTGACTCCAACCCCCCGTTCTTCCCCATCCACTACAAGATTTATCACGACCGCGCCCACAGGTTTACCATTAGCATTAACCGGGCAGACAGCCATTCGGAGAAGTGTACCTGGAGCTGTCATGGCGTATCCCCCACATTTATTACTCGCTTTGGCACCGAACAAATATTCAGAGAGCCCCTCAACCAATGGGCCCCGCTT
>CM055274.1:75085176-75107987 GCA_029237695.1 Conchocele bisecta | reverse complement strand
CAACCAATGGGCCCCGCTTCTCAGCCCAAACTGTTATGACACGTTTTTGCGTTTTCATTGTTTTCAACAATCCGGCAAGCCCCCCGATAGAGGTATGGGCCTCAGCACGAATATTTTCAGAGGCCTCCTCAAGTGCTTTGGTCGCGGCTCTACGAACATGTTTCAGTTTTTCAGTTATTTTTCCGTCTAGTTCGGTAAGTGCCGTTTCCCTGCTGAGAGAGTCCTCAACAGCCAACCGGGCCTCTTTTTGAAATTCGGTTATTTTTCCGTCTAGTTCAGCAACCGCCGCTTCTCTGATGAGAGAGTCCTCTGAGCGCAACACCTCATAAGCCTTCGCAAGGGCCGCCTGGTGGTCTTCTCGGGCCTTCTCAATATCCGTTCGGACCCCCTCAACCCCCAACCGGGTCTCTTTCAGAAATTCGGTAAGTGCCGCTTCTCTGCTGAGAGAATCCTCTAAGCGCAACGCATCATAAGCCTCCGTAATGGTCGCCTGGTGGCCTTCTAGGGCTTTTTCAACACCCAACCGGGCCTCTTTTTGAAATTCGGTTATTTTTTTGTCTAGTTCAGTAAGTGGCGCTTCTCTGTTGAGAGAGTCCTCTGAGCGCAACATCCCATAAGCCTCCGCAATCGCCTCCTTGTGGTCTTCTCGGACCCCCTCAACCCCCGACCAATCTCTTTCAGAAATTCGGCTATTTTCCCGTCTAGTTCAGTAAGTGTCGCTTCTCTGCTGAGAGAGTCCTCTAAGCGCAACGCATCATAAGCCTCCGTAAGGTCCGCCTGGTGGTTTTCTCGGACTTTATCAGTACCCAACTGGGTTTCTTTTTGAAATTTGGTTATTTTTCCGTCTAGTTCAGTAAGTGCCGCTTCTCTGGTGAGAGAGTCCTTTAATCGCAACGCATCATAAGCCTCCGTAAGGTCCACCTGGTGGTCTTCTCGGACTTTATCAATATCCGACCTGGCCTCTTTTCGAAATTTGGTTATTTGTTTTCCTAGTTTGGTAAGTGTCGCTTCGCTGATGAGAGAGTCCTTTAATCGCAACGCATCATAAGCCCCCGTAAGGTTCGCCTGGTGGTCTTCTCGGACTTTATCAATATCCGACCTGGCCTCTTTTCGAAATTCGCTTATTTTTTCACCTAGCTCGTTTAGTTCCGTGTGCGTTTCTTCACGACTTTGTGTATTCACAGCCAGGGCATATTCTCTGAGTTGTGATAGTAGACTCCTGTGAATATCGTCCGTGGCCGCCGATATAGCTATATTGATCAAGGCTTTTTTTTTTTGGGTAGTTAAAAAGTCGCTCTCTGTCGGGATGAATCCCCCTTCTGTCGGTTCCAAATTCTTTGAATTTATATTTGTCACCCAATCGGAAGAACTACCTGGTCCGTATATATTCATTTTCAATAATGTTGATAATATATATTACGAACATGCGTTTAATTCTAATTTTCTTAAAATTAATTAATTGGAAATTTCGAGAACGACCGAAATCGGGAAATCGTTTTTCAACTTTCTCGCTTGATCATCGAGAATAGAGACCGTAAATTCTCCCGTAAATGTTTCCCGTTTCCAAAACTTTCATCTCGGGGTGTGGGAAGTCTAAGGTCACAGTCTCACCAAAGAAACAGTCGCTGGCGGGCACGGTTTTCAGTAATGTGCTGGGAGTGCCGTCTACTGTGTTGTACGATGTGTTCACCCGATCCAGGTGCACCCCGAGAGTTTTTGTGAAGGCAAAGTTTACTGGGGTCATCCCCTCGATCAACCCCACAAAAAACCGGTCACCCTCGTCGTAAGGGGGTGAACGGTTTAATCTTAACATTGAGGCCAACCCCGGGGTGATATCTAATTTGTTATAAACGTAAAATGTCGCAAGCCCCGTGGCGTTTTCGATTTCGAGAGCGGCTAAACCAGGAATCTTCGCCGCCATTAAAGCTTGGAGATCTCCGAAACCCCAAAGGCCAGGACGTAATATGGCAGTTGAATGAAAATGGTCGTCTAAAGGATCTACGGCTCTGATTCTCTCGTACGTTTCAACGTTTTCCCACCCGACCGTGAACGTGATTGATCTAAGGCCTACCCGGCGTTGTCCGCAGCAGTTGTCTATTAATTTTTGAAGTTCACAACTCCCTTTTTGAACATTAGTGATAGTAGCAAACATAATAATATCTTTCAATGGATACCAAAGCATTTAGCTTTAATTCTAATGCAAAGTACGCGGTCGGAGGTGTATACACTAAAAAGAACACCATTGGTGAGCTTGTGCACCCCACAATAAGAGATAGTTTGGGCATGGGTTTCGACACAAATTTCACTAACATGTTTGAAAAGTACAGACTTCCTAAAACCATTACACAGGATGTCATAACAAACTGGAACAACAATCCTATGCAGTTCTGGCAGAACCAACTAAATTTTGCCATGTGGTGTGCCACAACCGGGTGTGGCGTCTCTTTCAGAGACCACATAGCAGACCGTAACAGCATGTTAAGCAGTAGCGTCTACAACTTTCATGTGTATTATACCATTAGGAGGATTCTCAAAGAACTAGGTACTCCACTACCTCAAGACGACGGGTGGAATCCCATTTCCAACACATGCAACCGTAAGGAGTTCGAACGGATATGTGACGAATTTAAAGTTTCAAAAGATTCGGATTGGAGACAGAAAACATTTTCAGACACCGGAGGTTTAGTTACTGTTTATCTCAGTGGTCTAGACTACGGTGCAAGCACGAAGTATGCCACCCCAGATGTAACCTTTGGTTTCTACCATTCAAATCGTGTTGTGAACCCAACCCAGTTAGAGGTTATACAAATTGGACCGCCACCGATTATGTAGTAAATAAAATGACATTCTGGTCTGAAATTAGTACAAAGAGACAGTGTAATTACGATTACTGCTGGTATAATGCACCAAAATTAGCTCACGTCGATTATATTTTACAAGACGAAAACGTGCAGAAGGGCATAGAAACCTTTATATTGGACGACGGTCTAGGGTTTACGCAGGCCGGTGTTACCCGCCTCAACGACTCCATTCGCGTATACGTTTGGGCCATCCTCGGCGCACAGAAGCAAACTCGCAGTTCTATAATAGGAGTCGGAACGGCCTTTGACGCGCAAAAACAGTTCTTGGCACTTGTTGAGGACGCCATCTCAGCTAAGGTGGACCTGGTGAAGGCGATCCAGAATTATCAAGACGTTTTGCAGACTGCCAGGACCCCAGTAGACTATGTATTTGGAATAGGTCTTTATATGGCGCCGAGCAATATGATACTACGAGACGACCCGGTTGACGGTTACAATAATCAGATCGTAATCGCCACCGCCAATCAAAAAATCGGCCACAACGGTAACGTGAACACGGATATCATCACCAAGACGGTCATAAAAAACCCAAGCCAATCGCGATTGGATGCGCCTCACTCAACACAATCAGGATTGAAGTTGAACCCAATTCACGAATTGAGTCCCCCCAAGTCAATCGTCAACAGTGTTGAAACACCAATCATCAACAATGTTGAAATTGGAAGCACAACACACGAGGAGGAGAAATTAGGGCTCGTCGTCGCCCTCGTGGTGATAGGACTACTCGCGCTTTGGTTTTAGGAACTCTCTGGCGGAGAATAGTAGGAGACCGGCGATTGCCACGATTAAAGCCCAAGTATTATTGGTGAGCCATCCGACCGTTTTTGATAATATAGATAACAAGTAAGAAACGATACTTCCGATCAGTCCAGGTAGTGCGGCAGCCGCCTTTCCAGCTAATTTAGCTAGAAGACTGGCGAGGGCTTTTAGTTGTTTTTTTACCCACTCCTTGGCTCCACCGGATGGCGCGGGTGCTGGTGGTGGCGCGGGTGGTGGCGCCGCACCACCAGTGAAAGCTAGAACTATGGTTGATATAGTCATGCCGACAGCTGCGAGGATGCTTGCTATCGTGACGCCCAGCTCTCTGAACAGAGTACGAAGACGCTCACCGAGTGTCGTGTCCTCGTGCAGAACCCTCGAGATTGTTTTGCGGATCCGACTTATTTGGGAGTGGAGAGCCTCACGGTTAGTCGAGGCAGCCTCCAATCGAGCTTCTCTTTCGTCCCGCAACGACCGCAGGCGTTCGGTGATTCGCTCGGTAGATTCTCTATCGTCACCGGCTTCCTCCAGTTTTCTTTCTTCTAGCGCGATATGTTCATCCAGCACCGTGAGCTTGGAGAGGTTAAGGACCAGTTCGCCCAGTTCGCAAAAGGCGTGAGACAGAGTGTCGTTATTACGAACAACCCATCGACGATCGACCAGAACCAGCAGCTCTTAGTCCGCTTCCCCAGCCTCGGAACTCACGACGTCATTGTGCCGGGTACTGTTCGCCTCGCTTTCACTATTTCGCTAACATCGACGGACGCGAACCGAACCGTCGTTCAGAACCTTGGTCGCGCCATAGTCAAGAAGACCATGATAAAGATTTCTGGTAATGAGGTGATGTCGATCGACGACAACGACGTCTACCATTGCTATCAGGACCTGTGGAAGACGGCGCAAGAGCGCGAAAACGCTGTCTATCAGGGTATTGACACCAGCAAAAATAAGAACGTAACGAAACTTAGAATCGGGGCTGATAACAAGGTAGATAACGACGCGAGCGACAACGCGATCGCGGCCGCTTACGGCAACCGCTTCTACATCCCGCTCGACTTTGAGTTGCTGGAGAGTCACATGCCCTACTATCAGAGTGCTTTGGCTGACCGCCTCGAATACGAACTAACTTTCAACGACTACGGCCGAGTTCTCATAGCCACCGACATGTTATCGACGTATACGATCGACAATGTTTCGCTGGAGTACGACATGGTCACGATGCCCGAACTCGCGCGATTGATCAGAACCCAGTACGCCGGGCGCGTTGCCATACTTTACGACCGAGTTCTTCGCCAGCGCAAGATGACGAAAGACAAAAGCGACACATTGTGGAATATTAATATCAAAGTACCCGCCCGCTCGATTAAAGGTATACTGATGCTGTTTGATGATGCTCGGTTCGCGTTCGGTGCTAGAAAAACCGACAAATTCTATAACCCCAAAATCACGAAGGTAGAGGTGACGATCGAGGGAGTACCCAATCAACTCTACAGCGCGGGCCTTCGCGCGCACCAGCAGTGGGACGAAGCTAGAAAGCAGTTTGCTGCCGGCTCTAAACGCTCCCCGGAGGTTGCGGCGGTTGCCAAAGACCTGCAGCTATCGGCCGTCTCCCTCGCGGAGTTACTGACTACCAAATACGCGTTATGGCTAGACATGCGAGCCAGCGACGACGACCAAATGCACGGTAACGGACGTCAAGTTGAGAACGCTAGTGAGGGTGTGACGATCCAGATAACCAAAGAGGCGGATGGAAATGGCGCATTGAACGTGTACTTATATATAATTACAGACGCACAACTGAACATCGAAGATGGCCGATACGTATCAGCGATCTACTAAAAAATCATCTAGCAATCAATACCAATTCACGATTGGAGATGCCCACTCTGCGATAATATGTGGGCAGACAGGATGTGGAAAAACGGTTTTCATCCTCGACTTACTCGAGGGGTCCTACCGCGATGCCTTTCGTCACATTGTGATCCTATGTCCCACTGTGCGGCACAACGATACTTATCAGCGGCACCCGTGGATATGGACCGACCCTGAGGTATACGTTATTGACCCCGGTGATAGGCTTCACGATTGGTTGCGTGGTTTATACCAAAGATTCCAGGGTGAGCCCACCCTATATGTGATTGACGATTGCTCGGCCAAGGCGGTGATGACCAAAAAGAAGGACATGCTCTCCGAGCTCGCATTTTCTGGCCGCCATGCTAGGCAAAGCGTATGGATCTCCACTCAAAAATACAACGCCGTCCTCAAGGATCTGCGCGAGCAAACGAAATGGGTCGCCCTCTTTCACTGCAAGGACCGAGACTCATTCGATGACTGTCTTCGAGAGAATGACGTTATCCCAACGCGCGAGGAGCGCCTGGAGGTTCGACAGATGCTTTCCGAAACTAAGCACGCCAAGCTTCTGCTAAAGACTGATCAACCAACTGCTTATAAAGTTATCAATTAATAATTTTTGAAAAAATTAGTAACTGCTGAGTAAATGCTTAACAATTAATTTTCTTAATTTTTTCAAAATTATTAATTAGCAATTGCTGAACAATGCTGAAGAAATGCTTATCAAATGTTAAACAAATGCTGAACAATGGTTAACAATGTTAACAATTTGGTGCTCCGCTGCGAGCTTTGTTGCGAGCATAACGGTGATCATAAGTATCGGGTGGTGCGCTTGGCAATATGTTAAAGTGATGAGACTTGTTAAAATAATTAAATTAAATTTAAGAAAATTGGCAATAATGAACTGCGACGAACTTCTCGATCAGCTAATGGAAGAAACCTCAACTCCGACTGCCGACATCCTGAAAGATAATGATCCGACAGAGCAATCGGGGTTGACAATCGCGATTGGGGCCGATACGAATGAAAATGCGGCGCGACGCGAGCGGCTAGCTGTGCTGGTTGCTGGGGGACAATCGGAGCATTATCTCGGTAGGCGTCTCTCAGTTTGTCAGGTGGATAAGATGTCAGATGCGGAGATTGATAAAATGTATGCGCGATACGAATCCAAATTGGGGGCAGAGATGACAAAAACTCTTGGATCGGCGGCTATTCATTTGTAGGCTACCGCCGTTAGTATACTTCTCCCTATACCAAACACCGAGGGGTTGATTCACGATCTAGAGACTGACCCTTTTATAGGACACACTCTTAGAACAGCCTGCTGCTCAATTTATTACAAGTTTGGAATGTACTTAGCTCCACTGACAACCGCGTTGACCACGGGTAAACACTGTCAATTTGGACATATATGCCCACGAACTATAAGCTCTAATATTATAAATGATGACACAAGACACACCCGCGAGAGTGACGGAACAGCAATCCCCGATTGCACCTCCAATTTCGAACCCGATTGCAACACCTACAACCCCATCGCGATTGGAGTTGGAGTTGAACCCGATTACACGACATGAAAACCCAAAAAGACAGGCAGCTGGGCGGGCGGCGGCTGCCACCCGAAAAGTTAAACAAGATAAAATACTCGCCGAGCTTCGGGATGCCAAACTCCAATCGAGATTGGGGACAGAGACAGCAAAACATCTGCAATCGGTTCCGAGTGCAACAACACCCCCGGAACCGATTGCTCCAACTGATTGGACCCCGTGGTTTGTTGGTGCTGGTCTGACAGTTGTGGGCACCCCGAGTGTGCTTTACCATCTCTACAACAGAACCCCAACTCCAACGGCGGTTCCTAAAATAGTTACGAAACGATTGGATGCACCCCATTTAAACATTGATCGCGAACCCTTTTATATGCAATAATTATAACAATGGCTGAACGAGATGGTAAAATGATAGTGAATGCGCTTTATCACGCCGTGGTGATATCGGGTTTCAGTATCGGGTATGCTCGACTATCAAAGATGGCTCCAGGAGGGTCCACTCCCAAATTGGACTTTACTGTGAGAGACGCAGGGCTCGCGACCTTAGATGTAGCGGCCTCAGTTTGGACCGAGATTATCTAATTAAATTGTTGGAATTCTACCTGCTAATATATGGAAATAAATGGCTTCGATCGGAATAATGATAGGTGGTGCACTTGTAAACGCATTGGCGTTCAGTGGTAGCAACTTTATATTCTCAAAAATGAGAAGCTCGAACGTGGATGAGGAGCGCAAGCGTCACGATTTAGCTGTAGAACAACTCAATAGCGCAAAGGAAGCGTGGTAGAAAAAACGAACCGCCCATCTGGACTGGGTCAACGAAGAGCTGCGCCGTGAGAATCACGCCGCGCAAACTTTCAGGAACGTTGAAGAAGCCAACCTCGAGTACGCGCTGGCATATCCGCAGAAAAGTCTCGATCCAATGGATCCCGAGCCCCAACTTTCAGATTTCTATGTACCGTCAGAGGCCCAAAAAGACCGCGAGATCGCGTTCATCGTCGTGGGAATGGGTGTGGTGGGTCTCGTCGGCTACTATATTGAACAAATTAATTAATTAATTATTTAAAAAAAAAGATTTTATAAAAATATATATATAGAACGATGTTAGTTGACGAACTTTATTACGCTATGATCGATGTAGGCTACACTTCCCAAAAACATCGTATAGCTGGTGCAAAGAGTATGATTCGTCTGGCCCAAGATTCTCTTGAGACGTGGCGCGAGGATGAAAAAGCGGCCACCCTTTTCGCAAAGCGGATGTTAGAATCCTCCTCAACTCCAATCGATGAATTAGAATCCTCCGAGTTCCTTCAGAACTTAACCTCCAATTGTGATTGGACTTCCAAGAAAGGTTTATTATTAACGACGCAGTTACCGGACGAACTGACGAGGGCATGTTGGAGATTGTCCGATATATTAGAATACTTCGCATACGATGAACACGCACAAACTTGATACCAAACTAACGCGCAAGCTAGCGAATACATACTATAGCCAACGTGGCTACTGGAAGAGACTCGCGGCCATCAAGAACCTCGCGGCGGCGACCAAGGTTTCAGAAAACGCTGTCAAGGAATGGCTCAAGAAGCAGGCCATCTGGCAGATCTATTTACCCGAGTCTCACAATATTCCGCGCCCGAAATTCGACGTACCGGTGCCGAACCAAGTTCACCAAGCGGATCTCCTGTTTCTCCCTCACGATCGCGTCGGTCGCAAAACGTACAAGTACGCACTGACAATCGTTGACGTAGCGAGTCGTTATAAGGGGGCTGAGCCGTTGGCCACTAAAGAGTCTAAGGAGGTGGCCGAGGCTCTTTCCCGAATATATAAGAGGAGTCCTGTCAAATGGCCGAATCTTTTTCAGGTCGATCCCGGCCGTGAGTTCATGGGCGCGGTCTCTCATCTATTGTCTAAGCACAAAGTTTCTATCAGACGCGGCCGCGTCAACATCCACCGGGACCAGGGGATCGTGGAGCGGTTCAATCGAACACTGGCTGAGAGACTGTTCGGACACCAATATGCCAAAGAACTTGTAGACCCTCATTCGCGATCGACCGAGTGGGTGGCCAGGCTGCCCGTCGTGGTCTCCACACTGAACGGAGAGGTGACCAGATTGATAGGTAAGAAGCCTGTAGATGTCATCAAGTCTAAAAAGGTGACGAGCAAGCCCTCTGCCGTCTCGCGCGGACGACCCGTTGGTTTAGAGGAGCAACGACTAACATCGGATGTTGACGTCCGGTACCTCTATCAACCGGGAGAGCTCGAAGGTGGCAGCCGCCGCGCGACTGATCCCGTGTGGTCTCTGAATGTATATCATCTGGATCGCTCTATTACCAAACCCGATGAGCCCGTGCTCTATTATTTCGCTGATGGTCCATCTCGCGGTTTTGTTCGCGAAGAACTTCTTATGGTACCTTCTGACACCCAGCTGCCCCCGATTGCTTAAATCAAGAGAGGTTCTGTATGTATTCCGTCTGGTAACACGCGTCTTTTATCGTAGTACGCCGAGAGTCCTCATTTTTGTTGACAGTACGTTTTCATAACGCCGTCTTTCATTTTAAATCCTCTATTTTGTGCTACAGTCCCACCTCCCCTAACGGCCACCTCCCAGCAACGGCCACCTCTCTTCAACGGCCAGTTTAAACTCCCCCCGTTAGAATTTAACGTTATTTTACCTCTGTCCAACGGTCACCTCTCTTCTCCAGCCAACGGCCACAAAAAAACACAACAAAATCGTCAAAAGACCTCTCGAACGGCCAACATATTTTTGCTAACGGCCAGTTGATTTTTTCATAGCAAAGAGTCTTAAGCTTCTCTGACCGGCCAACATATTTTTACAAGTCGTTTTTATTCTGAACGGTCAATATAATTAATCTTGCCAAACGGCCACGTCAATTAAAACATGACACGAACCACCTCTCTGAGCGGCCAACATATTTATTATTGACAAACGGCCATAAACCACGACAAAAACGGCCTGTAAACGGGCAGCATATTTTTTTTAATGGACATTTTCGTATGCAAACGTTACCGTGAATCGCGTAAAATCAATATTCCTATGTAGCCTACCGGCAGATCTAATCGAGTGTGCCGTATCTATCGGATACCTTCGGTGGTAATCGGTCGATAAAAGTTGTGTGTAAACACATGTCCAAGTTGTGTATTCGGATTTATCACCTGTCTGGCATCTGACAATGGGATTGCCGACAAGTTTGTCACCGTTTGAAGTGGATTAAACAAGCCATTTACCAGGATTAGGATACTCAACACGGTCTGCTGACTGAATATGACACCATGTGACACCGCAAGAAAAGTGGGCTTATTGGGTTTGTGACCAGTGTAGCTGTAAATTAGTCTGCTCAGTGTGTTCACTACATGTTTTTACACAAAATTGGATTAACAATAGCATGATTATAACTTTGTCACACAAATGCAGATCCGAATCCAGACTGCAAGTTATTCTGATCAGGAGCTACACATGTCAAAAACTGAATGAGCCCAGTTTGTCATTATGAATGCATAATTGTTATTGGTCAATTTGAACATTTAACATGTTTAATAAATTGTTATTTCTCAAAATAACCATGATTACTATTTTGTCTTCTTCAATAACATACTAACAATGACAAATGTATTTGTTCTATAGTAAATAAAATATAATACTATAAAACATATACAATCCTAGTTGTTTCTATGTTCATATATCAGTATAAGCAACTGAGAAGTTGATGGCTGTTCATTGATGGCTGTTCGTTGGTGACCCTCTCCACAACAGCCACCTCTCTACAACAGCCACTTTTAGTCCGTCCGGCTGCTGGCTGTTGTAGAGAGGTTGGACTGTACATCTATAATGTGTTTTCCATCTTCTGTAGTTTCACTTAGTACTCGTTTATATCTATCCCAATTTAAATTGTTATTCTCTTGGACATTCCTTTCGCAGAGTTTTTATTAATTGAATTAATTTTTTCTACGAAATAACACTTACTAGATAACGCTATCGCCCTATCTCCGCTGAATTCCATTTTGAAAAGTCCTGGCTCTCTTTCGCTCCATTTATCCCAAGCCAACCATTTATTTTTTCTTTTTCAAACTCGTCTAGTAAGTTAGGTCTAATCAATTCCTCTATCGTTTTTCCACTAACTCCTATATACATACTATCCGTGTCCATCTGTATTACTTCAAAGTCTTCTCTTTTTACGTATTTGTCTAGAAATTCGTAGTAAAATTCCAACATTCTCAATTTAGCTAGTTGATAAACCGCTATTCCACAGTGGGAGGGGCTCTTTACTGCACACCGGGGTTTTCGGGAAGATATTTCGTACGCATCTCCTATCTCTTCCAAATCATCAAAGAATGCAGATCTTAACGCTTTGTCAACACAGGTTTCGTCTTGTGTATATGTCGTATTTAAATGTCTCTCTTTTGCCTCTATCATTTTTCCACAACACGAATTGCCTAATAATTTCATTATATCCGCTACTGGTTTCTTATTTGGTTCTACATCGCCTGTTCGTCTTGCGGCTGTAACTTCTTTTGCGAACCATTCGAAGGGTTTACCACTAATATAATCTATAACACGATGAACTCCCGTTATTTCTAGGCCGTGTTTTAAATACCATTTCAATAGTGGCGCGTACAGCAGTACTTTGGTGGCCGACATAGATACCACCAATTTTCTTCCATTTCCTCTAGTTCTTCCACTATCTTCCAAATATTTTATCATGTGTGCTGGAACCTCATCAACATCTACTTCTCTGTTTATAAAAAGTGGAGACATTTCAGAAAACTTATCTTTTAAGTTGTGTGGAACTTCTATATCCACCTCCGCAAACCCAAACCAGTCTCCAGATAAAACTCTTTTACAAAACTTTTTAATAAATTTAGGATTATGTGTGGTATCTATATGGTGTATAGTTTCTCTCCCACACGGCATATCTTTATTTAACGTAGATAAATATAACGCGTTTGCATCATACCCCAAAATAGCCTTGCAAGGTTTGTTAATTCCTGTGTAATTAGATCTAATATTTGAAACACCGGCTTCTGCATAGCGTGTAAATACGATTGATGGACCCCCGACTAGAGCGTCTTTCATCATTTCGTATGTTTCTTCTTTTGGTGCATATAGAGCCCCCTCCGGTATAACCACCTTTATAGATTTTTGTTCTTTAATGGTTCCTCTCAATAAATATTGTATAGCCACACCCGGTAGTGTTACCGCATCTTTGAAAATATCCACACCTCTGTGTTTATAAAATTCACGCATTTTTTCCACCGCTTCTAGGAACGGTGCTACATCTAAATCGTTATAATATTTCAACCAATCTCTGAAAGTTTTCATATTCTTTTCTTCGAAAATTTTACGACATTTACTTAATTCTGTTTCATCTAGTAACATTTTCCCCGATAGTTTGGAATACCAATTCTCTATATCAGGCAGTCCTGGGTTATCAAGTTTGTCTGGAGAATCGAACCACTCGTAAGGAAAGAAAGATTTCAGTCCTTTGCAGTCGTAGGCTTTTATCCAACTATCGTAACTTACACCCGGTCCTAGGTAAAGTATTACATCAAGAAATCTAAACTCCGGAGTAAATAGAAATATTGTTGCGTTTGCCCGTTTTCCGACCATTACTTTCTTTGGTGTTGATGCCAATTCGCCTACTAAATATTTCTTTATTAAGTTTATATCGTACTTACTGCTGTTAAAACCTATAACCGGTACTTGCTCTATCCACTGTTCGATCTTGGCGATTTGGTTTTTATGTAAATGTTCTGTATTAAACCCATATCTCAACCATACTTCTTCTCTTATAGCTTTTCCCCTGACTTTCAAATCTTCTACGAATTGTTCTATAAGTTTTGCAGGATCTTTATCACAAATATGAGTTACTGTTCCTGAGAAATTATCTCCTATACTAACGCTTACCGGAAAGTGCTCAGCTTCGTACTCTAAACTATTACCTAGCGTTTTAAATTCTGGGTTGAGATACGCCTCAAAATCATATACTATCTGATATGGATAAGAGTAGTGTCGCAACCGATCTTTATATCTTTACCCGTTCTTTGGAATTCGCATTCCCACATAACTACTAGGTTGAATTCTTTGCTTCTTCTAATAAATGTATCTCTTCTCATAGTGGATCAGCGTTCTTTTTTTCTATGCTTTGCATGAATCTCGCACCCGTGCCAGTAACAGCCGTGATATTGATATACGGTATTGTTTTCTTGGCAGTATCCATCTACTGGAGCTCCTAAAATCCATCTTTCACCCCCGTGTCCACACTGTTCGTGGTGAATGTGAATTCCCTCCCGTTTTTCCACAGAATACATCCAATCGATCGCCCCATAACTGTTAGAACTTTTTGGGTAAAACGCTTTCTCGAACGACGAACGCGGGCGCTCTAAATAATTACCATCACATACTATTTCTGTCTCACCTTTCATACATTTTGGTCCGTGTCTCTTACTCGCTTTCGTGAATTTCTGTTTGCAATTACCGCAGGCGTAAATTTTAGATAAGTTTTTAAGGTTTTTTATCAGAAATGCGTGATTATTAAACAGTCCTATTGTCATTGATTTATTACCTATTTCCTTGTAGTGTGCTGGTACCTTTTTCAACCACCATACGTCACATTCGGTCGGTTGATATACTTCTATACCGATTTTAAAAAACTCTTCAACCTTTTTCAGGTCTGAAAAAGGAATTGGTGAAACCACATTACTACCGAAATATTGCTTACTAAATTCTCTCGTTTTGTCCGTACATCTGTCGGGTCTTTTACCTGGCATATGCATCGCTAAACATCTGAACAGACAAAGGTCGTCATTATACTTATCTAAAGAATACATACCTTTTTTATTCTTCAACCATTCTGGAAGTTCTCCTCCTGCTGCTTCTTTGGATTGTAGTCCCAAATCTATTCCCCTACTGCCCTGTATTAGCTTTACAAAAACCTCTACCCATCTTACAAACTTCCACTTTGTATTCGGTCTGTCTATTTTATCGGAAATTATTCGTGTTTGCTCCTTATCTGACAGCCATTTTTTAACGGTTTTCATTGATGATAGTGGTTCGCTACCACCGAGATTTTTGTGAAATATTAGAGTTATAGGTTTTCCATTTTTAGTTTCCTCCATATGTTCTAGCTTGTAAGAATATGAATATCTCAAATAAAAATTTGTTGTTAGATACGGAGCGAGTTTATCGGACATGCGTTCAGACTCGTTGATGTCAATGTTTTTACGAAAGGATAATGTAACTACCCGTCTTCCATTTTCTACCTTTTCCAATTTTTCATCATGAGCCCACAATATTTTTTCACGTTTTTCCACTATCGCGCGAACGATAGATTTTTTCTTATTATTTTGTGTTGGGCGTCTAATTTGGGACCAATGATTGGTGCTTGAAGGTTTTATTACACTAGCCCTTAACCCCGCAATACTTTATTTTTGGATTATGTTACCAACTTCCTCTGCTAGTGAGAGGTCTTTAAAGGCTCCTCGTTTGTGGGTGCGGGTAAACCGCTTCATAAACGCCTCATTCTTTGTGGAGTTTATCAGATTTGTCAACCCCCTAACTCTCAACCGTTCACTATAAGTAATCCCTAGAGATTCGGCTTCTCTTCTCAAACTTTCGATTTCTGGCGTTATCATATTTTCTGTAATATACTTTTGTATAACCTATGAAATTTATCTGTTCAATTGGTCGCGAAAACATTATGTTTTTTTCACGTCCATTTGAATATAAACATATACATATACATATATAATGGAGTGTGAGACTTGTTGTAAGACGTTCACGCGTAAAGACTATCTACGAAGGCATCTAGCGAGACGTAGAAAAATTCCTTGTGTCCCCCCGCAATTTCAATGCCCCAGATGCCCTTGTAAATTCGTTAGTGCCCAAACTCTTTGTAGACATAAGCAACTACGCTGTCAGGTGGCTAAAGGTGAACGTGGTAGACTAGAGCTGGTAGAATTAGTTGCTGATCTGCGAAATAACTTAGCTAGATTGGAGGAGAAAAATGGGGTGTTGGAATATAAACTATCACTCGTGGGCACATTGAAATTGCATTAATTATTTTCTCAAAAATTCATAAATTTGCTGTCGGGAGGCAATTTCCTCGTTAACCATTTTTCGGGGGTCGTGGGGGTATTATAGGGGGTTGTAAATTTATTAATTTGCTGTCGGGAGACAATTTCCTCGTTAACCAATTTGTGATTTTTCGGGGGTGGTGGGGGTATTTTAGAGGGTTGTAAATGATATCACAGTAGGTGGTATCATTTTGACTCCCTATATACTACTAGTGTAATGGTGTGGGGTGGGATCATGGGGAACCGTAAGACTGAGCTCATGGTCATACAGGGCAATCTCAATGCACATCGCTACATTGCTGAGGTGCTAACTCCTCATGCAATGCCTTTCATTCGCCACCATGGCCCTGGTATAACATTGCAGCTAGACAATGCCCGCCCGCACACAGCCAGAATCACAACTCAATACCTGGTTCGTAACAACGTCGACGTTCTTCCATGACCTGCAGTTTCCCCTGATCTCAACCCAATCGAGCACGTCTGGGATCAGGTGGGTCGTAAGGCGAGGGCTAACCACCAAATTGACAACATTCTAGATCTGACAAGGGCTTTACAACAAGAATGGAGGAATCTGCCTAACCCACTAATTCTGCGTTACGTCACGTCCATGCACCGTATAATTATGGCGTGTACTGAATTTGCACAGCGGTGACCTTTTCCCGAAATATCATGATTATAGGCAGGTACAGGGGGTGCAGTATTTCTATTAAGTATTTGTATTGCGGTGGGGGGCTTCCTAAAAGTCATTTGTACATGGGGTAGCCATGTTTGGTCTGGGGTGGTGATGAGGGACTTCTTTGCTTCATTGGGGTGACCTCATGAAATATGGGCGGGGGTGGAGACTGTATGTTTGTTCGGATTACAATCGTGTCTGTTAATTCTGCTCACCTACTAATACTTTTCGTGAAAATGTCCATATTCAGTCTAAATTCCCTGAACAATCGAAGCAGTTCTTAGCAGAGATAATCACGGCTAAATTGATGGCTTTTACTATTTCATCTGTCGTCTATTTTCTGTATCCGCCTAGCGGAGACCCAGCCAAATTTTTTCTCGAAATCGAATGGATCCAAGATGGCCGCCGAAAGGTTGAAAGGTCGTTCTTTTATTAGAGATTTCAAAATTCTTCTTCACATGAACCGCTTGGCCCATGGTCGCCAAACTTAAAAATTATGGTTCATGGGGGAAGCCTTTTCAAATTTGTTAAAATGGAGGTCATCGCTAATCCAAGATGGCCGCCGTCTAAAAATAGCATAAATTATTTAAAGATCTGCTTCTCATGAACTTCTAGCCGGATTTCGACGAAACCTTGTAGGAATGATTGATATAGAATTCTCTGTCAAAGGTGTTAAAATGGTGACCCCGGGGTAGAAAATTGGCGTGGCCCGTGGGGTCAAATTGGGGTCAAATTTTATTTTTGACCGAATATGGTCATGTCTATATCTAATCGAAGGTATCAAAGAGGCGATCGCTCTGGTACATTATTTGTCGAAATTGGATGTTCATATCATCCAAGATGGCCGCCGAAAGGTCAAAAGGTTCTTTTATTAGAGATTTCAAAATTCTTCTTCACACGAACCGCTTGGCATATGGTGGCCAAGCTTCACAGTTATGTCCATGGCTGAAGCCTTTTCCGATTTGTTAAAACGGAGGTCGTCCCTAATCCAAGATGGCCACCGTCTAAAAATAGCACACATTATTAAAAAAATCTTCTTCTCATCAACCGCCGGTCGGATTTCGACGAAACTTCGTAGGAACGGTCGATGTCGAATGCTCTTTGAAAGGTGTTAAAATGGTCACCTCGGGGTAAAAAATGGGCGTGGCCCGTGGGATCAAATTGGGGTCAAATTTTATTTTTGACCGAATATGCTCATGTCATATATCAAATTGAAGGAATCGATGAGGCGATTGCTCTGGTGCAATATTTGTCGGTATCGGATGATTATTGTCATCCAAGATGGCAGACGAAATGTCAAAAGGCCATCATTTTATGAGAGAGTTTAAACATCGTCCTCTCATGAACCGATTTGCCAATGGTCAGTAAACTCTACCTGTATGGTCCTTAGGTGAAGCCTTTCCAAAGTTATTGAAATTAAGTTGGCCTGAACTCCAACATGGCCGCCGTCTAAAAATAGCACAAATTCTGACAAAATATTTTTCTCATGAACCGCCAGCAGGATTTCGACGAAACTTGGTAAGAATGATCGATGTACAATGCGCTTTCAACATTGTAAAAATGGTGACCCTGGTGACAAAAATGGGCATGGCCCCGGGGTCAAATAGGGGTTAAAATTCATTTTTGATAGAATATAGCCATGTCGTGTATCAAGTCACAGATATCGACAAGACGATCACTCTGGTGAAGTTTTTGGTCATCCATGAAGGCCGCCAAAGGTCCATTTATTCCAGATTTTGAACATCTTTTTTCTCAGAAACCACATGACCGATGCTGGCCAAACTTCATAGTAAGTTAAGATCCTTGGGTGAAGCATTTTCAGATTTGGTAAAATGACAGTCATCGCTTAATACAAGATGACCGCCATCTAAAAATAGCATAAATTGTTTAAAACACATATGAACTCGATGTCACATTCTCCTCTGGCATGGAGTCAGGTGAGCGAATAAGGGCCATCATGGCCCTCTTGTTTATACGCAGATCAGAATGTCAGTTTTCATTGGTTTCATGCATGTACAGATATGTAAGTCTCATTATTATTGAACCATGTTATTGTAGTTGCAAACAATAACTCTTGCAATCTACGCATGTACCATCTGTTACGATTCCATTCATACATGTAGGCTTCCTCTACAGAATAGCTAATCAGATCTGATTTACACTTTAGTTGTTAATTGTGACATAATTTGTATATTTTCCATCTGAAAAAAGTATTAGTATTATAAAAGTAATACAAAACTTTACATGTTCAATTTGGCTGCCGTTGACTGAGTCAATTATTGATTTTAGCTCAAATATCTGCATATGTAAGTAAGTTCATGTCATATTTACTGGAATATGATATTTTCATAATGTTAACAATCATTTTAGTCAAAAATACATAAAATGTTTCACAATTAAACGTAGAGTCCCAAATGCCAGGTTATAATATTGGGAGACATATTTGTTTTGTCCATTCTTTAGATATAACATTGTTCGGGCTAAATAAATATTCATTCACCATTACCCGACATATTAATTGGCATTACATGTATTTTTCCTTTTATATGAAACGTGAATTTCGTCACAGATATCAGGGGCGATAGCCGTGTTTCCATAACAGATTAATGGAAACTATATTCTCTCTACTTAGTTTGTTGATGTGCAATGATCGTACTTTATAATGTGTCGATAAAAAATATTTGTTCAGGTGACATATTTAATTGGTATGTATAATTTAAAAATGTCCTGCCTCATTTGCATATCAAAATAGCCTGATACCACCGCGAGTCACTATCAGTAAAATAAAGATTAAATCTGTAAAGAGGACACACGTAATTTTTAAAACTGGCGAAATACATGTACCGTAGTTACACAATTATGCACTTATTTAATTCTTATAGACAAAATGTTATGCCTACTAGATGGGACCACAGGTTGAAGTAACGGACCTACATACATTAAATATGCCTAAAAGCATCCATAAATTAAAAAAAATAGGCTAAATAAAGTTGTGTTACTCCCTCTATATAACATATATACAGTATATATATACCTCGGTCCGTTACTTCAACCTATGGATGGGACCCCAATTTTAGCTGCTACATGTCATTTGAAAAACCAGATCGTATTCGCTATTCTGCAGAGGAAGACTATGAATGGAAACGCAATTCTGCTACGAACAGTACGGAAGTATATTTCAAGAGTTACTGTTCACAACTATGAACAATGTGGCTTACTCGCTTACCACAATTATCCAATTGTTGTGAGTTTGATGCCCGGGTGGGATGTAGATCTCTAAGCACTGCTTCATGTTGGAAAGTTTCGGATTCACTTGCTGAGAAATGGTTAATACATGTAAGAAATTCAAAGAAGGCTAACCATGTTCTTCAGGGAAGCCGTTTACAGCTCTTAGCCATCTGGAGTATTCGTCAAGCCTCTTCAACTTCACCCTGCAGTCGAGGCAGACACCAGCAGGGCCGCCATTGAGATATCACATGAGCGGTCCCAGAAGAAACAGATTAGGCGGAAATTGGTTCTCATTCTGCTGTTGAAGGACAAATACCACCAGAAGAATCGCTGCCCGAAGACACTACTCCACCTTGACAAGCATTCGAGAAATGGGAACTGATCCAGTTCCTGACCTACACCAAGCAGAATATGGTGTCGCCATGACAGACTGTCATCTTAAGATCAGTGACTGCCATCTGAAAATATGGCCCTTAAGGAGCAGCTTGAGAAAGATAAGTTCAGTTACAAAAAAATAACCATTTGATGATAGGGAAATGGGGGTTCTGCGCCACCCCGACCCGCACTATATGTTGTATAGGAAAACCCGAAGTTCAATTGGTACACATTGTGGGTCGATATAATTGTACAACTGCAGTTCAACCAGTACACAATTCGCGCCGATAAGTTAAACCTGCACACGTAGTTGTGTATTGAGCAATGCGTGGCACCCTCACGATGTAGAAGGAAAAGCGTTTTTACATAAAAGCGCTTTTTGAGAGAAGCAGCCAATCAAATCGTATCATTTTGTGCATAGTTATCACATACATTTGCACCAATATGAGTTCTGGATTTCATATAAAATGAAACTTTAAAAAGATTACATCAGTTTGCGAATATGGGTTGGAAAGAATATTTTAAGAAGATATACTTTGATCTTAATAATCCAATTAGCTATGCGGGTTCAGATAAAATCTACAAATATTTGAAGAAAGAGGGAAGACATCGTGTCAGCGTAGAATCCATACGAAGGTGGTTACAGATTGTCGACACCTACAGTCTACAGCGCCCACTCCGCCACAAGTTCAAAAGAAGAAGATTGATATCTCAGGAACTCGATGCCCTGTGGGATGTTGATTTGGCTGACGTGTCCAATATATCGAAAGACAACGATGGAACCCGTTTGTTTGTCGCAATCGACGTATTTTCGCGTTATATGTGTATGTGGGTAGCACCGTTAAAGAACAAGCTTCACGAATCGATACTTGATGTATTTAAGGAGATATTTAAAAGTGGACGAAAGTGCAAAACAGACGTAAAGGAAATGGAATAAAGGAGGTGTATGTGAAATTGCTCGGATATCCCAAGAAATTCAATAGCTGGATTAAAGAAGGTGACTTGAAGATCATTTGAATTCATATATGAGCGGTCGTCCCATTATACACTTTCATTTGTGTATGAAACGTAGAGGTGAACACATCATGAAATATCAGTGTAATTTGTGCAGCCGGAATTATGCGTGGCCTCAAGACTTGCAGAGGCACATAAAGAACAAACATTCCGATATGCCCATTCAACCGGGACCAGAGCAGCAGCAGCAATATCAGGATCAGCAGCAGCAGCAGCAGCAGCAGCAGCAATCCACACTATATGAACGCACAGCAGCAGCAGCAGTAGTAGCGCACAGATCACAGCAGCTACAGCAGCAGCAGCAGCAGCAGCAGCAGCATTCTCATCAGCAGCATTCGTCTTTCCAACACCCGTTCTCAGCAAATATATCGGGCCCCACAGGTGATTACTATTTTATTTATTGTAACTATGATAGTATGTTTTATCTTTCGGTGTTATCCGTGTATTAGTGTTTGAAACATTTATTATTTTTGCAGGATGTGGTAAAACGGCATTCGTGAGAGATATGCTGCAAAAACAGATCATCAAGCCTGCTATACAATGGCAGCCATTGTATGATGTCATCAAATGCACCGTTACACCAAGGGTGGAGTTTATAAAAGGAATACCATTGGATCTGGAACAAGACTCGTTCTTCGACCCGAGAGTTAGAAACATGATTATACTAGATGACCTTATGTCATCTTCCAGCAAAGATCCACGTATTAACGACTTGTTCACGGAAGGAAGCCATCATAGAAATTTAGCAGTTGTGGCCATTAACCAAAATATAGTTTTCAACAAAGATCCAACCCAGCGTTGAAACTGTCATTATCTGATCCTGTTCAAAAATCCTGTCGATATGCAGCCGATTATGACACTGGCTAGTCAGATGTATCCTGGAAACACACAGTATTTTATGCGTTATTTCGAAGATGCCACTAGCTATCCATATGGGCACTTATTGATTGATCTGAAACCTACTACATCAGAACATTTGCGCATGCGTAGAGACATATTCGATATAAAAGAGGACAACGACGGCGATCACGTTCATTCCTTGACCAACATTCGACCAGAGCAGACGTATTCTGACCCAGTGGAAAATGTCCCGGATACGACAGAAGACCACAACTGCGGATCCAACATGTAGTGTTGTGATGATAGCGGGGTGCTGTTTGAAAACGTTCACGATCTTCAAAAGCATGTGAAGAACTGGTGTCCAGAACAGTTATCTCTCAAGAGAAAGCTACCTAATGAAGATTGCATTTCAAATAAAAGAATCAAATATGAATATGATGACGAAAGTGATTTTGAGAACAATTATGAAGAAAATGAAGTATTTATGACCTTAGCCACAATGGCGAAGGAAAATGACGAGGAAGAGTGGCAGAATAAAGTAGAAAAGTATGAAAAGGAAGGACTATCGGATGCTGAAGCTGAAGAGAAGGCTGACAAACGGCTACATGATGAAGATATGCGCGACTTCATGAACAGATACGCAGAGATGATTCAATACATTTTGCAGTTGAGAAATGTACATATACACAGTGAAATTATGGATACTATAGAACAGTATATGAATATTGACATTGACCGTGAAAATGCTATTCGATTGACATTGAGGAAATATAAACATCAGTTTGAAGAATACATTGAAAATGACAAAAGCCAAGAGGAAGAAAGCATAGATGAAGAAGAAGGCACTGGTGATGACGAATAATACACAGAGGATGAAGATACTGAATGACTCTAATACTAACGTTTTTTGTTTTTTGTTTTCTACATGTGATTGCGAAATATGAGATTAGTCTTAATATTGAACATTTTATTTGTGAGTGTGTGCTCAATTTATGGATTTGTGGTTGTACGGTCAATATGTGTAGCGCTCTAATACCGAACATGTTGTATAGAAAGAAGATACGGGATTACTATAATACTAGACATTTAAATTATATATGGGCCGCGCTCTGTGAAAACCGGCCTTAATGACAAAATTTCAATTTGCATTTTTTTACATTTTCTGATGCGGACACCTTTCAAAAACAATATTCTGAAAAGAAAATGCAATTATGTTTAATAGTTTTTGTTTTATCTCACTTTTTGTAGCACCATGTGAATTACGCACGAAAAAAAACAACGTAACGTCATCGAGAAAATGACGTTATTGAAACGGCGACGTTTGTACAATGTAACTCAACAGCCTACAGTAGAAATGAGTGTTCATAGACTCATTGACAGTGCTTGTTGTAAACTGTATTTGCTGACAAGTTGAACTAAATGTATCTACAAGTGTTAGTATGTATACTATCAAACGTTCATCAGAATAAAACTATGATATGTACATGTAGTGAACAAAACAAACACACAACTATTGATTTTAAATCTATAATTAGCCGACCTGTGGCTTCGTAATTTGCCACCATCGCC
>CM055274.1:75040222-75084676 GCA_029237695.1 Conchocele bisecta | reverse complement strand
CAACCAATGGGCCCCGCTTCTCTGCCCAAATGCTATGACACGTTTTTCGCTTCCTTTTCATTGTTTTCAACATCCGGCAGCCCCCCGATAGAGGTATGGCCTCAGCACGAATATTTTCAGGAGGCCTCCTCAAGTGCTTTTGGTCGCGGCTCTACAACATTGTTTCAGTTTTTTTTTCGGTTATTTTTTTTTTTCCGTCTAGTTCGGTAAGTGCCGCTTCTCTGCTGAGAGAGTCCTCTAAGCGAACGCATCATAAGCCTCCGTAATGGTCGCCTGGTGGCCTTCTAGGGATGGTTTTTCAACACTCCAACCGGGGCCTCTTTTTGAAATTCGGTTATTTTTTCCGTCTAGTTCAGCACCGCCGCTTCTTGATGAGAGAGTCCTCTGAGCGCAACCACCTCATAAGCCTTCGCAAGGGCCGCCTGGTGGTCTTCTCGGGCCTTCTCAATTATCCGTTCGGACCCCCTCAACCCCCAACCGGGGTCCTCTTTCCGAAATTCAGTATAAGTGCCGCTTCTCTGCTGAGAGAGTCCTCTAAGCGCAAAACGCATCATAAGCCTCCGTAATGGTCGCCTGGTGGCCTTCCTAGGGCTTTTTCAACACCCAACCGGGCCTCTTTTTGAAATTCGGTTCTTTTTTTGTCAAAATAGTTCAGTAAGTGCCGCTTCTCTGTTGAGAGAGTCCTCTGAGCGCAACATCCCATAAGCCTCCGCAATGGCCTCCTTGTGGTCTTCTCGGACCCCCTCAACCCCCGACCAATCTCTTCAGAAATTCGGCTATTTTCCCGTCTTAGTTCAGTAAGTGTCGCTTCTCTGCTGAGTGAGTCCTCTAAGCGCAACGCATCATAAGCCTCCGTAAGGTCCGCCTGGTGTTTTCCTCGGACTTTATCAATACCCAACTGGGTCTCCTTTTGAAATTGGTTATTTTTCCTTTTTCCGTCTTGTTCAGTAAGTGCGCTTCTCTGGTGAGAGAGTCCTTTAATCGCAACGCATCATAAGCCTCCGTAAGGTCCACCTGGTGGTCTTTCTCGACTTTATCAATATCCGACCTGGCTCTTTTCGAAATTTGGTTTATTTTGTTTTCCTAGTTTTGGTAAGTGTCGCTTCGCTGATGAGAGAGTCCTTTAATCGCAACGCATCTAACCCCCCGTAAGGTCCGCCTGGTGGTCTTCTCGGACTTTATCAATATCCGACCCTGGCCTCTTTTCGAAATTCGCTTATTTTTTTTTTTTTTTTTTTTTTTTTTTTTTTCACCTAGCTCGTTAGTTCCGTATGCGTTTCTTCACGACTTTGTGTATTCACAGCCAGGGCATATTCTCTAAGTTGTGATAGTAGACTCCTGTGAATATCGTCCGTGGCCGACCGATATAGTTATATTGATCAGGCTTTTGTTTTTTTGGGTAGTTAAAAAAGCGCTCTCTGTCGGATGAATCCCCCTTCTGTCGTTCCAAATTCTTTGAATTTTTATATTTTGTCACCCAATCGGAAAAGAACTACCTGGTCCGTATATACTCCTTTTCAATAATGTTGTTAATATATATTACAACATGCGTTTTAAATTCTAATTTTCTTAAAATTAATTAATTGGTAATTTCGAGAACGACCGAAATCGGGGAAAATCGTTTTTTTCAACTTTCTCGCTTGATCATCAGAAATAAGAGACCGTAAATTCCGTGGATGTGTCCCATTTCCAAAACTTTCATATCGGGGTGTGGGAATCTAAGGTCACAGTCTCACCAAAGAAACAGTCGCTGGCGGGGCACGGTTTTCAGTAATTGTGCTGGGAGTGCCGTCTATTGTGTTGTACGATTGTGTTCACCCCGATCCAGGTGCACCCCAGAGTTTTTTTGTGAAGGCAAAGTTTACTGGGGTCATCCCCTCGATCAAAACCCCACAAAAAACCCGGTCACCTTCGTCGTAAAGGGGGTGAACGGTTTAATCTTAAACATGAGGCCAACCCCGGGGGTGATATCTAATTTGTTATAACGTTACAATGTCGCAAGCCCAGTGGCGTTTTCGATTTCGAGAGCGGCTAAACCAGGAATCTTCGCCGTCATTTTAAAGCTTGGAGATCTCCGAAACCCCAAAGGCCATGGACGTAATATGGCAGTTGAATGAAAAGGGTCGTCTAAAGGATCTACGGCTCTGATTCTCTCGTACGTTTCAACGTTTTTTCCACCCGAAACCGTGAACGTGATTGATCTAAAAGGCCTACCCCGGCGTTTGTCCACAGCAGTTGTCTATTAATTTTTGAAGTTCACAACTCCCTTTTTGAACGTTAGTGATAGTAGCAAACTACTTCAATGGATACCAAAGCATTTAGCTTTAATTATAATGCAAAGTACGCGGTCGGCGAGGTGTATCACTAAAAAGAACACCATTGGTGAGCTTGTGCACCCCACAATAAGAGATAGTTTGGGCATGGGTTTCGACACAAATTTCACTAACATGTTTGAAAAGTACAGACTTCCTAAAACCATTACACAGGATGTCATAGCAAACTGGAACAACAATCCTATGCAGTTCTGGCAGAACCAACTAAATTTTGCCCATGTGGTGTGCCACAAACCGGGTGTGGCGTCTCTTTCAGAGACCACATAGCAGACCGTAACAGCATGTTAAGCAGTAGCGTCTACAATTCTTTCATGTATTATACCATTAGGAGGATTCTCAAAGAACTAGGTACTCCACTACCTCAAGACGACAGTGGAATCCCATTTCCAACACATACAACCCTAAGGAGTTCGAAACGGATATGTGACGAATTTAAAGTTTTCAAAAGATTCGGATTGGAGACAGGAAAACATTTTCAGACACCCGAGGTTTAGTTACTGTTTATCTCAATGGTCTAGACCTACGGTGGCAAGCACGAAGTATGCCACCCCCAGAATGTAACCTTTGGTTTCTAACCATTCAAATCGTGTTGTGAACCAGTTAGAGGTTTATACAAATTGGACCGCCACCGATTATGTAGTAAATAAAATTACATTCTGGTCTGAAGTTAGTACAAAGAGACAGTGTAATTACGATTTGAACTGCTGGTATAATGCACCAAAATTAGCTCACGTCGATTATATTTTACAAGACGAAAACGTGCAGAAGGCATAGAAAACCTTTATATTGGACGACGGTCTAGGGTTTACGCAGCCGGTGTTACCACACTCAACGACTCCATTCGCGTATAAGTTTGGCCATCCTCGGGCGCACAGAAGCAAACTCGCAGTTCTAATAATAGGAGTCGGAACGGCCTTTGACGCGCAAAAATTAAAAACAGTTCTTGGCACTTGTTGAGGACGCCATCTCAGCTAAGGTGGACCTGGTGAAGGCGATCCAGAATTATCAGACGTTTTGCAGACTGCCAGCACCCCAGTAGACTATGTATTTGGAATAGGTCTTTATATGGCGCCGAGCAATATGATACTTACGAGACGGACCCGGTTGACGTTACAATAATCAGATCGTAATCGCCACCGCCAATCAAAAATCGGCCACAACAAGGTAACGTGAACACGGATATCATCACCAAGACGGTTCAAATAAAAAAACCCAGCCAATCGCGATTGATGCGCCTCACTCAACACAATCAGGATTTAAAGTTGAACCCAATTCACGAATTGAGTCCCCCCAAGTCAATCGTCAACATGTTGAAAACACCAATCAATCAACAATGTTGAAATTGGAAGCACACACACGAGAGAGAAATTAGGGCTCGTCGTCGCCCTCGTGGTGATAGGACTACTCGCGCTTTGGTTTTAGGAACTCTCTGGCGGAGAATAGTAGGAGACCGGCGATTGCCACGGTTAAAGCCCAAGTATTATTGGTGAGCCATCCGACCGTTTTTGATAATATAGATAACAAGTAAGAAACGATACTTCCGATCAGTCCAGGTAGTGCGGCAGCCGCCTTTCCAGCTAATTTAGCTAGAAGACTGGCGAGGGCTTTTAGTTGTTTTATTTTTTTACCCACTCCTTGGCTCCACCGGATGGCGCGGGTGCTGGTGGTGGCGCGGGTGGTGGCGCCGCACCACCAGTGAAAGCTAGAACTATGGTTGATATAGTCATGCCGACAGCTGCGAGGATGCTTGCTATCGTGACGCCCAGCTCTCTGAACAGAGTGCGAAGACGCTCACCGAGTGTCGTGTCCTCGTGCAGAACCCTCGAGATTGTTTTGCTGATCCGACTTATTTGGGAGTGGAGAGCCTCACGGTTAGTCGAGGCAGCCTCCAATCGAGCTTCTCTTTCGTCCCGCAACGACAGCAGGCGTTCGGTGATTCGCTCGGTAGATTCTCTATCGTCACCGGCTTCCTCCAGTTTTCTTTCTTCTAGCGCGATATGTTCATCCAGCACCGTGAGTTTGGAGAGGTTAAGGACCAGTTCGCCCCGGACCGTTTGTAGAGCCTTATGGAGTCCACGGAGTTCTCGAAGAGGTAACGGTGGGTCATCGTTGAGTATTTCGTTTTCGCTGAACGTGGTCTCCATCGTGTTAATAACGTCGGTGGCTATTTGAGGGACCTCGCTGAGCTCTACCGTTTCTATCGCGGTGGCCGTCTTCGCCATAGTTTCGTCGGTAGACTGTAGGACCTCTACAGCGCGGGCCGGCATAATTGTTTTACCACGCACCCAATCTGCAAATCCTAGTTCGTTCTTTAAGATTTCGCCACCGACCCGGTTTCCGGCAATGGTGTTTAGCGATAGGGGTTTACCGGTACCCGTGTGGATGATCGGGATATTTGATCCACCTATGTCCTCGCCGGGTGTTTTGTCGAAGGTTGTGATGGAATCCCCGAAGTTATCATCAACATAATCATCGACGTAATCGTCTCTGCCGATTTCATCCATGTTAATATCGTAATCAGCCATCTTTATAATTATGTATTAAAGACAAAACCATACGGGTTTAATAGTTTAACTAAATTATGTCTTCGTGTCAATACGGTCGCAAACTCAATCCATACCGCAGACTGCGTGAGCCCCTCGGGGCAAAAGGCGTGAGACAGAGTGTCGTTATTACGAACAACCCATCGACGATCGACCAGAACCAGCAGCTCTTAGTCCGCTTCCCCAGCCTCGGAACTCACGACGTCATTGTGCCGGGTACTGTTCGCCTCGCTTTCACTATTTCGCTAACATCGACGGACGCGAACCGAACCGTCGTTCAGAACCTTGGTCGCGCCATAGTCAAGAAGACCATGATAAAGATTTCTGGTAATGAGGTGATGTCGATCGACGACAACGACGTCTACCATTGCTATCAGGACCTGTGGAAGACGGCGCAAGAGCGCGAAAACGCTGTCTATCAGGGTATTGACACCAGCAAAAATAGGAACGTAACGAAACTTAGAATCGGGGCTGAAAACAAGGTAGATAACGACGCGAGCGACAACGCGATCGCGGCCGCTTACGGCAACCGCTTCTACATCCCGCTCGACTTTGAGTTGCTGGAGAGTCACATGCCCACCCTACTATCAGAGTGCTTTGGCTGAACGCCTCGAATACGAACTAACTTTCAACGACTACGGCCGAGTTCTCATAGCCACCGACATGTTATCGACGTATATGATCGACAATGTTTCGCTGGAGTACGACATGGTCACGATGCCCGAACTCGCGCGATTGATCAGAACCCAGTACGCCGGGCGCGTTGCCATACTTTACGACCGAGTTCTTCGCCATCGCAAGATGACGAAAGACAAAAGCGACACATTGTGGAATATTAATGTCAACGTACCCGCCCGCTCGATGAAAGGTATACTGATGCTGTTTGAGGATGCTCGGTTCGCGTTCGGTGCTTGAAAAACCGACAAATTCTATAACCCCAAAATCACGAAGGTAGAGGTGACGATCGAGGGAGTACCCAATCAACTCTACAGCGCGGGCCTTCGCGCGCACCAGCAGTGGGACGAAGCTAGAAAGCAGTTTGCTGCCGGCTCTAAACGCTCCCCGGAGGTTGCGGCGGTTGCCAAAGACCTGCAGCTATCGGCCGTCTCCCTCGCGGAGTTACTGACTACCAAATACGCGTTATGGCTAGACATGCGAGCCAGCGACGACGACCAAATGCACGGTAACGGACGTCAAGTTGAGAACGCTAGCGAGGGTGTGACGATCCAGATAACCAAAGAGGCGGATGGAAATGGCGCATTGAACGTGTACTTATATATAATTACAGACGCACAACTGAACATCGAAGATGGCCGATACGTATCAGCGATCTACTAAAAAATCATCTAGCAATCAATACCAATTAACGATTGGAGATGCCCACTCTGCCATAATATGTGGGCAGACAGGATGTGGAAAAACGGTTTTCATCCTCGACTTACTCTAGGGGTCCTACCGCGATGCCTTTCGTCACATTGTGATCCTATATCCCACTGTGCGGCACAACGATACTTATCAGCGGCGCCCGTGGATATGGACCGACCCTGAGGTATACGTTATTGACCCCGGTGATAGGCTTCACGATTGGTTGCGTGGTTTATACCAAAGATTCCAGGGTGAGCCCACCCTATATGTGATTGACGATTGCTCGGCCAAGGCGGCGATGACCAAAAAGAAGGACATGCTCTCCGAGCTCGCATTTTCTGGCCGCCATGCTAGGCAAATCGTATGGATCTCCACTCAAAAATACAACGCCGTCCTCAAGGATCTGCGCGAGCAAACGAAATGGGTCGCCCTCTTTCACTGCAAGGACCGAGACTCATTCGATGACTGTCTTCGAGAGAATGACGTTATCCCAACGCGCGAGGAGCGCCTGGAGGTTCGACAGATGCTTTCCGAAACTAAGCACGCCAAGCTTCTGCTAAAGACTGATCAACCAACTGCTTATAAAGTTATCAATTAATAATTTTGAAAAAATTAGTAACTGCTGAGTAAATGCTTAACAATTAATTTTCTTAATTTTTTCAAAATTATTAATTAGCAATTGCTGAACAATGCTGAAGAAATGCTTAGCAAATTTTGAACAAATGCTGAACAATGGTTAACAATGTTAACAATTTGGTGCTCCGCTGCGAGCTTTGTTGCGAGCATAACGGTGATCATAAGTATCGGGTGGTGCACTTGGCAATATGTTAAAGTGATGGGACTTGTTAAAATAATTAAATTAAATTTAAATAAATTAGCAATAATGAACTGCGACGAACTTCTCGATCAGCTAATGGAAGAAACCTCAACTCCGACTGCCGACATCCTGAAAGATAATGATCCGACAGAGCAATCGGGGTTGACAATCGCGATTGGGGCCGATACGAATGAAAATGCGGCGCGACGCGAGCGGCTAGCTGCGCTGGTTGCTGGGGGACAATCGGAGCATTATCTCGGTAGGCGTCTCTCAGTTTGTCAGGTGGATAAGATGTCAGATGCGGAGATTGATAAAATGTATGCGCGATACGAATCCAAATTGGGGGCAGAGATGACAAAAACTCTTGGATCGGCGGCTATTCATTTGTAGGCTAACGCCGTTAGTATACTTCTCCCTATACCAAACACCGAGGGGTTGATTCACGATCTAGAGACTGACCCTTGTATAGGACACACTCTTAGAACAGCCTGCTGCTCAATTTATTACAAGTTTGGAATGTACTTAGCTCCACTGACAACCGCGTTGACCACGGGTAAACACTGTCAATTTGGACATATATGCCCACGAACTATAAGCTCTAATATTATAAATGATGACACAAGACACACCCGCGAGAGTGACGGAACAGCAATCCCCGATTGCACCTCCAATTTCGAACCCGATTGCAACACCTACAGCCCCATCGCGATTGGAGTTGGAGTTGAACCCGATTACACGACATAAAAACCCAAAAAGACAGGCAGCTGGGCGGGCGGCTGCTGCCACCCGAAAAGTTAAACAAGATAAAATACTCGCCGAGCTTCGGGATGCCAAACTCCAATCGAGATTGGGGACAGAGACAGCAAAACATCTGCAATCGGTTCCGAGTGTAACAACACCCCCGGAACCGATTGCTCCAACTGATTGGACCCCGTGGTTTGTTGGTGCTGGTCTGACAGTTGTGGGCACCCCGAGTGTGCTTACCATCTCTACAACAGAACCCCAACTCCAACGGCGGTTCCTAAAATAGTTACGAAACGATTGGATGCACCCCATTTAAACATTGATCGCGATCCCTTTTATATGCAATAATTATAACAATGGCTGAACGAGATGGTAAAATGATAGTGAATGCGCTTTATCACGCCGTGGTGATATCGGGTTTCAGTATCGGGTATGCTCGACTATCAAAGATGGCTCCAGGAGGGTCCACTCCCAAATTGGACTTTACTGTGAGAGACGCAGGGCTCGCGACCTTAGATGTAGCGGCCTCAGTTTGGACCCGAGATTATCTAATTAAAGTTGGAATTGGAACTACCTGCTAATATATGGAAATAAATGGCTTCGATCGGAATAATGATAGGTGGTGCACTTGTAAACGCATTGGCGTTCAGCGGTAGCAACTTTATATTCTCAAAAATGAGAAGCTCGAACGTGGATGAGGAGCGCAAGCGTCACGATTTAGCTGTAGAACAACTCAATAGCGCAAAGGAAGCGTGGTCGAAAAAACGAACCGCCCATCTGGACTGGGTCAACGAAGAGCTGCGCCGTGAGAATCACGCCGCGCAAACTTTCCGGAACGTTGAAGAAGCCAACCGCGAGTACGCGCTGGCATATCCGCAGAAAAGTCCTCGATCCAATGGATCCCGAGCCCCAACTTTCAGATTCTATGTACCGTCAGAGGCCCAAAAAGACCGCGAGATCGCGTTCATCGTCGTGGGAATGGGTGTGGTGGGTCTCGTCGGCTACTATATTGAACAAATTAATTAATTAATTATTTATTTTTATATATATATATAGAACGATGTTAGTTGACGAACTTTATTACGCTATGATCGATGTAGGCTACACTTCCCAAAAACATCGTATAGCTGGTGCAAAGAGTATGATTCGTCTGGCCCAAGATTCTCTTGAGACGTGGCGCGAGGATGAAAAAGCGGCCACCCTTTTCGCAAAGCGGATGTTAGAATCCTCATCAACTCCAATCGATGAATTAGATTCCTCCGAATTCCTTCAGAACTTAACCTCCAATTGTGATTGGACTTCCAACAAAGGTTTATTATCAACGACGCAGTTACCGGACGAACTGGCGAGGGCATGTTGGAGATTGTCCGATATATTAGAATACTTCGCATACGATGAACACGCACAAACTTGATACCAAACTAACGCGCAAGCTAGCGAATACATACTATAGCCAACTTGGCTACTGGAAGGGACTCGCGGCCATCAAGAACCTCGCGGCGGCGACCAAGGTTTCAGAAAACGCTGTCAAGGAATGGCTCAAGAAGCAGGCCATCTGGCAGATCTATTTACCCGAGTCTCACAATATTCCGCGCCCGAAATTCGACGTACCGGTGCCGAACCAAGTTCACCAAGCGGATCTCCTGTTTCTCCCTCACGATCGCGTCGGTCGCAAAACGTACAAGTACGCACTGACAATCGTTGACGTAGCGAGTCGTTATAAGGGGGCTGAGCCGTTGGCCACTAAAGAGTCTAAGGAAGTGGCCGAGGCTCTTTCCCGAATATATAAGAGGAGTCCTCTCAAATGGCCGAATCTTTTTCAGGTCGATCCCGGCCGTGAGTTCATGGGCGCGGTCTCTCATCTATTGTCTAAGCACAAAGTTTCTATCAGACGCGGCCGCGTCAACATCCACCGGGACCAGGGGATCTTAGAGCGGTTCAATCGAACACTGGCTGAGAGACTGTTCGGACACCAATATGCCAAAGAACTTGTAGACCCTCATTCGCGATCGACCGAGTGGGTGGCCAGGCTGCCCGCCGTGGTCTCCACACTGAACGGAGAGGTGACCAGATTGATAGGTAAGCCTGTAGATGCCATCAAGTCTAAAAAGGTGACGAGCAAGCCCTCTGCCGTCTCGCGCGGACGACCCGTTGGTTTAGAGGAGCAACGACTTCCATCGGATGTTGACGTCCGGTACCTCTATCAACCGGGAGAGCTCGAAGGTGGCAGCCGCCGCGCGACTGATCCCGTGTGGTCTCTGAATGTATATCATCTGGATCGCTCTATTACCAAACCCGATGAGCCCGTGCTCTATTATTTCGCTGATGGTCCATCTCGCGGTTTTGTTCGCGAAGAACTTCTTATGGTACCTTCTGACACCCAGCTGCCCCCGATTGCTTAAATCAAGAGAGGTTCTGTATGTATTCCGTCTGGTAACACGCGTCTTTTATCGTAGTACGCCGAGAGTCCTCATTTTTGTTGACAGTACGTTTTCATAACGCCGTCTTTCATTTTAAATCCTCTATTTTGTGCTACATCTATAATGTGTTTTCCATCTTCTGTAGTTTCACTTAGTACTCGTTTATATCTATCCCAATTTAAATTGTTATTCTCTTGGACATTCCTTTCGCAGAGTTTTTATTAATTGAATTAAATTTTTCTACGAAATAACACTTACTAGATAACGCTATCGCCCTATCTCCGCTGAATTCTATTTTGAAAAGTCCTGGCTCTCTTTCGCTCCATTTATCCCAAGCCAACCATTTATTTTTTATTTTTCAAACTCGTCTAGTAAGTTAGGTCTAATCAATTCCTCTATCGTTTTTCCACTAACTCCTATATACATACTATCCGTGTCCATCTGTATTACTTCAAAGTCTTCTCTTTTTACGTATTTGTCTAGAAATTCGTAGTAAAATTCCAACATTATCAATTTAGCTAGTTGATAAACCGCTATTCCACAGTGGGAGGGGCTCTTTACTGCACACCGGGGTTTTCGGGAAGATAATTCGTACGCATCTCCTATCTCTTCTAAATCATCAAAGAATGCAGATCTTAACGCTTTGTCAACACAGGTTTCGTCTTGTGTATATGTCGTATTTAAATGTCTCTCTTTTGCCTCTGTCATTTTTCCACAACACGAATTGCCTAATAATTTCATTATATCCGCTACTGGTTTCTTATTTGGTTTCTACATCGCCTGTTCGTCTTGCGGCTGTAACTTCTTTTGCGAACCATTCGAAGGGTTTACCACTAATATAATCTATAACACGATGAACTCCCGTTATTTCTAGGCCGTATTTTAAATACCATTTTCATAGTGGCGCGTACAGCAGTACTTTGGTGGCCGACATAGATCCCACCAATTTTCTTCCATTTCCTCTAGTTCTTCCAGTATCTTCCAAATATTTTATCATGTTGTGCTGGAACCTCATCAACATCTACTTCTCTGTTTATAAAAAGTGGAGACATTTCAGAAAACTTATCTTTTAAGTTGTGTGGAACTTCTATATCCACCTCCGCAAACCAGTCTCCAGATAAAACTCTTTTACAAAACTTTTTAATAAATTTAGGATTATGTGTGGTATCTATATGGTGTATAGTTTCTCTCCCACACGGCATATCTTTATTTAACGTAGATAAATATAACGCGTTTGCATCATACCCCAAAATAGCATTGCAAGGTTTGTTAATTCCTGTGGAATTAGATCTAATATTTGAAACACCGGCTTCTGCATAGCGTGTAAATACGATTGATGGACCCCCGATAAGAGCGTCTTTCATCATTTCGTATGTTTCTTCTTTTGGTGCATATAGAGCCCCCTCCGGTATAACCACCTTTATAGATTTGTGTTCTTTAATGGTTCCTCTCAATAAATATTGTATAGCCACACCCGGTAGTGTTACCACATCTTTGAAACTATCCACACCTCTGTGTTTATAAAATTCACGCATTTTTTCCACCGCTTCTAGGAACGGTGCTACATCTAAATCGTTATAATATTTCAACCAATCTCTGAAAGTTTTCATATTCTTTTCTTCGAAAATTTTACGACATTTACTTAATTCTGTTTCATCTAGTAACATTTTCCCCGATAGTTTGGAATACCAATTCTCTATATCAGGCAGTCCTGGGTTATCAAGTTTGTCTGGAGAATCGAACCACTCGTAAGGAAAGAAAGATTTCTGTCCTTTGCAGTCGTAGGCTTTTATCCAACTATCGTAACTTACACCCGGTCCTAGGTAAAGTATTACATCAAGAAATCTAAACTCCGGAGTAAATAGAAATATTGTTGCGTTTGCCCGTTTTCCGACCATTACTTTCTTTGGTGTTGATGCCAATTCGCCTACTAAATATTTATTTATTAAGTTTATATCGTACTTACTGCTGTTAAAACCTATAACCGGTACTTGCTCTATCCACTGTTCGATCTTGGCGATTTGGTTTTTATGTAAATGTTCTGTATTAAACCCATATCTCAACCATACTTCTTCTCTTATAGCTTTTCCCCTGACTTTCAAATCTTCTACGAATTGTTCTATAAGTTTTGCAGGATCTTTATCACAAATATGAGTTACTGTTCCTGAGAAATTATCTCCTATACTAACGCTTACCGGAACGTGCTCAGCTTCGTACTCTAAACTATTATCTAGCGTTTAAATTCTGGGTTGAGATACGCCTCAAAATCATATACTATCTGATATGGATAAAGAGTAGTGTCGCAACCGATCTTTATATCTTTACCCGTTCTTTGGAATTCTCATTCCCACATAACTACTAGGTTGAATTCTTTGCTTCTTCTAATAAATGTATCTCTTCTCATAGTGGATCAGCGTTCTTTTTTTCTATGCTTTGCATGAATCTCGCACCCGTGCCAGTAACAGCCGTGATATTGATATACGGTATTGTTTTCTTGGCAGTATCCATCTACTGGAGCTCCTAACATCCATCTTTCACCCCCTTGTCCGCACTGTTGGTGGTGAATGTGAATTCCCTCCCGCTTTTCCACAGAATACATCCAATCGATCGCCCCATAACTGTTAGAACTTTTTGGGTAAAACGCTTTCTCGAACGACGAACGCGGGCGCTCTAAATAATTATCATCACATACTATTTCTGTCTCACCTTTCATACATTTTGGTCCGTGTCTCTTACTCGCTTTCGTGAATTTCTGTTTGCAATTACCGCAGGCGTAAATTTTAGATAGGTTTTTAAGGTTTTTTATCAGAAATGCGTGATTATTAAACAGTCCTATTGTCATTGATTTATTACCTATTTCCTTGTAGTGTGCTGGTACCTTTTTCAACCACCATACGTCACATTCGGTCGGTTGATATACTTCTATACCGATTTTAAAAAACTCTTCAACCTTTTTCAGGTCTGAAAAAGGAATTGGTGAAACCACATTACTACCAAAATATTGCTTACTAAATTCTCTCGCTTTGTCCGTACATCTGTCGGGTCTTTTACCTGTCATATGCATCGCTAAACATCTGAACAGACAAAGGTCGTCATTATACTTATCTAAAGAATACATACCTTTTTTATTCTTCAACCATTCTGGAAGTTCTCCTCCTGCTGCTTCTTTGGATTGTAGTCCCAAATGTATTCCCCTACTGCCCTGTATTAGCTTTACAAAAACCTCTACCCATCTTACAAACTTCCACTTTGTATTCGGTCTGTCTATTTTATCGGAAATTATTCGTGTTTGCTCCTTATCTGACAGCCATTTTTTAACGGTTTTTATTGATGATAGTGGTTCGCTACCACCGAGATTTTTGTGAAATATTAGAGTTATAGGTTTTCCATTTTTAGTTTCCTCCATATGTTCTAGCTTGTAAGAATATGAATATCTCAAATAAAAATTTGTTGTTAGATACGGAGCGAGTTTATCGGACATGCGTTCAGACTCGTTGATGTCAATGTTTTTACGAAAGGATAATGTAACTACCCGTCTTCCATTTTCTACCTTTTCATCATGAGCCCACAACATTTTTTCACCTTTTTCCACTATCGCGCGAACGATAGATTTTTTCTTATTATTTTGTGTTGGGCGTCTAATTTGGGACAAATGATTGGTGCTTGAAGGTTTTATTACACTAGCCCTTAACCCCGCAATACTTTATTTTTGAATTATGTTACCAACTTCCTCTGCTAGTGAGAGGTCTTTAAAGGCTCCTCGTTTGTGGGTGCGGGTAAACCGCTTCATAAACGCCTCATTCTTTGTGGAGTTTATCAGATTTGTCAACCCCCTAACTCTCAACCGTTCACTATAAGTAATCCCTAGAGATTCGGCTTCTCTTCTCAAACTTTCGATTTCTGGCGTTATCATATTTTCTGTAATATACTTTTGTATAACCTATGAAATTTATCTGTTCAATTGGTCGCGAAAACATTATGTTTTTTCACGTCCATTTGAATATAAACATATACATATACATATATAATGGAGTGTGAGACTTGTTGTAAGACGTTTACGCGTAAAGACTATCTACGAAGGCATCTAGCGAGACGTAGAAAAATTCCTTGTGTCCCCCGCAATTTCAATGCCCCAGATGCCCTTGTAAATTCGTTAGTGCCCAAACTCTTTGTAGACATAAGCAACTACGCTGTCAGGTGGCTAAAGGTGAACGTGGTAGACTAGAGCTGGTAGAATTAGTTGCTGATCTGCGAAATAACTTAGCTAGATTGGAGGAGAAAAATGGGGTGTTGGAATATAAACTATCACTCGTGGGCACATTTGCTGTCGGGAGACAATTTCCTCGTTAACCAATTTGTGATTTTTCGGGGTGGTGGGGTATTTTAGAGGGTTGTAAATGATATCACAGTAGGTGGTATCATTTTGACTCCCTATATACTACTAGTGCAATGGTGTGGGGTGGGATCATGGGGAACCGTAAGACTGAGCTCATGGTCATACAGGGCAATCTCAATGCACATCGCTACATTGCTGAGGTGCTAACTCCTCATGCAATGCCTTTCATTCGCCACCATGGCCCTGGTATACATTGCAGCTAGACAATGCCCGCCCGCACACAGCCAGAATCACAACTCAATACCTGGTTCGTAACAACGTCGACGTTCTTCCATGACCTGCGGTTTCCCCTGATCTCAACCCAATCGAGCACGTCTGGGATCAGGTGGGTCGTAAGGCGAGGGCTAACCACCAAATTGACAACATTCTAGATCTGACAAGGGCTTTACAACAAGAATGGAGGAATCTGCCTAACCCACTAATTCTGCGTTACGTCACGTCCATGCACCGTATAATTATGGCGTGTACTGAATTTGCACAGCGGTGACCTTTTCCCGAAATATCATGATTATAGGCAGGTACAGGGGGTGCAGTATTTCTATTAAGTATTTGTATTGCGGTGGGGGGCTTCCTAAAAGTCATTTGTACATGGGGTAGCCATGTTTGGTCTGGGGTGGTGATGAGGGACTTCTTTGCTTCATTGGGGTGACCTCATGAATATGGGCGGGGGTGGAGACTGTATGTTTGTTCGGATTACAATCGTGTCTGTTAATTCTGCTCACCTACTAATACTTTTCGTGAAAATGTCCATATTCAGTCTAAATTCCCTGAACAATCGAAGCAGTTCTTAGCAGAGATAATCACGGCTAAATTGATGGCTTTTACTATTTCATCTGTCGTCTATTTTCTGTATCCGCCTAGCGGAGACCCAGCCAAATTTAGTCAAAATAAGAGTCCATTTTGTCCCTGCGTTTTGCGAATATTACGGGAATAAAATGATAATCAATGTCGGTATATTTGCATGTGTATTATTGGTTTATGAAGCTTATTGTTTAACAGGTCTGTTGTTGATATATTAATTTAGTAAGCATGACCACTAATCCATCAATGTTACTGAGCGATTTTACACATGTTCTCCATGTTCTGAATAACTTTTTACCAAACTATCGGAACGGGATCAAATTGTAACGTATACCGTTAGTCAGCTGGTTTATTCCAAAATCAACATACTGTTTTCTGACGTAAGCTGGGCAAAACATTACGTGAATTGTGCATTAGCCGGTGCGCAGAATTAGCCGAAATTACATTTTAGCTCAACTGAGCGAAGGTAATGTGAGCTATTGTTACCGCAATGTGTCCGTCCGTTGTCCGTCGTCTGTCGACCGTCGACCGTCGTCCGTCAGTCCGTGAACATTTTCAAACGTCTTCTCCTCGGTAACCATTGGGCCTATAGTCACCAAACTTCATGGTCATCGTCCTTAGGAAGGGGGATTTAAAAAATTGTTAAAATGACGACATTACGTATTCCAAGATGGCCGCAGTCTAAAATTAGCACAAATTCTTCAAAAATCTTCTTCTGAAGAACCGCCATCCGGATTTCGAGAAAACTTGGTAGGAATTATCGATGTACAATGCTCTTTCAAACTTGTTAAAATTGTGACCCCGGGGAGAAGAATGGGCGTGGCCCCTGGGGTCAAATTGGGGTAAAATTTTATTTTTGACCGAATATGGTCATGTCATATATCAAATCGAAGGTATCAACTAGGCGATCACTCTGGTGCATTTTTACTCGAAATCGAATGGATCCAAGATGGCCGCCGAAAGGTTGAAAGGTCGTTCTTTTATTAGAGATTTCAAAATTCTTCTTCACATGAACCGCTTGGCCCATGGTCGCCAAACTTAAAAATGATGGTTCATGGGGGAAGCCTTTTCAGATTTGTTAAAATGGAGGTCATCGCTAATACAAGATTGCCGCAGTCTAAAAATAGCATAAATTATTTAAAGATCTGCTTCTCATGAACTTCTAGCCGGATTTCGACAAAACCTTGTAGGAATGATTGATATAGAATTCTCTGTCAAAGGTGTTAAAATGGTGACTCCGGGGTAGAAAATTGGCGTGGCCCGTGGGGTCAAATTGGGGTCAAATTTTATTTTTGACCGAATATGGTCACGTCTATATCTAATCGAAGGTATCAAAGAGGCGATCGCTCTGGTACATTATTTGTCGAAATTGGATGTTCATATCATCCAAGATGGCCGCCGAAAGGTCAAAAGGTTCTTTTATTAGAGATTTCAAAATTCTTCTTCACACGAACCGCTTGGCATATGGTGGCCAAGCTTCACAGTTATGTCCATGGCTGAAGCCTTTTCCGATTTGTTAAAACGAGGTCGTCCCTAATCCAAGATGGCCACCGTCTAAAAATAGCACACATTCTTAAAAAAATCTTCTTCTCATCAACCGCCTGTCGGATTTCGACGAAACTTGGTAGGAACGGTCGATGTCGAATGCTCTTTGAAAGGTGTTAAAATGGTCACCTCGGGGTAAAAAATGGGCGTTGCCCGTGGGATCAAATTGGGGTCAAATTTTATTTTTGACCGGATATGCTCATGTCATATATAAAATTGAAGGTATCGATGAGGCGATTGCTCTGGTGCAATATTTGTCGGTATCGGATGATTATTGTCATCCAAGATGGCAGACGAAATGTCAAAAGGCCATCATTTTATGAGAGAGTTTAAACATCGTCCTCTCATGAACCGATTTGCCAATGGTCAGTAAACTCTACCTGTATGTCCTTAGGTGAAGCCTTTCCAAAGTTATTGAAATTAAGTTGGCCTGAACTCCAACATGGCCGCCGTCTAAAAATAGCACAAATTCTGACAAAATATTTTTCTCATGAACCGCCAGCAGGATTTCGACGAAACTTGGTAAGAATGATCGATGTACAATGCGCTTTCAACATTGCAAAATGGTGACCCTGGTGACAAAAATGGGCATGGGCCCCGGGGTCAAATAGGGGTTAAAAATTCATTTTTGATAGAATATAGCCATGTCGTGTATCAAGTCACAGATATCGACAAGACGATCGCTCTGGTGAAGTTTTTGGTCATCCATGATGGCCGCCAAAAGGTCCATTTATTCCAGATTTTGAACATCTTTTTTCTCAGAAACCACATGACCGATGCTGGCCAAACTTCATAGTAAGTTAAGATCCTTGGGTGAAGCATTTTCAGATTTGGTAAAATGACAGTCATCGCTTAATACAAGATGACCGCCATCTAAAAACAGCATAAATTGTTTAAAACACATATGAACTCGATGTCACATTCTCCTCTGGCATGGAGTCAGGTGAATGAATTAGGGCCATCATGGCCCTCTTGTTTATACGCAGATCAGAATGTCAGTTTTCATTGGTTTCATGCATGTACAGATATGTAAGTCTCATTATTATTGAACCATGTTATTGTAGTTGCAAACAATAACTCTTGCAATCTACGCATGTACCGTCTGTTACGATTCCATTCATACATGTAGGCTTCCTCTACAGAATAGCTAATCAGATCTGATTTACACTTTAGTTGTTAATTGTGACATAATTTGTATATTTTCCATCTGAAAAAAGTATTAGTATTATAAAAGTAATACAAAACTTTACATGTTCAATTTGGCTGCCGTTGACTGAGTCAATTATTGATTTTAGCTCAAATATCTGCATATGTAAGTGTATGTCATATTTACTGGAATATGATATTTTCATAATGTTAACAATCATTTTAGTCAAAAATACATAAAATGTTTCACAATTAAACATAGAATCCCAAATGCCAGGTTATAATATTGGGAGACATATTTGTTTTGTCCATTCTTTAGATATAACATTGTTCGGGCTAAATAAATATTCATTCACCATTACCCGACATATTAATTGGCATTACATGTATTTTTCCTTTTATATGAAACGTGAATTTCGTCACAGATATCAGGGGCGATAGCCGTGTTTCCATAACAGATTAATGGAAACGATATTCTCTCTACTTAGTTTGTTGATGTGCAATGATCGTACTTTATAATGTGTCGATAAAAAATATTTGTTCAGGTGACATATTTAATTGGTATGTATAATTTAAAAATGTCCTGCCTCATTTGCATATCAAAATAGCCTGATACCACCGCGAGTCACTATCAGTAAAATAAAATAAAGATTAAATCTGTAAAGAGGACACACGTAATTTTTAAAACTGGCGAAATACATTTACCGTAGTTACACAATTATGCACTTATTTAATTCTTATAGACAAAATGTTATGCCTACTAGATGGGACCACAGGTTGAAGTAACGGACCTACATACATTAAATATGCCTAAAAGCATCCATAAATTAAAAATAATAGGCTAAATGAAGTTGTGTTACTCCCTCTATATAACATATATACAGTATATATATACCTCGGTCCGTTACTTCAACCTATGGATGGGACCACAACTTCAGCTGCTACATGAGTAGTATAGAGGGAGTCAAAATGATACCACCAAAGCTGGAAGCGTTATTAGCTCTCGTTACAGCTCCCAACAGTATCGAAAAACGTGTTTTTCGTTGGTTTAACTAAGTATGTGCCAACAACCAAACAAAAATAAGAATTATATTTCGTCTTGTTGTACGCCCACCATAATTATTGAAAAAATTTTGAAATTGAGATTGAAAAATAATGGTTCTTCAAAAGAAGACGAACAAAAGTACTCCCCAGCACCCTCGAAAAACCAGGTTTTTTGCATAGAGAAGAGCAGAATGATACCACCAGAGGTGGCACCGTTTTCACCACCATACAACACTCCAACACCCACGAAAAATCGGGAATTTTTTTCAGAAAAACCCAAATACATCGAACTACAGACACTACAACCAACTACAGTATGTATCCACATTTGGGACGAAACATCCACAATCGTACTACCACCTCCCAATTGTATCCACATTTGGGACGAAACATCCACAATCGTACTACCACCTCCCAATTGTGGATACGAATTGCACACACATCCTTTTTTGGGAAAGTTGTTTCGAAAAACCCAAATACATCGAACTACAACAAACTACAGGCACTCAACCAACACAGACGAACGACAGATAGAACTGCGTACGAGAACAATCTCGTTCTACTATTTCTTCTGGTGTAGCTCTCGGAAGCAGGACTCCGCTATTTTCTTTTGCGTTTTTTCTGTCTCTAGGGACGCCTGTAGTTCCGCAACCTGGCTTTCTAGTTCGAACAACCCGGCTTTCTAGTTCGGCAGTCTGGAGTTGTGTTCTCGAGGGTGCGGTACACCGTTTCTGTTTGTGTCTGCAAAGCGTCTGGGAACTGGAGAAAATGTTTTCCACAACCTTCGCACAGGAATGCAGGAGTACTGCATCTCGTCTTTCTCCCGATGTGCCGTTGCAAGTTGGCCTTCTTGGCAAAAGTTCTACCACAGCTTTTCGCACTCCATTTCCCAATAGTATTTTTCTGTTCAAATGGGAAAATCACAAGAATTTTTTGTCTCCCAAGAGGCAAACAAAAATGATACCACCCAATTGTACACATTTAGACTTTTGGGAAAAGTGTAGAAAAAATTTGTCTCCCAAGAGGCAAACAAAATGATACCACCCAATTGTCCACATTTGGTCTTTTGGGAAAGTCGAAGAAAAATCGTCTCCCAAGAGGCAAACAGAAATGATACCACCCAATTGTCCACATTTGGACTTTTGGGAAAAGTGTAGAAAAAATTCGTCTCTCAAGAGGCAAACAAAATCTAGACCACCCAATTGTACACATTCGGACTTTTGGGAAAGTCGAAGAAAAAAATGTGTTTCCCAAGAGGCAAACAAAAATGATACCACCCAATTGTCCACATTTGGACTTTTGGGAAAAGTGTAGAAATATTTGTCTCCAAGAGGCGACCAGAAATGATACCACCCATTTGTGTTTTGAAAAATTAAAATTATGCCTACTCCCCCCTTTGTGTTTTGAAAAATTAAAATTATGCCTACTCCCCCCTTCGTGTTTTGAAAAATTAAAATTATGCCTACTCCCTTCGTGTTTTGAAAAATTACTAGGGCGGAAAAAAAAGTTTCAGCTACCACCGTTTCGGCAACCACACGACACTCCCAACACCCACGAACAATCGGGAACGGATTTCCAAAAAACCCAAATACATCGAACTACAACGAACTACAGTATAGAAAGTGGAGATTTGGTCGAGGCTACCAAGGTTTCGGCTACCTTTTTCCCCAAAAACGGCTACTCCATGTAGAAAGGGTCGCCAGGGTGTATGGACTCGCTAGGAGTTTTCTTTTTTTCATTCGATTTTGTGGAGTGCACGAACTGGGCGTCGGGATCTGGTTTGTTCTTCCAGAGTCTACAAGCCTCTAGAGACACGAATGGGAACAGTGGTCTGCAGACTGCGTACGCCGCCACAGAGACCCCCAGCCACCACTTCGCATTCTCTACGGTTCTCCAGATGTCGTGCACCTCCATCTCGTCTTTCTTTGCACACTCGGAATCGACCGTGCGGGCATCGCCGGAAATCGCGTCCAACAGACTGCGTTCCAGCGCGTCCAACCGGTTCTCCAAACGTCTCTCCATGTCGGACAGGTGTGTCGATTCTTCGAACGAGCTGGCATCTTCTAGTAGATCTGTGGGGAACTCGGTGGGGCCCACAAAACCAGGCGCGGTCACCCTGTGTACTACGGGGGTAGGGGTTTCTTGTTCTTCTAGGGATTCTTGTTCTTAGGAGGTTTTCTTCGGGCTTTGTACTACGCTCTACATCGGCATCGTCCAGATTTTTCGAAGTCTAGCACTAACCGATCCCGTACTTCTTCTTTGTTTCGTCGGCCGTAGCCTTCCCGCGGGTGGAAATAATTTCTCGAATATTTTTCGGAGACAAGTAGGTTTTTGGCATGCTTGCAAACGCTTCTATCTAGATAGGGAACATTTGTCCAACATGGAATTTCCAAATTGTCCAAAATACTTGTTCGAGATGTTCGGAAAGGTCAAAATGCTTGTTCGCGACTACCAAGGTGCTCGGGATTCTCCTACTCTACCCACTAGGATAGACAGGATAGGAATCCTGGAAAACATACTCTCCCACCTAGGAGAATCCCGAGCACCTTGGTAGTCGCGAACAAGCATTTTGACCTTTCCGAACATCTCGAACAAGTATTTTGGACAATTTGGAAATTCCATGTTGGACAAATGTTCCCTATCTAGATAGAAGCGTTTTGCAAGCATGCCAAAAACCTACTTGTCTCCGAAAAATATTCGAGAAATTATTTCCACCCGCGGGAAGGCTACGGCCGACGAAACAAAGAAGAAGTACGGGATCGGTAGTGCTAGACTTCGAAAAATCTGGGACGATGCCGATGTAGAGCGTAGTACAAAGCCCGAAGAAACCTCCCAAGAACAAGAATCCCTAGAAGAACAAGAAACCCCTACCCCCGTAGTACACAGGGTGACCGCGCCTGGTTTTGTGGGCCCCACCGAGTTCCCACAGATCTACTAGAAGATGCCAGCTCGTTCGAAGAATCGACACACCTGTCCGACATGGAGAGACGTTTGGAGAACCGGTTGGACGCGCTGGAACGCAGTCTGTTGGACGCGATTTCCGGCGATGCCCGCACGGTCGATTCCGAGTGTGCAAAGAAAGACGAGATGGAGGTGCACGACATCTGGAGAACCGTAGAGAATGCGAAGTGGTGGCTGGGGGTCTCTGTGGCGGCGTACGCAGTCTGCAGACCACTGTTCCCATTCGTGTCTCTAGAGGCTTGTAGACTCTGGAAGAACAAACCAGATCCCGACGCCCAGTTCGTGCACTCCACAAAATCGAATGAAAAAAAGAAAACTCCTAGCGAGTCCATACACCCTGGCGACCCTTTCTACATGGAGTAGCCGTTTTTGAGGAAAAAGGTAGCCGAAACCTTGGTAGCCTCGACCAAATCTCCGCTTTCTATACTGTAGTTCGTTGTAGTTCGATGTATTTGGGTTTTTTGGAAATCCGTTCCCGATTGTTCGTGGGTGTTGGGAGTGTCGTGTGGTTGCCGAAACGGTGGTAGCTGAAACTTTTTTTTCCGCCCTAGTAATTTTTCAAAACACGAAGGGGGAGTAGGCATAATTTTAATTTTTCAAAACACGAAGGGGGGAGTAGGCATAATAATTTTTAATTTTCAAAACACAAAGGGGGGAGTAGGCATAATTTTAATTTTTCAAAACACAAATGGGTGGTATCATTTCTGGTCGCCTCTTGGAGACAAATATTTCTACACTTTTCCCAAAAGTCCAAATGTGGACAATTGGGTGGTATCATTTTTGTTTGCCTCTTGGGAAACACATTTTTTCTTCGACTTTCCCAAAAGTCCGAATGTGTACAATTGGGTGGTCTAGATTTTGCTTGCCTCTTGGGAGACGAATTTTTTCTACACTTTTCCCAAAAGTCCAAATGAAATGGACAATTGGGTGGTATCATTTCTGTTTGCCTCTTGGGAGACGATTTTTCTTCGACTTTCCCAAAAGACCAAATGTGGACAATTGGGTGGTATCATTTTGTTTGCCTCTTGGGAGACAAATTTTTTCTACACTTTTCCCAAAAGTCTAAATGTGTACAATTGGGTGGTATCATTTTTGTTTGCCTCTTGGGAGACAAAAAATTCTTGTGATTTTCCCATTTGAACAGAAAAAATACTATTGGGAAATGGAGTGCGAAACGTGTGGTAGAACTTTTGCCAAGAAGGCCAACTTGCAACGGCACATCGGGAGAAAGACGAGATGCAGTACTCCTGCATTCCTGTGCGAAGGTTGTGGAAAACATTTCTCCAGTTCCCAGACGCTTTGCAGACACAAACAGAAACGGTGTACCGCACCCTCGAGAACACAACTCCAGACTGCCGAACTAGAAAGCCGGGTTGTCGAACTAGAAAGCCAGGTTGCGGAACTACAGGCGTCCCTAGAGACAGAAAAACGCAAAAGAAAAATAGCGGAGTCCTGCTTCCGAGAGCTACACCAGAAGAAATAGTAGAACGAGATTGTTCTCGTACGCAGTTCTATCTGTCGTTCGTCTGTGTTGGTTGTAGTGCCTGTAGTTTGTTGTAGTTCGATGTATTTGGGTTTTTCGAAAACAACTTTCCCAAAAAAGAAAAGTGTGTGCAATTCGTATCCACAATTGGGAGGTGGTAGTACGATTGTGGATGTTTCGTCCCAAATGTGGATACAATTGGGAGGTGGTAGTACGATTGTGGATGTTTCGTCCCAAATGTGGATACATACTGTAGTTGGTTGTAGTGTCTGTAGTTCGATGTATTTTGGTTTTTCTGAAAAAATTTCCCGATTTTTCGTGGGTGTTGGGAGTGTTGTATGGTGGTGAAAACGGTGCCACCTCTGGTGGTATCATTCTGCTCTTCTCTATGCAAAAAACCTGGTTTTTCGAGGGTGCTGGGGAGTACTTTTGTTCGTCTTCTTTTTTGAAGCCATTATTTTTCAATCTCAATTTCAAAATTTTTTCAATAATTATGGTGGGCGTACAACAAGACGAAATATAATTCTTATTTTTGTTTGGTTGTTGGCACATACTTAGTTAAACCAACGAAAAACACGTTTTTCGATACTGTTGGGAGCTGTAACGAGAGCTAATAACGCTTCCAGCTTTGGTGGTATCATTTTGACTCCCTCTATACTACTACATGTCATTTAAAAAACCAGATCGTATTCGCTATTCTGCAGAGGAAGACTATGAATGGAAACGCAATTCTGCTACGAACAGTACGGAAGTATATTTCAAGTGTTACTGTTCACAACTATGAACAATGTGGCTTACTCGCTTACCACAATTATCCAATTGTTGTGAGTTTGATGCCCGGGTGGGATGTAGATCTCTGAGCACTGCTTCATGTTGGAAAGTTTCGGATTCACTTGCTGAGAAATGGTTAATACATGTAAGAAATTCAAAGAAGGCTAACCATGTTCTTCAGGGAAGCCGTTTACAGCTCTTAGCCATCTGGAGTATTCGTCAAGCCTCTTCAACTTCACCCTGCAGTCGAGGCAGACACCAGCAGGGCCGCCATTGAGATATCACATGAGCGGTCCCAGAAGAAACAGATTAGGCGGAAATTGGTTCTCATTCTGCTGTTGAAGGACAAATACCACCAGAAGAATCGCTGCCCGAAGACACTACTCCACCTTGACAAGCATTCGAGAAATGGGAACTGATCCAGTTCCTGACCTACACCAAGCAGAATATGGTGTCGCCATGACAGACTGTCATCTTAAGATCAGTGACTGCCATATGAAAATATGGCCCTTAAGGAGCAGCTTGAGAAAGATAAGTTCAGTTACAAAAAAATAACCATTTGATGATAGGGAAATGGGGGTTCTGCGCCACCCCGACCCGCACTATATGTTGTATAGGAAAACCCGAAGTTCAATTGGTACACATTGTGGGTCGATATAATTGTACAACTGCAGTTCAACCAGTACACAATTCACGCCGATAAGTTAAACCTGCACACGTAGTTGTGTATTGAGCAATGCGTGGCACCCTCACGATGTAGAAGGAAAAGCGTTTTTACATAAAAGCGCTTTTTGAGAGAAGCAGCCAATCAAATCGTATCACTAAAGTACTCTTTAGAAAATCAGCCAATCTCATGGTATAATTGTGTGCATAGTTATCACATACATTTGCACCAATATGAGTTCTGGATTTCATATAAAATGAAACTTTAAAAAGATTACATCAGTTTGCGAATATGGGTTGGAAAGAACATTTTAAGAAGATATACTTTGATCTTAATAATCCAATTAGCTATGCGGGTTCAGATAAAATCTACAAATATTTGAAGAAAGAGGGAAGACATCGTGTCAGCGTAGAATCCATACGAAGGTGGTTACAGATTGTCGACACCTACAGTCTACAGCGCCCACTCCGCCACAAGTTCAAAAGAAGAAGATTGATATCTCAGGAACTCGATGCCCTGTGGGATGTTGATTTGGCTGACGTGTCCAATATATCGAAAGACAACGATGGAACCCGTTTGTTTGTCGCAATCGACGTATTTTCGCGTTATATGTGTATGTGGGTAGCACCGTTAAAGAACAAGCTTCACGAATCGATACTTGATGGATTTAAGGAGATATTTAAAAGTGGACGAAAGTGCAAAACAGACGTAAAGGAAATGGAATAAAGGAGGTGTATGTGAAATGGCTCGGATATCCCAAGAAATTCAATAGCTGGATTAAAGAAGGTGACTTGAAGATCATTTGAATTCATATATGAGCGGTCGTCCGATTATACACTTTCATTTGTGTATGAAACGTAGAGGTGAACACATCATGAAATATCAGTGTAATTTGTGCAGCCGGAATTATGCGTGGCCTCAAGACTTGCAGAGGCACATTAAGAACAAACATTCCGATATGCCCATTCAACCGGGACCAGAGCAGCAGCAGCAATATCAGGATCAGCAGCAGCAGCAGCAGCAGCAGCAGCAGCAGCAGCAGCAATCTCAGCAGCAGTAGTAGTAGTAATCGCAGCAGCAGCAGCAGCATTCGTCTTCCAACACCCGTTCTCAGCAAATATATCGGGCCCCACAGGTGATTACTATTTTATTTATTGTAACTATGATAGTATGTTTTATCTTTCGGTGTTATCCGTGTATTAGTGTTTGAAACATTTATTATTTTTGCAGGATGTGGTAAAACGGCATTCGTGAGAGATATGCTGCAAAAACAGATCATCACGCCTGCTATACAATGGCAGCCATTGTATGATGTCATCAAATGCACCGTTACACCAAGGGTGGAGTTTATAAAAGGAATACCATTGGATCTGGAACAAGACTCGTTCTTCGACCCGAGAGTTAGAAACATGATTTTATTACTAGAATGACCTTATGTCATCTTCCATCAAAGATCCACGTATTAACGACTTGTTCACGGAAGGAAGCCATCATAGAAATTTAGCAGTTGTGGCCATTAACCAAAATATAGTTTTCAACAAAGATCCAACCCAGCGTTGAAACTGTCATTATCTGATCCTGTTCAAAAATCCTGTCGATATGCAGCCGATTATGACACTGGCTAGTCAGATGTATCCTGGAAACACGCAGTATTTTATGCGTTATTTCGAAGATGCCACTAGCTATCCATATGGGCACTTATTGATTGATCTGAAACCTACTACATCAGAACATTTGCGCATGCGTAGAGACATATTCGATATAAAAGAGGACAACGACGGCGATCACGTTCATTCCTTGACCAACATTCGACCAGAGCAGACGTATTCTGACCCAGTGGAAAATGTCCCGGATACGACAGAAGACCACAACTGCGGATCCAACATGTAGTCTTGTGATGATAGCGGGGTGCTGTTTGAAAACGTTCACGATCTTCAAAAGCATGTGAAGAATGGTGTCCAGAACAGTTATCTCTCAAGAGAAAGCTACCTAATGAAGATTGCATTCCAAATAAAAGAATCAAATATGAATATGATGACGAAAGTGATTTTGAGAACAATTATGAAGAAAATGAAGTATTTATGACCTTAGCCACAATGGCGATGGAAAATGACGAGGAAGAGTGGCAGAATAAAGTAGAAAAGTATGAAAAGGAAGGACTATCGGATGCTGAAGCTGAAGAGAAGGCTGACAAACGGCTACATGATGAAGATATGCGCGACTTCATGAACAGATACGCAGAGATGATTCAATACATTTTGCAGTTGAGAAATGTACATATACATAGTGAAATTATGGATACTATAGAACAGTATATGAATATTGACATTGACCGTGAAAATGCTATTCGATTGACATTGAGGAAATATAAACATCAGTTTGAAGAATACATTGAAAATGACAAAAGCCAAGAGGAAGAAAGCATAGATGAAGAAGAAGGCACTGGTGATGACGAATAATACACAGAGGATGAAGATACTGAATGACTCTAATACTAACTGTTTTTTGTTTTCTACATGTGATTGCGAAATATGAGATTAGTCTTAATATTGAACATTTTATTTGTGAGTGTGTGCTCAATTTATGGATTTGTGGTTGTACGGTCAATATGTGTAGCGCTCTAATACCGAACATGTTGTATAGAAAGAAGATACGGGATTACTATAATACTAGACTTTTAAATTTAAATTCAATATGGGCCGCGCTCTGTGAAAACCGGCCTTAATGACAAACTTTCAATTTGCATTTTTTTACATTTTCTGATGCGGACACCTTTCAAAAACAATATTCTGAAAAGAAAATGCAATTATGTTTAATAGTTTTTGTTTTATCTAACTTTTTGTAGCACCATGTGAATCACGCACGAAAAAAAACAACGTAACGTCATCGAGAAAATGACGTTATTGAAACGGCGACGTTTGTACAATGTAACTCAACAGCCTAAAGTAGAAATGAGTGTTCATAGACTCATTGACAGTGCTTGTTGTAAACTGTATTTGCTGACAAGTTGAACTAAATGTATCTACAAGTGTTAGTATGTATACTATCAAACGTTCATCAGAATAAAACTATGATATGTACATGTAGTGAACAAAACAAACACACAACTATTGATTTTAAATCTATAATTAGCCGACCTGTGGCTTCGTAATTTGCCACCATCGCCATACTAGATTCATATACGTGTGTCGTCAGAAAGATACGATGTAATTATTTAAGAATTGGCGTCATTTAGAGTTAATTGTGACGTCATTTAATGATTTAGGCAATACGTCACCAAAGGCCAAAAAACCTAAACGGCATTCCTGGTGTTGGAAATTGTAAATTATATGCACATCGTATTGGTGATTGAAACAAATGTCTTTTATTTCTGTAGAAATGAATAACCAGAATTTGGATAGGCCTATGGCTGCACATATCAATGACTTTAGCGCCCGATGGGGTCTAGAGGGTAGTCGGACACCCCCGGGCATTTTTAAACATACTAAAAATCGACTGTTCATCCCCGACTCTGGGAATTAAATTTACATCTCAGAAAGCGGGACTGTGTTTGTGAGCCACAAATAGTAAAACGTACAGTACGGTTATATATAGGACAACGTCAACTTATTGCAATGACGCAACTATTTCAAGTGTCAAAATCCGACATGACGTTGGTTTCAAGCGTAACTTTGCGACGTCATTTTCAGGCTTTCATGACGTTGTCATTAAGGCCGGTTTTCACAGAGCGCGGTCCATTATTATGTTGTTGCAAGGTCGAGATGTGCTTTTAATACTAAACCTTTCTGTATTATGCATGTTGTTTAGGATCAATGTGCGTATGTGTGTGTGCGCATGTGTGTGTGTATTTCTAATACTAAACATATTGTATATACATGTGTGTGTAAGGTTAATATGTGCATTATATGTGCGTTTGTAAGGTCAGTATGTGGATGGCGCTCCGAACCATACTCGACTATTTGTACGGGGCCAATAAATATATTGAAACACAAAGAATGACTGATGTTTTTTCTTGAATTCCAGTTGAAAGTTGTTATCAAATAGTATTATATAGTGTATTGAACATTTCCATGTATATCTGGAGACCAGATTAGAATCTTGTGAACACTACATGTAATTATACAGTCACCCGTATGGACTCGTTATGAACTCAATGAAACATTTACTGCATGGATAAGATTGCTATGAATTTATAATCATGGAAAGGCAAATAATGACAAACACGTGTACATTCAGATATCTGATTTGTATTATTATATGACACATGAATAATACAGTTCTAACAATATATATTCGTGCATGTGCATACATAAACATATATACATAGTTATATATGTGTTTTGAAAGCGAAATGAAGTATGAAGTGGTTATCACTTAGGAATTTCGTAATTCCCATACACAAAGCTCTCTTCACCAGTAAAGTAATGTTTATCGTCATACGCTGAAATACTTGTTTTCTGAACTGTAATACTGTACAGCTGGTGGTCGAAGCTGCGAATTAAATTCATGGAGTGACGTAATGAGCATTGTTTTTCCAAACAATCAATAGACATATCATGCTTCAGCTGCTTATTCACAACACATATCTTCACTCCCTTAGCTCTCTTAATTGTACATTGTTTCCTTTCCATGTGCTCAATCCCTATTCATCACTTACAGTCTCCGTGTGACTATATAGCAGGCTGTACATTTTGGGTGTTAGACCAACACATTGCTCGATGATTTGACCGCAGCATTCATCTTTCATGTTCCCCATAACTTTGCTGTTTGTATTGCTATATAAGTTAGGTCCTTTTCATAATTACTTGTATCAAACGTGTCCCGATATGTCCTCATATCCTGATGCCAGTTATCTGTTTCTATTTCATAACATAGGGAGTCTGTGTCAGTAAATAGCAGTTGTGCTTGTTCACCATATTGTGGCTTTATGAAGTCACAGTAGAACTGATACATGAACGCTTTTGAAATATCCAGAATGCAAAATCCGACGACAATGGGACTGTTCAAAACGATGTTTGTTTTCTTCATATGCGCAGCTACCAAATCTTCATTAAAAATATTGAAAGATTGGAAGTTTGGTTTTGCACATACTTTCCGGAGACGTTTGTGGGTGTTGACGAGTTCAACGTTAACCCTTTTCTAATGTTCTCAATAGTTTTCCCAAATATGGCATTGTTGGCTAATTTAAACAGGTCCTTCTCGAAGATATTTTTAGCCAACTTTCGCTCTGTTTTTCTGTGCTGAAATCGATGTAGGGTTTCAACAAGACTGCGTAAAACCGATCGCTCTGTGAACTTTTCTGTGTACCAGACCTTTTGACAAGTAATATTTTAAATTCCGATAGTGTACGACATAATTTCGTTTGGATTATAATGTGGGCACCAACTTTGTCGAAGCTTTTCCTTTGATTCTTAACAGTTATAATTACTATGGTCTGAGAGCATTTCCTCTGTGATTGCGAGTGAATCTGGACATAATGGATAGTCATTGTGTTTATCGTGTAAACTCGCGGGGTAATCCAGGTCGACTTCTAAAATGTATCCAGTGCTCACTTCATCTGATATTTTGGAAACGTCCAACTGTTCAATTTCTGTTTCGTCAAGCCTATAAAAGTCTTCCTGGGGGAGGGGTTTGCACATTGCTGTGCCGTAAAGATTATTCATGTCTAGATATGTCAACCAGTTATTGGGTTTGGTGTCGTTATAATTGGAAACTTCTGAATTGTTAGCTTGTGCAAATTTCTTTGAAATCATTGATATTCCACCGCGGACTCCCTTTTCAATTAAGTTCGTCATGTCTATGTCATCCAGCAGCTCTAGATACACGTCAGTCATTTTTAACATGGCGTCCCAACTATATCCAGGAAGGGTGTAGTAGTGAGCTGGGTCTAACTTACAATACTTCAAACAAAGCGAGCGGAAATTCTCGAACACCTCAGACAGCAAGATAACATCTGTATTTGACGTACAAATCATGCAGTTCACCAAGACTTGTCATACCAAATGTCTCCCAAACTGTCTGTGCATGGTCATAATCGTCGTTCGTCAGATAACTCAGTGTAATTCAATTTCTTATAATATTGGTCTCTTGGTGGTAAGCATGTTTCCTCAAACTTGTTAGGAGAGGTAATGTAGTCATATGGATAGACGCCCTTGCGTAGCAGGAGATCGAATTCATTTTTGTTCGGAAAATGTTTGACAAGATTTCCCAAACTTAGAAACATCATTCTCTTGGCGTAAATGTGTTACCAACGTCTCCAATGAAACATTTAGAAACTGCAAGGAATCTATAAAGCGAAGACTTCCCAATGAAAAGGAAATGTACTTTTCCATGTTGTTTGGAATGTATGATATTGGTCTTGATTTGTATTTTCCTGCTGACTCCATTAACAGATGCATGTCGTAACCACGAAAATTGTGAAAGATTACTGGTATGAACAATTTTGAGTCATATGACGTTTTTCCCATGCCGAAACTGATACTGAAAGTTGCAGTTATTATGAGCCGCCCCTCTGTATTTTCCACTTAAAAGGTCGTCTCTCATCCTATCTGCTCCTAATTCATCATCGCAAATGTGACAATGCATGGCCTCTTGAAATGAACATTCTTGGTCAGGTGTAAGCTTCATAGGTTTTACTTCACTCAGAATTTTACAAATCTGCTGTTCAAACGTTCGAAAAAGTTATCAATTACACTCGGGCCCCGGTATACATGTGCTGGTTTTGAGAATTCGTCATTGGTACATGTTATCATGTAAGAAAATCCGGATGACTCGTGTTTTTGATACTTAGTCGTTGATGATTTACTCAGATCTGGGTCACAAGTGTCTATGGGCTTCACAAAACTTTCAAGATCGGCATAGACAACAAATGGAACCGGAAGTTGTTTCGGCACCTGATTAACATATACCCATTGTTTGTCTTCCGTCTTGGGAAAGCTAAGTTGCTGAATGCCGTGCGGTGAGCAGTATGGAACATGCTCGTTCAACAAGTCCTCTGTAGAGCAACCATGGAGACAGTAATTACAGTAATATGTTTGACATTTAAGTGAAGTCCTGTCCCCCAGTAACCGACTGAAATTTCTGATAAGACAATAATGCCTTTGTTCCCCTTTTAGAAAACAGTAGCAGATTGACATGCCTTGGCATATCTCTGTGATTCGTAATTTGTAAGGGATATAATTATGTCATCCTTCTATAGACCAAATATATTCACCAAGATAGCGTTTCGTTTTTCAAAGGCTGGTATTTCTGACAGAGCCACGGGAAAATGTAAGATCCACACATTTCTATTCAGATTCATACTGTGTGTAATGACTAACACGATCGGGGTGATCTGTTCTAGCGACTGGATGTACAGATGCTAATATCGACCACATGAAACATTTTTGATCGCGGTTTTGTATGTTTGACACAGCCTTTTTCTTCTGTATTTGTTTGAGGTAAAGGGACATAACATCTCCCTTCGAAGGGTATGTACTCTACAGTTTATAACTTCGAGTTTGATTATTCTCCAGTCCCGTTCGAAATATTGGTACGAATTGTGGACATTCTGAAATGCTTCAGCGAGCTGCTCTTCTATTAGTGACGCGTTTGTGCAAGACAAAGTAATTGATCTAAAAGTTGGTTCCGCATATGTGGGTTCGTTATTTTGGTCGTATTTGACGAACTGTACGAACAACGTGATGAACCATTTCATACCTTTCATCGTCGTCATTTTCTCTTCAATGATGTCTGAAATTGAGTCGGCATTGTGTTTAAAAAATTGAAGTATGTCTCACAAGTCTCCTGAATTTGATAACAAAGTCTCTGTGAAATATAAACTGAGGAAATATAAACATCAGTTTGAAGAATACATTGAAAATGACAAAAGCCAAGAGGAAGAAAGCATAGATGAAGAAGAAGGCACTGGTGATGACGAATAATACACAGAGGATGAAGATACTCAATGACTCTAATACTAACTGTTTTTTGTTTTCTACATGTGATTGCGAAATATGAGATTAGTCTTAATATTGAACATTTTATTTGTGAGTGTGTGCTCAATTTATGGATTTGTGGTTGTACGGTCAATATGTGTAGCGCTCTAATACCGAACATGTTGTATAGAAAGAAGATACGGGATTACTATAATACTAGACATTTAAATTATATATGGGCCGCGCTCTGTGAAAACCGGCCTTAATGACAAACTTTCAATTTGCATTTTTTTACATTTTCTGATGCGGACACCTTTCAAAAACAATATTCTGAAAAGAAAATGCAATTATGTTTAATAGTTTTTGTTTTATCTCACTTTTTGTAGCACCATGTGAATCACGCACGAAAAAAAACAACGTAACGTCATCGAGAAAATGACGTTATTGAAACGGCGACGTTTGTACAATGTAACTCAAGAGCCTAAAGTAGAAATGAGTGTTCATAGACTCATTGACAGTGCTTGTTGTAAACTGTATTTGCTGACAAGTTGAACTCAAATGTATCTACAAGTGTTAGTATGTATACTATCAAACGTTCATCAGAATAAAACTATGATATGTACATGTAGTGAACAAAACAAACACACAACTATTGATTTTAAATCTATAATTAGCCGACCTGTGGCTTCGTAATTTGCCACCATCGCCATACTAGATTCATATACGTGTGTCGTCAGAAAGATACGATGTAATTATTTAAGAATTGGCGTCATTTAGAGTTAATTGTGACGTCATTTAATGATTTAGGCAATACGTCACCAAAGGCCAAAAAACTAAACGGCATTCCTGGTGTTGGAAATTGTAAATTATATGCACATCGTATTGGTGATTGAAACAAATGTCTTTTATTTCTGTAGAAATGAATAACCAGAATTTGGATAGGCCTATGGCTGCACATATCAATGACTTTATGCGCCCGATGGGGTCTAGAGGGTAGTCGGACACCCCCGGGCATTTTAAACAAACTAAAATCGACTGTTCATTCCCCGACTCTGGGAATTAAATTTACATCTCAGAAAGCGGGACTGTGTTTGTGAGCCACAAATAGTAAAACGTACAGTACGGTTATATATAGGACAACGTCAACTTATTGCAATGACGCAACTATTTCAAGTGTCAAAATCCGACATGACGTTGGTTTCAAGCGTAACTTTGCGACGTCATTTTCAGGCTTTCATGACGTTGTCATTAAGGCCGGTTTTCACAGAGCGCGGTCCATTATTATGTTGTTGCAAGGTCGAGATGTGCTTTTAATACTAAACCTTTCTGTATTATGCATGTTGTTTAGGATCAATGTGCGTATGTGTGTGCGCATGTGTGTGTGTATTTATTTAATACTAAACATATTGTATATACAGTGTGTGTAAGGTTAACATATGTGCATTATATGTGCGTTTGTAAGGTCAGTATGTGGATGGCGCTCCGACCCATACTCGACTATTTGTACGGGGCCAATAAATATATTGAAACACAAAGAATGACTGATGTTTTTTCTTGAATTCCAGTTGAAAGTTGTTATCAAATAGTATTATATAGTGTATTGAACATTTCCATGTATATCTGGAGACCAGATTAGAATCTTGTGAACACTACATGTAATTATACAGTCACCCGTATGGACTCGTTATGAACTCAATGAAACATTTACTGCATGGATAAGATTGCTATGAATTTATAATCATGGAAAGGCAAATAATGACAAACACGTGTACATTCAGATATCTGATTTGTATTATTATATGACACATGAATAATACAGTTCTAACAAATATATATTCGTGCATGTGCATACATAAACATATATACATAGTTATATATGTGTTTTGAAAGCGAAATGAAGATATGAAGTGGTTTATCACTTAGGAATTTCGTAATTCCCATACACAAAGCTCTCTTCACCAGTAAAGTAATGTTTATCGTCATACGCTGAAATACTTGTTTTCTGAACTGTAATACTGTACAGCTGGTGGTCGAAGCTGCGTATTAAATTCATGGAGTGACGTAATGAGCATTGTTTTTCCAAACAATCAATAGACATATCATGCTTCAGCTGCTTATTCACAACACATATCTTCACTCCCTTAGCTCTCTTAATTGTACATTGTTTCCTTTCCATGTGCTCAATCCCCTATTCATCACTTACAGTCTCCGTGTGACTATATAGCAGGCTGTACATTTTGGGTGTTAGACCAACACATTGCTCGATGATTTGACCGCAGCATTCATCTTTCATGTTCCCCATAACTTTGCTGTTTGTATTGCTATATAAGTTATGGTCCTTTTCATAATTACTTGTATCAAACGTGTCCCGATATGTCCTCATATCCTGATGCCAGTTATCTGTTTCTATTTCATAACATAGGGAGTCTGTGTCAGTAAATAGCAGTTGTGCTTGTTTCACCATATTGTGGCTTTATGAAGTCACAGTAGAACTGATACATGAACGCTTTTGAAATATCCAGAATGCAAAATCCGACGACAATGGGACTGTTCAAAACGATGTTTGTTTTCTTCATATGCGCAGCTACCAAATCTTCATTAAAAATATTGAAAGATTGGAAGTTTGGTTTTGCACATACTTTCCGGAGACGTTTGTGGGTGTTGACGAGTTCAACGTTAACCCTTTCTAATGTTCTCAATAGTTTTCCCAAATATGCATTGTTGGCTAATTTAAACAGGTCCTTCTCGAAGATATTTTTAGCCAACTTTCGTTTTTCTGTGCTGAAATCGATGTAGGGTTTCAACAAGACTGCGTAAAACCGATCGCTCTGTGAACTTTTCTGTGTACCAGACCTTTTGACAAGTAATATTTTAAATTCCGATAGTGTACGACATAATTTCGTTTGGATTATAATGTGGGCACCAACTTTGTCGAAGCTTTTCCTTTGATTCTTAACAGTTATAATTACTATGGTCTGAGAGCATTTCCTCTGTGATTGCGAGTGAATCTGGACATAATGGATAGTCATTGTGTTTATCGTGTAAACTCGCGGGGTAATCCAGGTCGACTTCTAAAATGTATCCAGTGCTCACTTCATCTGATATTTTGGAAACGTCCAACTGTTCAATTTCTGTTTCGTCAAGCCTATAAAAGTCTTCCTGGGGGAGGGGTTTGCACATTGCTGTGCCGTAAAGATTATTCATGTCTAGATATGTCAACCAGTTATTGGTTTGGTGTCGTTATAATTGGAAACTTCTGAATTGTTAGCTGTGCAAATTTCTTTGAAATCATTGATATTCCACCGCGGACTCCCTTTTCAATTAAGTTCGTCATGTCTATGTCATCCAGCAGCTCTAGATACACGTCAGTCATTTTTAACATGGCGTCCCAACTATATCCAGGAAGGGTGTAGTAGTGAGCTGGGTCTAACTTACAATACTTCAAACAAAGCGAGCGGAAATTCTCGAACACCTCAGACAGCAAGATAACATCTGTCTTGACGTACAAATCATGCAGTTCACCAAGACTTGTCATACCAAATGTCTCCCAAACTGTCTGTGCATGGTCATAATCGTCGTTCGTCAGATAACTCAGTGTATTCAATTTCTTATAATATTGGTCTCTTGGTGGTAAGCATGTTTCCTCAAACTTGTTAGGAGAGGTAATGTAGTCATATGGATAGACGCCCTTGCGTAGCAGGAGATCGAATTCATTTTTGTTCGGAAAATGTTTGACAAGATTTCCCAAACTTAGAAACATCATTCTCTTGGCGTAAATGTGTTACCAACGTCTCCAATGAAACATTTAGAAACTGCAAGGAATCTATAAAGCGAAGACTTCCCAATGAAAAGGAAATGTACTTTTCCATGTTGTTTGGAATGTATGATATTGGTCTTGATTTGTATTTTCCTGCTGACTCCATTAACAGATGCATGTCGTAACCACGAAAATTGTGAAAGATTACTGGTATGAACAATTTTGAGTCATATGACGTTTTCCCATGCCGAAACTGATACTGAAAGTTGCAGTTATTATGAGCCGCCCCTCTGTATTTTCCACTTAAAAGGTCGTCTCTCATCCTATCTGCTCCTAATTCATCATCGCAAATGTGACAATGCATGGCCTCTTGAAATGAACATTCTTGGTCAGGTGTAAGCTTCATAGGTTTTACTTCACTCAGAATTTTACAAATCTGCTGTTCAAACGTTCGAAAAAGTTATCAATTACACTCGGCCCCGGTATACATGTGCTGGTTTTCAGAATTCGTCATTGGTACATGTTATCATGTAAGAAAATCCGGATGACTCGTGTTTTTGATACTTAGTCGTTGATGATTTACTCAGATCTGGGTCACAAGTGTCTATGGGCTTCACAAAACTTTCAAGATCGGCATAGACAACAAATGGAACCGGAAGTTGTTTCGGCACCTGATTAACATATACCCATTGTTTGTCTTCCGTCTTGGGAAAGCTAAGTTGCTGAATGCCGTGCGGTGAGCAGTATGGAACATGCTCGTTCAACAAGTCCTCTGTAGAGCAACCATGGAGACAGTAATTACAGTAATATGTTTGACATTTAAGTGAAGTCCTGTCCCCCAGTAACCGACTGAAATTTCTGATAAGACAATAATGCCTTTGTTCCCCTTTAGAAAACAGTAGCAGATTGACATGCCTTGGCATATCTCTGTGATTCGTAATTTGTAAGGGATATAATTATGTCATCCTTCTATAGACCAAATATATTCACCAAGATAGCGTTTCGTTTTTCAAAGGCTGGTATTTCTGACAGAGCCACGGGAAATGTAAGATCCACACATTTCTATTCAGATTCATACTGTGTGTAATGACTAACACGATCGGGGTGATCTGTTCTAGCGACTGGATGTACAGATGCTAATATCGACCACATGAAACATTTTTGATCGCGGTTTTGTATGTTTGACACAGCCTTTTTCTTCTGTATTTGTTTGAGGTAAAGGGACATAACATCTCCCTTCGAAGGGTATGTACTCTACAGTTTATAACTTCGAGTTTGATTATTCTCCAGTCCCGTTCGAAATATTGGTACGAATTGTGGACATTCTGAAATGCTTCAGCGAGCTGCTCTTCTATTAGTGACGCGTTTGTGCAAGACAAAGTAATTGATCTAAAAGTTGGTTCCGCATATGTGGGTTCGTTATTTTGGTCGTATTTGACGAACTGTACGAACAACGTGATGAACCATTTCATACCTTTCATCGTCGTCATTTTCTCTTCAATGATGTCTGAAATTGAGTCGGCATTGTGTTTAAAAAATTGAAGTATGTCTCACAAGTCTCCTGAATTTGATAACAAAGTCTCTGTGAAATATAAACTGAGGAAATATAAACATCAGTTTGAAGAATACATTGAAAATGACAAAAGCCAAGAGGAAGAAAGCATAGATGAAGAAGAAGGCACTGGTGATGACGAATAATACACAGAGGATGAAGATACTCAATGACTCAATACTAAACTGTTTTTTGTTTTCTACATGTGATTGCGAAATATGAGATTAGTCTTAATATTGAACATTTTATTTGTGAGTGTGTGCTCAATTTATGGATTTGTGGTTGTTACGGTCAATATGTGTAGCGCTCTAATACCGAACATGTTGTATAGAAAGAAGATACGGGATTACTATAATACTAGACATTTAAATTATATATGGGCCGCGCTCTGTGAAAACCGGCCTTAATGACAAACTTTCAATTTGCATTTTTTTACATTTTCTGATGCGGACACCTTTCAAAAACAATATTCTGAAAAGAAAATGCAATTATGTTTAATAGTTTTTGTTTTATCTCACTTTTTGTAGCACCATGTGAATCACGCACGAAAAAAAACAACGTAACGTCATCGAGAAAATGACGTTATTGAAACGGCGACGTTTGTACAATGTAACTCAAGAGCCTAAAGTAGAAATGAGTGTTCATAGACTCATTGACAGTGCTTGTTGTAAACTGTATTTGCTGACAAGTTGAACTAAATGTATCTACAAGTGTTAGTATGTATACTATCAAACGTTCATCAGAATAAAAAACTATGATATGTACATGTAGTGAACAAAACAAACACACAACTATTGATTTTAAATCTATAATTAGCCGACCTGTGGCTTCGTAATTTGCCACCATCGCCATACTAGATTCATATACGTGTGTCGTCAGAAAGATACGATGTAATTATTTAAGAATTGGCGTCATTTAGAGTTAATTGTGACGTCATTTAATGATTTAGGCAATACGTCACCAAAGGCCAAAAAACTAAACGGCATTCCTGGTGTTGGAAATTGTAAATTATATGCACATCGTATTGGTGATTGAAACAAATGTCTTTTATTTCTGTAGAAATGAATAACCAGAATTTGGATAGGCCTATGGCTGCACATATCAATGACTTTAGCGCCCGATGGGGTCTAGAGGGTAGTCGGACACCCCCGGGCATTTTTAAACAAACTAAAAATCGACTGTTCATTCCCCGACTCTGGGAATTAAATTTACATCTCAGAAAGCGGGACTGTGTTTGTGAGCCACAAATAGTAAAACGTACAGTACGGTTATATATAGGACAACGTCAACTTATTGCAATGACGCAACTATTTCAAGTGTCAAAATCCGACATGACGTTGGTTTCAAGCGTAACTTTGCGACGTCATTTTCAGGCTTTCATGACGTTGTCATTAAGGCCGGTTTTCACAGAGCGCGGTCCATTATTATGTTGTTGCAAGGTCGAGATGTGCTTTTAATACTAAACCTTTCTGTATTATGCATGTTGTTTAGGATCAATGTGCGTATGTGTGTGTGCGCATGTGTGTGTGTATTTATAATACTAAACATATTGTATATACATGTGTGTGTAAGGTTAACATATGTGCATTATATGTGCGTTTGTAAGGTCAGTATGTGGATGGCGCTCCGACCCATACTCGACTATTTGTACGGGGCCAATAAATATATTGAAACACAAAGAATGACTGATGTTTTTTCTTGAATTCCAGTTGAAAGTTGTTATCAAATAGTATTATATAGTGTATTGAACATTTCCATGTATATCTGGAGACCAGATTAGAATCTTGTGAACACTACATGTAATTATACAGTCACCCGTATGGACTCGTTATGAACTCAATGAAACATTTACTGCATGGATAAGATTGCTATGAATTTATAATCATGGAAAGGCAAATAATGACAAACACGTGTACATTCAGATATCTGATTTGTATATTATATGACACATGAATAATACAGTTCTAACAAATATATATTCGTGCATGTGCATACATAAACATATATACATAGTTATATATGTGTTTTGAAAGCGAAATGAAGATATGAAGTGGTTATCACTTAGGAATTTCGTAATTCCCATACACAAAGCTCTCTTCACCAGTAAAGTAATGTTTATCGTCATACGCTGAAATACTTGTTTTCTGAACTGTAATACTGTACAGCTGGTGGTCGAAGCTGCGAATTAAATTCATGGAGTGACGTAATGAGCATTGTTTTTCCAAACAATCAATAGACATATCATGCTTCAGCTGCTTATTCACAACACATATCTTCACTCCCTTAGCTCTCTTAATTGTACATTGTTTCCTTTCCATGTGCTCAATCCCCTATTCATCACTTACAGTCTCCGTGTGACTATATAGCAGGCTGTACATTTTGGGTGTTAGACCAACACATTGCTCGATGATTTGACCGCAGCATTCATCTTTCATGTTCCCCATAACTTTGCTGTTTGTATTGCTATATAAGTTATGGTCCTTTTCATAATTACTTGTATCAAACGTGTCCCGATATGTCCTCATATCCTGATGCCAGTTATCTGTTTCTATTTCATAACATAGGGAGTCTGTGTCAGTAAATAGCAGTTGTGCTTGTTCACCATATTGTGGCTTTATGAAGTCACAGTAGAACTGATACATGAACGCTTTTGAAATATCCAGAATGCAAAATCCGACGACAATGGGACTGTTCAAAACGATGTTTGTTTTCTTCATATGCGCAGCTACCAAATCTTCATTAAAAATATTGAAAGATTGGAAGTTTGGTTTTGCACATACTTTCCGGAGACGTTTGTGGGTGTTGACGAGTTCAACGTTAACCCTTTTCTAATGTTCTCAATAGTTTTCCCAAATATGGCATTGTTGGCTAATTTAAACAGGTCCTTCTCGAAGATATTTTTAGCCAACTTTCGTTTTTCTGTGCTGAAATCGATGTAGGGTTTCAACAAGACTGCGTAAAACCGATCGCTCTGTGAACTTTTCTGTGTACCAGACCTTTTGACAAGTAATATTTTAAATTCCGATAGTGTACGACATAATTTCGTTTGGATTATAATGTGGGCACCAACTTTGTCGAAGCTTTTCCTTTGATTCTTAACAGTTATAATTACTATGGTCTGAGAGCATTTCCTCTGTGATTGCGAGTGAATCTGGACATAATGGATAGTCATTGTGTTTATCGTGTAAACTCGCGGGGTAATCCAGGTCGACTTCTAAAATGTATCCAGTGCTCACTTCATCTGATATTTTGGAAACGTCCAACTGTTCAATTTCTGTTTCGTCAAGCCTATAAAAGTCTTCCTGGGGGAGGGGTTTGCACATTGCTGTGCCGTAAAGATTATTCATGTCTAGATATGTCAACCAGTTATTGGGTTTGGTGTCGTTATAATTGGAAACTTCTGAATTGTTAGCTTGTGCAAATTTCTTTGAAATCATTGATATTCCACCGCGGACTCCCTTTTCAATTAAGTTCGTCATGTCTATGTCATCCAGCAGCTCTAGATACACGTCAGTCATTTTTAACATGGCGTCCCAACTATATCCAGGAAGGGTGTAGTAGTGAGCTGGGTCTAACTTACAATACTTCAAACAAAGCGAGCGGAAATTCTCGAACACCTCAGACAGCAAGATAACATCTGTCTTGACGTACAAATCATGCAGTTCACCAAGACTTGTCATACCAAATGTCTCCCAAACTGTCTGTGCATGGTCATAATCGTCGTTCGTCAGATAACTCAGTGTAATTCAATTTCTTATAATATTGGTCTCTTGGTGGTAAGCATGTTTCCTCAAACTTGTTAGGAGAGGTAATGTAGTCATATGGATAGACGCCCTTGCGTAGCAGGAGATCGAATTCATTTTTGTTCGGAAAATGTTTGACAAGATTTCCCAAACTTAGAAACATCATTCTCTTGGCGTAAATGTGTTACCAACGTCTCCAATGAAACATTTAGAAACTGCAAGGAATCTATAAGCGAAGACTTCCCAATGAAAAGGAAATGTACTCTTTTCCATGTTGTTTGGAATGTATGATATTGGTCTTGATTTGTATTTTCCTGCTGACTCCATTAACAGATGCATGTCGTAACCACGAAAATTGTGAAAGATTACTGGTATGAACAATTTTGAGTCATATGACGTTTTCCCATGCCGAAACTGATACTGAAAGTTGCAGTTATTATGAGCCGCCCCTCTGTATTTTCCACTTAAAAGGTCGTCTCTCATCCTATCTGCTCCTAATTCATCATCGCAAATGTGACAATGCATGGCCTCTTGAAATGAACATTCTTGGTCAGGTGTAAGCTTCATAGGTTTTACTTCACTCAGAATTTTACAAATCTGCTGTTCAAACGTTCGAAAAAGTTATCAATTACACTCGGGCCCCGGTATACATGTGCTGGTTTTGAGAATTCGTCATTGGTACATGTTATCATGTAAGAAAATCCGGATGACTCGTGTTTTTGATACTTAGTCGTTGATGATTTACTCAGATCTGGGTCACAAGTGTCTATGGGCTTCACAAAACTTTCAAGATCGGCATAGACAACAAATGGAACCGGAAGTTGTTTCGGCACCTGATTAACATATACCCATTGTTTGTCTTCCGTCTTGGGAAAGCTAAGTTGCTGAATGCCGTGCGGTGAGCAGTATGGAACATGCTCGTTCAACAAGTCCTCTGTAGAGCAACCATGGAGACAGTAATTACAGTAATATGTTTGACATTTAAGTGAAGTCCTGTCCCCCAGTAACCGACTGAAATTTCTGATAAGACAATAATGCCTTTGTTCCCCTTTAGAAAACAGTAGCAGATTGACATGCCTTGGCATATCTCTGTGATTCGTAATTTGTAAGGGATATAATTATGTCATCCTTCTATAGACCAAATATATTCACCAAGATAGCGTTTCGTTTTTCAAAGGCTGGTATTTCTGACAGAGCCACGGGAAATGTAAGATCCACACATTTCTATTCAGATTCATACTGTGTGTAATGACTAACACGATCGGGTGATCTGTTCTAGCGACTGGATGTACAGATGCTAATATCGACCACATGAAACATTTTTGATCGCGGTTTTGTATGTTTGACACAGCCTTTTTTCTTCTGTATTTGTTTGAGGTAAAGGGACATAACATCTCCCTTCGAAGGGTATGTACTCTACAGTTTATAACTTCGAGTTTGATTATTCTCCAGTACCCGTTCGAAATATTGGTACGAATTGTGGACATTCTGAATGCTTCAGCGAGCTGCTCTTCTATTAGTGACGCGTTTGTGCAAGACAAAGTAATTGATCTAAAAGTTGGTTCCGCATATGTGGGTTCGTTATTTTGGTCGTATTTGACGAACTGTACGAACAACGTGATGAACCATTTCATACCTTTCATCGTCGTCATTTTCTCTTCAATGATGTCTGAAATTGAGTCGGCATTGTGTTTAAAAAATTGAAGTATGTCTCACAAGTCTCCTGAATTTGATAACAAAGTCTCTGTGTTCGCCGTTCCATTCAGTGCTGATATTCCACCTCCCTTCTGTCGTCTACTCGTGAAGGTCTCTCGCCTCAGTAAACACCGTTCACATATATATGTCCGCCTACCGTAAAACCCCTCTGGCAGCGGACGATGACACTAATTACACTCTCATCCTTGGTCACTACATGTTAAACTTCTTTCCAGGTAACAGTATTTTAGCTTTTAAGCACTAAATACATATTTGTTCTGGTGTACATTCGGTCTTCGCCTTCTTTATTTGTACAGCTTCTTCATTCCCATCTGCCCGGCGTATCCCGAGTGTCGCGGTTCATCCTTACCGGAATTCCGACTGGAGACCTGGTTTGACCCTCACATACGTATTTGGCATTTTGTATGCGACAGTTGAATCTGGTTATATCCCTATATTACGATTATTAGTAATCCTATTTTAGGGGAAGGGGCCAAGTGACTTTGGTGTGGCATGGACCTGGCTCCAGGTTAGATTATTCTTATATCAGAGCTGAAATATATGTGTTCTCTATATAAATATTCCGTTCTGATTTTGGGATTTCTACCCCCCCCCCCAATGCAGCATGTTAGAAGGGATCAAACCCGTTTGCCCGGCCTTACATGACCATAGCTGTTGATAGGCCGTTAAACACCAATAAACAAATATTATATAGACCCACCCATGCGGCTTTCGGCACACGGTGAAGGTGAAATTAC
>CM055274.1:74914091-75039722 GCA_029237695.1 Conchocele bisecta | reverse complement strand
GGTCACCTGGCCGTTCAATGCAGAGACCACGGCGGGCAGCCTGGCCACCCACTCGGTCGATCGCGAATGAGTGTCTACAAGTTCTTTGGCGTATTGGTGTCCGAACAACCTCTCAGCCAGGGTTCGATTGAACCGCTCCACAATCCTCTTCCCGGTGAATGTTGACGTGGCCGCGTTTAACAGAAACGCCGTGTTTAGTCAATAGATGGAAGACCGCGCCCATGTACTCGCGGCCGGGATCGACCTGGAGAAGATTCGGCCATTTGAGAGGGCTCCTCTTATATATTCGGGAAAGATCCTCGGCCACCTCCTTAGACTCTTTAGTGGCCAGCGGCTCAGCCCCCTTATAGCGACTCGCTACGTCAACGATTGTCAGTGCGTACTTGTACGTCTTGCGACCGACGCGATCGTGAGGGAGAAACAGGAAGACAGCTTGTTCGACTTCGTTCGGAACCGGCACGTCGAATTTCGGCCGCGGAAAATTTTGAGGCGCGGGAAAATAGATCTGCCAGATGGCCTGCTTCTTGAGCCATTCCGTGGCGGCATTTTCGGAAACCTTGGTCGCTGCCGCGAGGTTCTTGATGGCCGCGAGTCTCTTCCAGAAGCCGCGGGGGCTGTAGTGTGTGTTCGCTAACTTGCGTGCTAGGCGAACCGATAGTTTGGTATCAAGCTTGCGCGTGTCCATCGTACGCCGCTTTTTCGTCCTCGCGCCACGTCTCGATATTATCTTGGGCCAGACTAATCAGACCCTTTGCGCCAGCTAAACGGTGCTTAAGGGCCGTGTAGCCTACATCGATTCGAGCAAAATAAAGCTCGTCAACTAACATCGTTCTATATATATATATATTATTTAAAAACGTTTTTTAAAATAATTATTGCTTATTGCTTTTGCTTATTGCTTTTTCAAAATAGTAGCTGACGAGACCCACCGCACCAATTCCCACGACGATGAACGCAATCTCGCGGTATTTTTGGGTCTCTGACGGTACATAGAAATCTGAACGTTGGGGCTCGGAATCCAGCGGCGCGAGAATTTTCTGCAGATATGGCCGATTGTACTCGCGCACGGCTTCGTCAACGTTCCGGAAAGTTTGCACGGCGTGACTCTCGCGGCGAAGCTCTTCGTTGATCCAGTCCAGACGGGTGGTTCGTTTTTTCGACAGTGCTTCCTTTGCGCTATTGAGTTGTTCTGTAGCTAAATCGTGACGCTTGCGCTCATCATCCGCGTCCGATCCAAGTAACGAGAATAAATCGTTGCTACCGCCGAACGCCCCTGCGCTCACGACTGCACCAACCAGCATTATTACGACCGCAGTAGCCATTTATTTCCATATATTAGCAGGTAGAATTCCAGCTTAAATTATATAATCTCGCGTCCCAACTGCGGATGCTACATTCAAGGTCACGAGTCCTACGTCTCTCACGGTCATGTCCAATTTGGGAGCGGGCCCTCCTAAGGCCATCTTTGATATTCGAGCCCACCCGATACTGAGACCCGATATCACCATGGCGTGATAAAGCGCGTTCACTATCAATTTAACATCGTTTTCAGCCATTACATATAGCGATTATTGCATATAAAAGGGATCGCGATTAAAGGTACATGCCCACGCAGTAGGCACAAAATGTTCGTTATAGGAATTTAATAAATGTATAATTATGTCACTATTCCACCAGTTCTAAAAAATACGAGTGCCCGCTATACAAATATAATCATTTATTAATTATCAACTTACTGTTAGCGACGCGCGGCGGTAACAGTCTATTTTGATAATGTGCGATGCGCATGCGCAGTATACTACGCGCGCCAGTAGGCTTCCCAATATGTAAACAAGAATATCAACATGTCGAAACGTCCAGGACGGAAATTGTATGAAACGGCGTCGGCCAAAAAAAGGCGAAATGTCTGAGGGACAGGCAGTACAGAGAGAGAGAGAGTGGTTAATATTGGCGACCAGATCACCAAATGGAAAGAGTTACGTGGAGATTTAGATTTGGACTAGAACAGAGATTCTTCTTCTCAACTTCCGATACTTCACTGCGCATGTCAAAGATGTGGTATGATTGACCGTGTCACGTGACGCGTGTTGGTAAAAATAGCACGAGGTCGGAAAATACCCTTTCTGGTCGCGGCATATAAAATGCGATTTAACACCAATTAACACGCGCCGTAATTAAAAATAACTCATTAGTGGGTAGACAAATGGCTCATATAAGGCATGACAGAAAATTAAAAGTAGTAGTACTGTGTAACCTGCTGCGTGGGCATGTACCTTTAATGTTTAAATGGGGCGCAATCGGTTTCGGAACCGCGGCTGGTTGTCTCGAAAGGTAGTTCCGCACACACAGGGTGCCAAAAACTGCCAAACCACCACCAACAACCCACGGGATGATCCAGGTAGGAGCTGCAGCGCTCCTAGATTGCTCAGACTGTTCCTGCCGAGATTGAACCGCAGCTGTCTTCGGGTGTTTTACTGTTTCTGCCCCAACTCCAATTGCGATTTGCTTGGGGGTGCGGCTGGAACCAATAACGACTGTTTGGCCTCTCGAAGCTCGGCGAGTATTTTATCTTGTTAATGTTTTCGGCTGGCAGCCGCTGCCCGCCCAGCTGCCTGTCTTTTTGGGTTTTTGTGTCGTGTAATCGGATTCAACAGTGTTGAGGGTTCGTCCAACCGCACCTGTGCAGTTGGGGGACCAATCGGAGTTGGAAGTGCAATCGGGTTCAACAGTGTTGAGGGCTGTTCCGTCACTCTCGCAGGTGCTTGTCGCTCCAGTTCCAATTCGCGAATTGGGGGTGCGTCTTGTGTCATCATTTTCTGAGCTTATAGTTCGTGGGCATATATGTCCAAATTGACAGTGATTAGCCGTGGTCAACGCGGTTGTCAGCGGAGCTAAGTACATTCCAAACTTGTGATAAATTGAGCAGCAGACTGTTCTAAGAGTGTGTCCTACAAAAGGGTCAGTCTCTAAATCACCAATCAACCCGCGGTGTCAGATATAGGGAGAATTGCACTGATAGCGGTAGCGTACAAATGAATAGCCGCCGCCCCAAGAGTTTTCGTCATCTCTGCCCCCAATTTGGATTCGTATAGCGCATACATTTTATCAACCTCGACATCTGACATTTTATCCACCTGACAAACTGAGAGACGCCTACCGAAATACCACTCCGATTGTCCCCAAGCAACCAGCGCATCTAGCCGCTCGCGTCGCGTCGTGTTTTCATTTTTTTCTTCCCACTGCACAGGTGCGGTTGGGTAGATACCGTGTCGGCAGTCGAGCCATATTTCAGGAAAGATACCGTGTCGGCAGTTGTGTCATCTTTCAGGAAAGGTACCAGAGCGACTGTTTCTTCAATTAGCTGATCGAGAAGTTCGTCGCAGTTCATTATTCCAACAGTGTTGGGTGTAATATTCTGACTAGTCTTATAAGTTTAACATCAAACCGTTTGTAATTTTCTAAATATTAATTATGAGTAACTAGTAATAATTCAGTAATATTTAGTAGATTATTTCGTAAATAATTCAGTAATAATTCAGTAATATTTAGTAAATATTTAGTAGAAATTAGTATATATTAGTAGATATTAGTAGATTATTTAGTAAGTATTCAGTAATTCAGTAATTCAGTATTCAATTAGCTCAGTAATTAATTGATAACTTCATAATGTGTGGGTTGATCAGTCTTTAGCAGAAGTTTGGCGTGCTTAGTTTCCGAAAGCATCTGTCGAACCTCCATGAGATCCTCGCGCGTTGGGATAACGTCGTTCTCTCGAAGACAGTCATCGAATGAGTCTCGGTCTTTGCAGTGAAAGAGGGCGACCCATTTCGTTTGCTCGCGCAGATCCTTGAGGACGTCGTTGTACTTCTGAGTGGAGATCCATACGCTTTGCCCCGCATGGCGGCCCGAAAATGCGAGCTCGGAGAGCATGTCCTTCTTTTTGGTCATCGCCGCCTTGGCCGAGCAGTCGTCAATCACGTATAGGGTGGGCTCGCCCTGGAAGATTTGGTTTAAACCACGCAGTCAATCGTGAAGCCTATCACCGGGGTCAATAACTTATACCTGAGGGTCGGTCCATATCCACGGGCGCCGCTGATAAGTCTCGTTGTGCCGCACAGTGGGACACAGGATCACAATGTGGCGAAATACATCGTTGTAGGACCCCTCGAGCAAGTCGAGGATGAAAACCGTTTCTCCGAATCCTGTCTGCCCACATATTATGGCAGAGTGGGCATCACAAACTTTATTTTTATTTAAATATTTAGATTTTGCAGAGTGCTGAGACGATGTTGAGTTGTGCGTCTGTGATTATATATAAGTACACGTTCAATGGCCCAGCTCCATCCGCCTCTTTGGTTATCTGGATCGTCGCACCCTCGCTAGCGTTCTCAACTTGGCGTCCACTACCGTGCATTTGGTCGTCGCCGCTGACTCGCATGGCTAGCCATAACGCGTATTTGGTAGTCAGGAACTGCGCAAGGGAGACGTCCGAGAGCTGCAGGTCTTTGGCAACCGCGGCAACCTCTGGGGAGCGTTTAGAGCCGATAGCAAACTGCTTTCTGGCTTCGTCCCAGTGCTGGTGCGCGCGAAGTCCCTGGCTGTATATTTGATTAGGGACTCCCTCGATCGTCACCTCGACCTTTGTGATTTTTTGTTGATGTTTTTTCTTTTTTTACTAAATGGTTTATTTTAAATTTTTAAATACCTCATGTATGTACCTATTGTATAACAAAACATAGTTGAAATCACATGACATGTTACTAGAAAAGAGCATACATAATGTATTTAGAAAGTGAGCTTATTTAAGAAGAGTTTTTTTAGAAAAGAGTTATAGGAAAGAGAAAACAAGATGAAGAGGTCTTCCTTCTGTTCTCGTAATTCGTAATACATGTGATTTATAACGCTTATGTCAATAATATAATATAGTTGACATATAGTGTTAATAAGCATGTAATTAATTTTGCTACGCTTGGTACATATTGATTGTCTTTTTATTTTATTAATATTTCTTTTGTGGGTGTTAAAAGTTGAAATTACCCCATTTTATTATATGTACATCTAGCTTGTCTTTCATTGTGGCTATTTCTTTTTCAATATTGATTCGTCTTTTCAAATATTGCATGAAAAGTTAAATGACAATTTTTATTTTCATATTTACATTTAATGAAGAAATATTTTGCAAGTATGATAATACAATTGAATTGTTTAGCGATAAGGTCTGTTTGGTTTACACCAAATGCAATCGTATTAAAGTTCTTTTCGTAAACCACACCTCTTTCATATAAGAATGTTCTTAGTTGTGACCATACATGTTGTAGGTTTGGGCATTCCCTTTGTGATTTTGGGGTTATAGAATTTGTCGGTTTGTCTAACCCCGAGCGCGAACCGACCCTCCTCGAACAGCATCAGTATACCTTTCATTGAGCGGGCGGGTACGTTGACGTTAATATTCCACAATGTGTCGCTTTTGTCTTTCGTCATCATGCGATGGCGAAGAACTCGGTCGTAATGTATGGCAACTCGCCGGGCGTACTGGGATCTGATCAATCGCGCGAGTTCGGGCATCGTAACCATGTAGTACTCCAGCGACACATTGTCGATCGTATACGTCGATGTCATGTCGGTGGCTATGAGAGCTCGGCCGTAGTCGTTCAACGTTAGTTCGTATTCGAGGCGGTCAGTCAAAGCGCTCTAATAGTAGGGCATGTGACTCTCCAGCAACTCAAAGTCGAGCGGGATGTAGAAGCGGTTGCCGTAAGCGGCCGCGATCGCGTTGTCGCTCGCGACGTTATCTGCGTTGTTACTCGCCCCGATTCTAAGTTTGGTTACGTTCTTATTTTTGCTGGTGTGAATACCCTGATAGACCGCAATTTCGTCGCGCTCTTGCGACGTCTTCCACATTCCTGATAGCAATGGTAGACGTCGCTGTCGTCGATCGACATCACCTCATTACCAGAAATATTTTTCATGGTCTTCTTAACGATGGCGCGACCTAGGTTCTGAACGACGGTTCGGTCCGCGTCTGTCGACGTCAGCGAAATAGTGAAAGCGAGGCGAACAGTCCCCGGCACAATGACGTCGTTAGCTCCGAGGTTGGGAAAGCGGGCTAAGAACTGCTGGTTCTGGTCGATCGTCGATGGTTTGTTCGTAATAACGACGCTCTGTCTCACGCCTTTCGCCCCGAGGGGCTCCCGCAGTCTGCGGTATTGATTGAGTTTGCGACCGTATTGACTCGAAGACATAATTCAGTGGAACTAAGTAACTCTATTAAACCCGTATGGTTTTTTTCTTTAATACATCGTTAAAGATGGACGATTACGATATGGAAGAATTCGATCGCGGCCGAGATGATGACATCGATGATGACATCGATGACGAAACGCCCTTCATAGGGACTCCAGTTCCAATTCGTGAATTGGGGGAAATAGGTGGCGCTTCAACACCATTAGTCTAAGTCAGGAATTAGTCAAGTCAACTGTAGACGACTACTACGACAGTTTGGCAGAAAAAGGTGCGGTCCCATCTGTCGGCTACGACTACTCTAAGTTCGAATTGGATCCGCGTGGTAGGTTGCGACTACGATCAGCACCAAATGTCCGGCTCATTGATATAAAAAACGGAAAACCCCTAGCGCTGAGAACCATTACCGGAAAAAACCTGGGCGGTGGCCAAATCGTAAAGGACGAACTCGGATTCCCAGATTGGAAGCGTGGTAAAACAATTATGCCGGCCCGCGCTGTAGTTGCCCTACAGTCTACCGACGAAACGATGGCGAAAACGGCCGCTGCGATAGAAACTGTCGAGCTCAGCGAGCTCCCTCGTTTAGCCACCGACGCTATTCGCACAATGGAGATCAACGAAAACGAAATAGATGGAATATTCAACCTCGACCAAGGGTCGAAAGATGACCCACCGTTACCTCTTCGTGAACTCCGGGGACTCGATAAGGCTCTACAAACGGTCCGGGGCGAACTGGTCCTTAACCTCTCCAAATGCCCGGCGCTGGATGAACATATCGCGCTAGAAGAACGAAAACTGGAGATTCTACCGAGCGGATCACCGAACGCCTGCGGTCGTTGCGGGATGAAAGAGCAGCTCGCTTGGAGGCTGCATCGGCTTGCCGTGAGGGTTTCCGCGCCCAAATAAGTCGGATCCTCGAAACAATCTCGAGGGTTCGTCACGAGGAGACGACACTCGGTGAGCGTCTTCGCACTCAGAGAGCAGGGCGTCACGATAGTATGCATCCTCATAGCTCTCGGCATGACTATATCGACCATAGGTCTAGTTATCGAGATGCTCGTAGGCGGTGCGGCGGCTGCACCCGCGCCAGCACCCGCGCCATCCGACGGAGCCAAGGAGTGGGCAAAAAAGCATCTTAAAGCCCTCGCCAGTCTCCTGGCTAAATATGCCGGAAAGGCGGCGGCCGCGCTGCCTGTGCTGATCGGGAGTGTCGTCTCCTACTTGTTATCTATATTATCAAAAACGGCCGGATGGCTCGCCGAGAATGCTTGGGCTTTAATCGTGGCGATCGCCGGTCTCCTACTATTCTCCGCTCGAGAGTTCCTAAAACCAAAGCGCGAATAGTCCGATCGCCACGAGGGCGACGACGAGCGCTCATTTATCCTCCTCGTGGGTTGTAGTTCCCGCTCCTGTTCCAATTCTTCCAATCGCGATTGGATTGGGGGAACTGGTGGAACTTGATGGTGCATCAAATTCTTCCAATCGCGATTGATTGGATTGGGGTACTGGGGTGGGTGTATCCAATTCGTGAATTGGGGGTTTTATGAAATCGGTTCCACTTCCAACTGCAACTCTGCTCCCGATCATCTTGGGGGTGCGCTTGATGATATCCGTGTTCACGCTACCGTTGTGGCCGATTGTTTGATTGGCGGTGGCGATTACGATCTGATTATTGTAACCGTCAACCGGGTCGTCTCGTAGTATCATATTGCTCGGCGCCATATAAAGACCTATTCCAAATACATAGTATACTGGGGTGCTGGCATTCTGCAAAACGTCTTGATACCGCTTGATCGCATCCGGGAGGTCCACCGGTGTGTTTATTGCGTCCTCGACATTTGCCAAGAACTGTTTTTGCGCCTTCCCGTCTCCTATTATAGAACTGCGCGCTTGCGCGTGTGCGCCGAGGATGGCCCAGACGTATGTGCGAATGGAGTCGTTGAGGCGGGTAACTCCAGCCCTGGTGAACCCCTTCCCCCTATCCAAAATGAAAGTACCCCAGCCGATCTAGACGTGTTCGCTTTGTTCTATGTAGTCGAATCTAGTATACACGACGTATTTACACCCGGCAAAAGTACAGGTTGTTGGTGGGTTATTTAGTGTATATGTCATGTTTGTAGGATTAAAAACCCCAAGACTTGTGTCCGTTACAATGCTACCATTTACAAATATATCACCTAACCCACCATTTTTAGTAACTGTTTTCTGTTTCCAGTCGGCATTTTTAGAAATCTGAAATTCGTTACACAGTCTTTCGTAGGCTTTGTGGTCGTACGGGCTACATAGAGGGTCCCATTTATCCTCTTGGGGTGGTTTCACGCTCATCTCTTGTATGAATCTCCGGATCGTGTAGTAGACGTGAAAAGTATAAACGCTTTCGTAGAAAGCGCTCTCATTATGCTCCATATGGTTTATGTAAGAGACCCACACCCGGATGTGGCACACCACACAGCAAAAGTTAACTGGTTCTGCCAAAACTGCATCGGTGTTGCTTTCCATGCGTCTCTGGTTTCTTGGGTAGTAATTTTGGGCAGCCTATAATTATCAAATATGTTTGAAAAAGTTGTATCAAATCCGGTGTCTTCGTTTACTCTTATTGTTTGGTTTATTAGCTTTCTAATTAAATAGTGGATTCCTACTGTTAAGTAGTACACACCTCCTCCATCGTACTTTGCCTTTGAATTGAAGCTAAATGCCTTGGTATCCAACGACATTTTAATCGGAGTTTATTATGTTTGCTACAATCACTAATGTTCAAAAAGAGAGTTGTGAACTTCAGAAGTCAATCGACAACTGCTGCGGAAAACGCCGGGTAGGCCTCAGATCAATCACCTTCACGGTTGGGTGGGAGAATGTGGGGAAGACCGAAGGGTTTGGGTATGTGAAGGATGGACGCCAAATAGGTGTAAAGCTGCCTCCCAAAGTTTTAGACAGCTCAAAGATTTTGTCACCTCAGAGCTTGACGGTATAGACAAGCTCACAGTATCGAAGGCTACCGGGCTCACAACAGCCGGATAAGGTTCTCCCCGACGTTGGGTACTCGACTCGGGTTTAGAGAGACATACTCCGCGAATAAAGGGTTGGTTGCCCCGGGTGAGTACGTCGGTGATAACCCGGTGGATTTTGTCTTTACAAAATATCTTAGGGTGCACCTGGATCGGGTGAACACATCGTACAACACGGTAAACGGATCTCCCAGCACATTACTGAAAACTGTGCAAGCCAGTGATTGTTTCTTTGGGGAGACTGTGACCTTAGACTTCCCATGCCCCGAGATGAAAGTTTTGGAATCGGGACATATCCACGAATTTACGGTCTCTATTCTTGATGATCAAGCGAGAGAGTTGAAGAACTATTACCCGATTTCGGTCGTCCTAGACATTTCAAATTAAGTCGAAGAATTAGTCTCAAGTTCGTAATATAATGTATAACAACCAAAGTTATGAGTATATACGGACCAGGTACTTCTTCCAATTCCAATCGCGATTGGGTGACAGATATAAATTAAAAAAATCCGAGTAACGATGATATTCCCGACGGATTCAACCCCACAGGTGATTTTTTAACTACCGGAAAAACCATATCACTGATCAATAGAACTATATCTGCGGCCACGGACGAGATTCACAAAAGTCTACTATCACAACTTAGAGTATATACCCTGGCTGTGTATACACAAACTCGTGAAGAAACACATACATATCTAAACGAACGAGGCGGAAAAATAACCGAATTTCGGGAAGAGGCCTATACAGAGTTTATGGAAGTTTCCGATAAACTAAACCGTGTTCGTAAAGACGGGAACAAAGCACTTGAGGATGCCTCTGAAAAGGTTCGTGTTGAGGCCCATACCGCTATCGAGAAGCTTGCCGCATTGTTGGACACCTCTGTAGAGCAGTTTATGTTATTACGCCGCAGAAACCCCATCATAACAGTTTGGGCTGAGAAGCTGGGCCAATTGAATAAGGGGATCTATGAATATTAATTTGGTTCCAAAGCGAGCAATAGATATGGGGGATACTTCATGACAGCTCCAGGTACGCTTCTCCGAATGGCGGTCTGCGTGGTTAATGCTAAGGGTAATTATGTGGGCGCAGTCGCCGTACATCTCGTACTGGATGGGGGAGAACGGGCGATTGGAGTCACTAAACTCGCTGGAAAGAGGGCAGCGGAGGTTTTGTTCGTCGGTGACGATCCAATTAGACTTTCCGAAGGTAGAGTTATTAACTTTGTTACGAAAATCGCTGAACGAATCACCACTTCCGAGTACGCTAAAAGTGTTTTGCGAAAGAAGTTCAGATTTTAGGTTGGAACATATCGTCGAGATGCAGCAGATTCTAAAACAAGAGGGGGAAACTCGGCAAATGAATGCTAAAAAATATAGACGCGCGGCAAACATAGTGGAGGGGGCTAGCGCCGTGCTGGCAGCAATTTCTATAATGGGTGGGGCCAGAACAGCCGCATTATTTTCTACAGTCGTGGCAATTCCCATTGTAGGGGGCTTGAGCGGGGTAGCCTCTGGGGCGGGGTTGTTATCTATGGCGTTTAGAGTAGTGGGGAGAAAATTCGAAAATAAAAGTAGAAAGCACGACAGAATATCGGTTGTCGCAAGGTCTAAGAAAAATAGCATCGACGTTATCGTGCCCAAAGCGTTAGCCGATAACAATATATCAGACGCTGAATTTGAGTCGGTGGTGGAGCAGATGTCTCGATATGAGGATTTAAAAAATACTATAAGAACTAAGGCGCGCGCCACCCTTCCCAAGATTGAGAATACTGATTGGGATAAATTTAGGTTAAAATTGGGAGATAAAGTGGGGGAAAAGTTTCAACACCCACTGACCACCATACATTTCTATAACCGTAAACTGTCCGTACCAGGAAGTAATCGTGTTACCGCGTGCCGCAGTCACCTCTCTCATATATATAGATCGCCTCGATAACTTGGTGCATAAACCAATACACAAAACAAATACACCGGCGACTGTCTTGGAGGTTGTGTGTGTGTTTTAAAATTAAATCAATACACACCGTGGCCTCGATAAGGCGAAATACACTCGGCTATAATTACACATAACCGTGTAATTGGAACATTGTCGTCTGCTGATAAAATATCGGGCGGGTTTATTCACTGAGCGCTCTGTTAAACTTTATAGGCAAACAGCGTTCCTATCCTACCGCTGTTTTAACATTGAGAAAATATCGTTTATATCTTTATAACTGACTTTCTGATTTGAATTATTACTAAACGATAATGCTTGCTAGCACGTAATTCCTTGCTAACCAGTAGATGCTAGCCTGAGTGCATTTCACCTTATCGATTATTGGGATAACAGTGGTGGAAAAGTTACAACACCACCCTCAATTCGCGAATTGGGGTTGGACAATTGGAGGGAATTGGGATATTTTATAATTAATTTTAAGAAAATTATAAAATTAATTATGATCCAATAATATTGGTATTGAACATTAATATCTGCGTATGTATATACACCCTCAATTCGCGATTTGAAAGTGTTGGAATATTGGAGAACGGAACGGAAAATGCCTAAATCTGTTATTGATCGCACCGCTCTGTTAGATATTGCCGGGGCTCGGGGAAATGTGCCTGCCTCATGGGTAAAATTAAAATGGAAGTACCATATAGGATCTCGCCGGCTTACCAATGTGTGGGCAAAAGAGCCCCCAATTGTCCAATCCTCCAATCCTGGATTGGCTGGGGCAGGAGAATTTGGGTTTAGCGGGTCGCCCTCGGGGTACCAAAAATCCTGTTATAATCTAATAATTTAACATTAATTTTCAATTTTTTATAAGATTAATTATTAATTATGATAAAGAGGTTCCGTGTGTATACCGTCGGGAAGAATTCTTCTTGCATCGTAATAGGCCGATAGTCCCAACTTACTCTGCGTACTGCGTACATGTTTTCATCACGCCGTCCCGCAATCGGAATCAGCGGAATACACATGTATTTCCCGCATTTGCAAACATCCTCTCGCCCCCAGTTCAGGGCGTTCTTATATCGATTCCAGGTTAGCGCGTTCTGTCTGGCAGATAATCCTTTTGCGGAATGTTTTAATCGGCCATCCAACCCCAATACTATTGGAGGAATTGGTAGATTGACGTTCTCATTTATATCCCCGGATGTACCATCCAACCCCAATAATATTGGAGGAATTGGTAGATTGGCGGTCGCCAACTTCTCCACAAAGTAGCACTTGCTCGACAGCGCAATGGCCCGATCTCCGTGAAATTCTACCTTGAAAAGCCCGGGCTCTCGGTCGCTCCATTTAGCTCACGCCAGCCAATTTTTCTTATCTTTCTCTTACTCATTGCGCAGATGAGGTTTTACCATACTATTGAAACTGCCGTATTTCTCATTCCCTTGCGGAGGTTTCGCGCTTACTGCCATGTATAGACTGTCCGTATCCTCTTGTATTAATTCAAAATCTGTTCCGTCCACATACTTGTCTAAGAAATCGTAATAGAATTCCAACATTCTCAGCTTGGCCAGTTGGTACACGGCTATCCCGCAATGGAATGGTCTAGTCATAACCGCATTAACTTTTCTAGAAGATATCTCGTATGCATCGCCGATCTCCTGCAGATCGTGGAAGTATGCAGATCTTAATGCCTTGTCTACACATTTCTCGTCCTTCGTATATGTCGTATTCAGGTGCCCCTCAGGACGCAGCACGAGTTCCCTAACAATTTCATTATGCCGGTAATAGGGGCTTTACTCACGTCCTCGTCACCGGTTCTCCGCGCGTCAGTAACTCCCTTATCAAACCATCTAAACGGCGTACCCCGCTCATAAGTGATACTCCTATGGATCCCGAAGACTCTCAGCCCGTGTTCCAAATACCACTTTAAAAGCGGTGAGTACAGCAATACTTTTTTGGCCGACACCTACTAGTTTCTTCCCGCTACCGCGTTTTCTTCCCGACTCGTCTAAATATTTTAGCATGTAATCGGGTACTTCCCCTTCCTCGACTACTCTGTTCATAAATAATGGAGACATCTCCGAAAATTTAGCTTTCAATGCGGAAGGAACGTACATATCAACCTCGGCAAATCCGAACCATCTCCCGGATAAAACTTTTCTGGTAAAACATGATATTCCTTGGGGTTCGTAAGGCTTCTTATTATGGTGTATGTATTCCTCACCACAAGGCATCTCTTTATTTAACGTAGATAGATACAGCGCGTTAGCGTCTAGCACCACCACCGCTTTGCATTTTTACCACCCTCTTATGGTGTTCGCCTAATTTTTGTGACACCGACTTCCGTGTGGCGAGAGAATACGATTGACGGTCCACCGACCAGAGCGGCTTTCAACATTTAGTACGTGTCAGCCTTAGGAGCGAACAGCGGGGGACATATGACCGCAGCTGCTATGCTTTTTTTAGTTTGATAGGATTGTGCGTGTTCTTTTATTGTCCCCCTAAGAAGGTACTGCAACGCTACCCCGGGCAGAGTAACCGCATCTTTAAACATGTCAATGCCTTTCGTCTTGTAAAAAATGGACATTTTACCTATCGCCTCTATAAACGGCCCACGTACAAATCATTGTAGTATCGCAGCCACTCTCTGAACGTTTTCATATTTTTATTTTTATAAATCTCATTGCATGCGGCCAACTCCGTCGCGGTTATTTTTTCCTTCGGGTTGAGTTGATTGTCCCAATATTTTATTCCGGGCAACCCTTCGTAATCCAGTTTCTCGATAGAATCAAACCAATTGTATGGAAAGAACGACTTTTGCCCCTCGCAGTCGTACGCCTTTATCCATTTGTCGTAGGACGTCTCTTGGCTGAGATACAATTTTACGTCGAGAAATCGGAATTCGGGGGTAAATAGGAATATCGTCGTGTTTGTTTTCTTACCGACGAGAACCTTCGATGTCGTATCGGTCAACAGCCCGCCGAAATGTTTTTTAATCAGATTGAGATCGTATCGACTAGAGTTGAAACCAATTACAGGAACTTGATCAATCCATCGGGTGACCTCGCGCTGTTGGGTAGCGGGAAGTCTGTCCATGCAGGTAGGCAGATATATTTTACCAACAGCCTCTCGTATCGCCTTCCCCCTTTCCTGTATGTTTTCCATAAATAGAGCAACTAATTTGGCCGGATCTGTTTCGCATATGTGAGTTATTTCAGTACATAAATTATCGCCGATGCTCACGCTTATGGGCACATGCTCGTTTACAAATTCGAGATTACATTTATTACTCCTGCATCGACTATCACCTTCGCTAGTTTTCGACAAATACGCCTCAAAATCGCATACAATCTGGTATGGATACATGGTTGTCGGAGGGGCCGGTATTTTCTTCCACCAGTCTTTATAATCGCACTCCCAAACAGTAACTAATGTAAACTCCTTCGCAATCGCAGCGTCTCTCACTTGAGTTTTTCTGAATTTTTCATTTATCCGCGATCTCTCTTTCTCGATATACCTCTCGGTCGTGGGGTTCCTGAGCTGGTCAATAATGTCCTCTTTGGTGGGGGGTTCAATAATATCCTCTTTGGTGGGGGGTTCAATAATATCCTCTTTCTGTTTCATATCGGATGGGTCGCCAAGGTCATCTTCGGGGCCGGACCAATGGGCAGTTGCGTTGATCATAAAATCAACCTCTTCTTGTGCTTTGATCACTCTGTCAACCTTTGCTGCTGTGCGGCCCAGTATTCCCTAGTCTTACCAACGCGCCGTGAGAAACACTTAGGGCAGCCGTGCCAATAACATCCATGAAATTGGTAAACCGTGTTAGTTTCCTCACAAAATCCGTCGACCGGCTCTCCACCCACCAACCTCTCACCGCCGTGGCCGCAGTGTGCAGTGTGTATATATGGTTTACCGCCCCTTTCGAACGTTTTTATCCAACTTTTCGTAGGCGGATACGGGTCTGTCGATCTGAGCGCCTTTACACGTGAGATTCGTCTCACAGCGCATACAGGTCAGCGCGTGCCGTTTTAAACTATGGGATTGCGTGAATCGCTTGTTTCACCCGTAGCAACAGAGGGTGTTGGTGGTTTTGTTCATGTCGGTCATCAGGAATGCGTGATTATTGTAAAAACCGATTTTCATTTTCTTCGTACCAATTTCTTCGTAATGTGCCGCCACTTTTCTTAAATACCATGTGCCCTCTTCAATTGGTTCATATACCTCAATTCCGAGTTTAAAACATTCCTCCACTTTTTTGATGTTGTCAAGTATTATAGGGCCGGTTGGTCTTTTCCACCCCTTACTTTTACAGAAAAGGATATATTCGTTGACCAAATCTTGTGTTTTTGTGAGACAGCGGTCTGCTCGCAGATCAGTCGTGTGAAGAACGATACATTTCAACAGGCAAAGATCGTCGTTAAATTTGTCCAACGGTTTTATCCCCTTCCGATATCGCCACCATTCAGGAAGCTGTCCCCCGCCATTTTCGAAGATCTCATACCCGCATCGTCTGCGCTAGATGAAATAATTAATTTAATAGAAACGCCGGCCCACCTAACAAACGTCTATTTTGTGCTTGGACTGTCTATTTTATCGATATTCATTCTAGTTTCCTCCTGTTCGGCAACCCATTCATTCGCGTCCTCGTATTCTCTAAACCAGGGGCTCCCGCGCAGTTGTTTATGGAATATTATCGTTTCCGGCCTACCCCGTGTGTCGGTCTGCTCGATGTGAGCCAATTTCTATGAAAATAAATAACGTATGTAGAAGCTCCCAGTTAGCATTGGGGTGATCTCTGCCATTATTCGTTCCGTTATATTTACTTGGGTGCGCCGTTTTAGGGTAATAGTTACTGTGCGGCGTCCTTTCACTAGTTTACTCTCCGTCCGTATGTAATCATCCAGAATGTCGTCGCCTTCGTTTATTATTTTCCTTAACAGGCCGGTTTTATGAATTCGTTTTTTGGGCACCACCATATTTTTACTGCGCATACTCAATACCGCCTCGTCGTCTAAAGATTCGGCTTTTTTGCATAGTGCGGGCGGGGTTAAATTGTTAAGGTGTAATCTTCTTCGTCTCCCCCATCAGACGTTTTTTTATCGATTTGTGCGCATAAGTCAGTCTTTTCATAAATTCCTCATTTTTTGCCTCATTTATAATTTTAGTCAGACATTTTTTCTCGCACATTTTGGGGAAAGGTTATTCCCTTTAATTTGATGCCTCCGACCTTAATTCACGAAGTTTTGCGGATCCCCGTGGAAGAGATTTTATCTCATTTTTATTCGTTTTACGACGAATTTTAGGAGGTGTTTGTAATGTTCTTTGGGCTGGGAAATCGCTGCCTCACTAATCAGTGTGTGAGGTACATTCGGTTTCCTCGGCATCCGTCTAATATTTTTTTATGGCAACTGTCATAATGTTTTTTCTATATACTTTGTAAATATACTTTCCCAATCTTGGGAACTATTATTAATTATAAAGAGATGTTATGTTTGTACAATTCGTAATGGTTTCGGCTAATTTTTACAAAATCATTTAATCACATTTTAGAATTTTTTGGACTCAAAAAGATCTAAAATGGGATTCCACCGAATTCAATTCCCAATTGACGGTGGGATACATTTCTTTTTTGACCCCCATATAAAAGATGACCCTTTTCTGTAGTGGTGGTCACCTAAACGCGCTCTAATTCGTTTCCCCTTAGTCGCGGGAATGAACTCATACCCTATATACTCCTTGCCATGAGAAAATAGGGCAAGTCGCGGTATGTGAAGCCCGTGATGAGCTGCACATCACCCCCGTCAAGCCCCAGCTAGAATTCATGACGTGCTGTAATAATTAAAATTATAATTTTGAATATGGTGCTTAATGGTCTACCCCAGAGAAGGGTGGCAAACCGGCATGGAGGCCCGCCACAACCAAACACTCGCTAATTATTCATATTTTAAATTAAATTTGGGTGTATGGCTATAAATTGCTTCATATAACATTGACAACGATTGTTTAGGAAGGAAGTAATTGAATATTATATGTGTTGTACCTTTGAACTTGATAACATGTGTAAGATTATAGTAGAATAGTGTTAATGGTGGCCATTTTGTTTGCTATTATTGTCAACAATACATCAAGACTCGGTAAATAAATGACCTAACTACATATCCAATACATTTTCACCAACACTTCATGCATAATAAGTGTATCCTGTGTAAAATAGGTTAATGAAAGAGTAAAAACCAAGGCAGGTTGCACAAAGTCATGCGCGCTAGCACATGTAAATGAATACCTAGGTAGATATGTCCAGAAATCGTGGCAGCTTCCTGAATAGCGGAACTTATATAACAATTGAATATGAATAAATGTTGAATGATTATCAATAGAATACCCGGACACATATACAACATGTTATATGGGGATTTACATCGTATACAGTTGTAGGCAGTTGTAATAATGTAGACAACTGTCTACAAACGTGCCCATCAGGGAATCTGCCACGACTTCCCGCCTAATATGGACCAATGTGCTAGTGTCACTTAGGGGACCTCAGACATTTCCTTCCCGGAAATGGTGTGAATGTACTATGCAAAGAGAGTAAAACAAAAACATATTTGGCAGGTCCCACAAAGGACAACATGACAGTGTGATCACACAAATGTAGAATTAGGGTCGATGACTATTGGATGGTCTATATCCGGATCCCCGTCATGATGGCCAGGCGGATGGAGCGATAAAATCGTAACTGTCCCACGTCGTTTAGGTGGATACCGTCATCCAGGTAGATCGGCGTTAGGCAGCCAAATATCCGCCTATGGCGCCATAATCGCACCACCGGAGACTGCTCGAGAAACGTATTCAGGTAGCCTAGCACTGCAATTCTGTTATCCTCGTACTGCTCCGGAATTGTTCGCGATGGAAACTTGCGGGTGAATCGCTCACAGACCAGGACGTTGTCTGCACCGATGTCCCGGCTCAGACGAGTGCCCAAGTCGTCAAACGAACTGGCCAATTCCAGACAGCGAGCCGGCGTATAGTCGCCGTTGTACATGTCATTTCCTCCCAGCTCAAGGATCACCACATGCGGCCTGAATGTACGTAGGAATGGTGTGAACCTCTGTAGAAATGTCACGTGTTTGTCTGTGACAATCAAACCACCTACTCCGCGGCAACGAACATCGCATTGCAGGAGATCAAATCCTGGTAGCAGGCCCGGAATCATCGCCGATATGTCCGTAGCAAGACGCCGCACGAAGTTGTGGCCCAAAACCGCTACACGTCTTCTGGGCTGGTCCGCCATTGTCCTGTATCAACACAAATCGATTACACGACGCTGGATTCGATTGTGTATTTAGAAAATGGAATCGGTTTACACACGAATTTTCTACTAATACCTTCTGTAACCGGCTGCATTTATGCGGTAGATTATACAATGTAATTTAATCATCCAACTACCACAAATTTGAAGAAACCAATATGCTTCAAAACATGAAAAATACCTTAAATTATTTCCGAAATTTAATTAATGTTGTGTACTGGAGTGCTTTAAAATGGCTAAGATATCGCTTGCTTGGTCAGCGGCGCCCACAGGGGCTTGTCGCTTGAGTCATCATAAAGAGTGTTATCGAAGATAACTTGTATTTATTTCCCATACATACTGCATACCAATCCCCACCGGCACACTATCTGGACGACATTTATATAAAATACGATATTATGATAAATTGGTATATCTGGACGAAATTTATATAAAATACGATATTATGATAAATTGGTAGCCGGCTTAAAGAAAATAACATTTGCAAGAAGTCTAAAATAGATAGTGGTTCTTATCGTTTTCTCAACCGGCAATTGAAATATGTCTCCCGCGTTTGTAGCGATCTCGCTTGTAAAGGAATTTGATGTTTGCCTTGCGGTTCGATATGAAAATAATGCGTTATCTCCCCTGGTATTTTATTGAGACATTTGCTTTTACCGAATCGTTTCGTTCACAGTGCATTTCGCCTTTAGTGACTTATTCGCAGGAATGTGAAAAACAGTAATTGTGCGGACAAACCTACGAATCGTCAAAATCCCAAATAACACGTTTAAAAGTGTTCATTGAACTAATATATATTTTCATTATCATCTACAGTCGGGTATAATAAACCATATACATGTAACAGACTTCACCGCTCGTGGGAGGGAGTGGGAGGGGGTCAATTGCTTATAAAAGGCATTTACACTAAAATAAATCCCTCACCTATACACACGGTGCAATTCCCTCGGCTCAAGTAGATTTAAAGGTAATCAGCAGACGGTGGCCGAGAGTCACGGCGACAAATTTCAACGCCACCACCCGTGTTCGATTCTCGTCCAGTCTGCCTGTTTAAATAATGTGATTTTCTTGCTAAGTCAATTATACGTAACTCGGGTGGGGACTTTAAACGGCGGTCCCGAGTATCAAAGTTAAAAACCCCATTCCCGTATTCACTCTCTTGCAGACGGCATACAAAGTCATCTAGCCAGTGAAGACGTGAAACTATATATCTCTTCTCTCTATATATATCTCGCTGTCTCCATCACGTCCTACATATGAGACACGCCCATGTTATATTTTACCTTCGGACATCTGCGTAATTTCATGAAATACGTTTACAAAATTTGCAATATTTTCCGTAAATGGCGTCGAAAGTTGACAAACGTATGCACGACTTGTCGACCTAGGTTGTGTTTGTAACCAAATGGTGAATATGTATTTCAGACAATTCACGAAACTACGTTATCCGGGTAACAGTATATATGTGCATTGGTACACTAACGGTAAATATAAATGTAGGCCAACAAGGTCACACCAAAAGTTTATTATTTTCTAATGTCAAAAGTTGTTCGCACTGTAGCAAATTATCAATATACTTACAATGTAAACAACCTGCCGTGACCGTTTACATATTACATATATCTGGATGTGACTGGACAAATGGATGTTGTGACCAGTGTAGCTCCTGATCAAATATCACACCCTGTAGCCTGATAACGATCTGTATTGCTTGCTAGAAGCATGGCAGGTGTTTACATTGCAGATCCTGATCAGACTGTGCGGATGCGCAGGCTGATCTGGATCTACACTGGTCGCAAAACACATACTTCCCATTTATCCAGTCACAGCCACTGGAGAAATGGGGCCTATGTGTTTAGCGACCAGTCTAGCTCCAGCTCTACTAGGACCTTCCTGTGGCATGGTCAAGAATCTACACCGGTCACAAAACCCATAAGCCCGTTTCTCCATAATAAGCTATCCAGTGTCAAAAGTTGTAGTAAATTATCAATAAATTTACAATGTAAACACACAATGTGTTCATGATGGCCGGACAGGCCTGCTGATAAATGGACAGACCGACACGGTTGTAGTGAGGTTTTGTTGCACTTGGTCATTTGTGTAAGTAAATGCACCAACATGTCCTAGTCGATGGCACAAACGCCTCCTACAACCGGATTAAGCGAGTTGCAATGTAAAGGATACTACATTAATACAATACATCGAAGCAATGCGGACACATGCGGGCAATGGACTAATGACGTGACCGTCTACGCGACGAATTTCCGTGTATAACTAGTTTATGCATCAATATATAACGTATTTACACGAAAGATCAATAAAACAGATGATGTTCTGAGAAACTTTTTGTACATGCATATGTTTGTCAAATACGTGTTCGACCCGTGGAGAATTCAAAGCTATTTTTAGTTTTGGCCCTTTCAACATATATAACATCAATTATGTTTCCAACGTTGTCAGATGCACGTACTTCCGCGATTTTGTTCACGTGCTTCTCTATTTCTGTTAATATATCTTTTTGTGTGATTTTTATTTTAAAATGATCACCACAAAACTAGTTTAGACACATAACTAGCTGAAGGAGTATATATCTTTGAAAATCATGCAAGTATACAGTACAGTCAATCGTTAAACTCTTATAACGCTCAATAAAATATCGACATCTGATGATTTTCGAACTCAGTTTTTGCAATAAAGTCGTTTATTCGACACAATAAACCTGTCCTAATTCATTTTAAAACAATAAAGCCTCTTTCAGAAATATTACAGATGTGACGTCATGGTATGCATGTATTTAAATCTCTGATTTTTGCCCGACGGGCGTACACTGTCAGGGTAATTCAACTTTTATAACAAAACAAGACTTGTTTGCATATTATAACATATATACAAAAATACCAACCAGCACAGTACACTTATCTGACACCTGCCGCCGACCCTTTTCGCATGCACTTCCCACCGCCGGACCTTTAGAGTGCTTACACATCATTTTCACGGACGTGAGAGGTATGCGAATGGCGAAATCCCGTAAAAATTGTTAAATAGTTGATAAGTGTGGGGCATAAACCGTATTTTCATTAAAATCAACCCGAAAATGTCTGCAAAATTCTTGACGGCATGGTTTGTTTACACAGAGGAGACCACAGATCCTTCAATAACTTTTTGTCACTGCATCTTTTTACAAAGTGTTTGCATTCGTAGATCTATGATATATTCCGTCGTGCCATAGGCTATGTGACTTCCTCGTGTTTTAAATAAAAATATGAATAAAACAACGAAAATGTACCCACCTCTTGGCAAATGGCCGTCGTTTTACTCCATTTGCTATACCGCTAAACCTATTCTTCAACATGAGTCTGCCGCTCACGCTACCCCCCCCCACCCCCCCCCCCACCCCAATGGAAGGAACGAACTTTAACGAAATTTAAGTAAACATTGTATATCTTGGCCCGTTCAGACTTATACACACACGTACTCAGATGTACTAGTTACGTGCCGATGATGACGAATATGAAACTTTGAAGTGTTACATTGTTTTCCAAGAAAACTGGGAATCCAGGCGATACTCCTATTTTTAGTGTTCATAGAAGTATTTTTGATTTCCAAAAATATATCCTTAACCACTGAAAACGCAACACCTGTTTAAAAACTGTATCTCCATAACCACAACTCCAATTATAGTGAAGCTTAAGATAACAAGAACAATTATAACATGAATGATCATGTTATAAAAGAACGCTTTGAGTGTATGTTATTATTATTGAGGCCAACTACATGTTTGCAAGTAGCATGTAAAGTTATAGATATCAGGGTATGGGATCAGTGGTTTCCGAACCTGCTTTTCCGACGTGACGTATTCTGTGACGTCATTTTTACAGTAAATTTTCTTGAAACTTTTCCAGCAAACGGACGGATTTCGATGATATGTATCACACCATAGAAGTGACATACCGGTTCGATGATATGTATCACACCATACATTCACGTTCTTTAGATTTTTATTCACATACATGGTAACCGATTCTTCGTCAAAACCAGAAAATTGTTAGATTAAAGTAAACTATACCATAATGCAAGAACTGGCATCATTAAACGAAGCTAATCCCCTCGCACTGGCATCATTAAACGAAGCTAATACCCTCGCTGGCAGCCTTGATAATAAAAAAGTACTCCGTGACCTTGGGCGGTCGAACGTGGGTCATATGAGTCTACTCATATGCTAAACCATGCTCCATAGACACACATTATGGTCAAATAATATCAAAATCATGGAAGCAATTCACAAGTTATTGAAAAATGAAAGGTGTTACTAGCGTACGTACATACGTACGCAGTACATGGACTAACGATTGGCAACCTGTTAAGCATTTAATGCGTTATGTTTCATTAAACTCTGTCTTTCCATTATAAAGATATTACATTCAACATCCTGCACCACCTTTAATTGACATGGCGCAATTTTAAATTTTGCGCGGGCCCAATTTTCCCAATTTTAGTACTTTCCCATAACAAAAAAAAACCGGCATCTAGTCGCACGCTGACTGAGCCGCGATCTATAAACTTACCCAGGGAGATTACATTGCAAACATAGTGTAACGCGTCCACTGGCGGTTTGTTTCGGTGAGTCTGCACAGTACAACAGTCCGACTTGGCAACGCCACCTAGCGACTTATCATCGACACTGCAGTGCATGATATACAAATCCTAAAACCATCAACTTCTAAAACTGGCGTTTTGAAGAAAATCATGAAATATGCAATCTTAAATTCGATAAAATTGACGCAGTACAATTTGAACGACGTTATGCCAAAGATATGAGTGCCAGAAATAATCCACATTCAAACACATAAGAAAATGTTTTTTTTGCCATTTCTCCATTTCATTGTCGAAACTCCAGACGGTTTTATAGAATGTGAAAGCCGTTGAAAATGTATACTGGATATCAAATATTCCTACAAGCACTAATATGAACTTGTGAGTGAAATTCACGACAGGTCATACATTACATCGAAACAGAAATCATTGCCTTGAAAAAGTCTGAGAAATATTACACACACACAAGTACACATTCAAACGGCTGTATGTCAAACATTGTTCTGCGACTTTGCACTGCAGTGGAGTAGCCAGATTTCATGCAGAGGGGGTGTGAATTGTGAATGGAGTTTGGAAGGGGGTGCGAGAACATATTCATTCAATTTCTTCCATTGTAGTGATTTTTTACATATATTATACAGGTAGTTATTTCCCCCAGAAAACGTAGGTTAAAGTAAAAAAAATACACACCTGACCAAATGTTACGGGATGCAATTACACACCACTGGTGAATCCATGTGACAAGTGTTTTGTATGATGTGGTGTTTGTGAATGAGCTGATAAGACACGTGTCCTGCCTTTGCACTTAATGACTGGGTGCCAGACATCCTTCAGCAAAGTTGCAAATCATGATTTGAATTGGGGTACATCTGTTTGGCACAAAGTGTTCTTTATAGGAATTAAATATTAAATAAGTATAATTGTGTAACTATTCCAACAGTTTTAAAAAATACGAGTGCCCCGCTACACAGAAATATTCACTTAGTAATCTTAGGATTTACTGATAGGTTGTATCATCGTGCTATTTTGATTGTAAATGAGGCAGGTCATTTTTAAATTATTTATATCAACTAAATGTGTCACCTGAATAAATATTTGTATTGACTTGTTACAAAATATGATCATTGCACATCAAAAGATAGAGAAATAAATAGTGGTTTCCATTAACAAATTTTAAAGAGTCAATGTTATCACCCTTGATATCAGTGACAATTCAAGCTTGATGTAAAAATAATAATAATGTAAAATTAACATGGTTGATATGATTTTTTTAAGAATTTTACCAAATTTTCTACGACGGCCATCTTGGATTATGCGACAACCTCCATTTGAACAAATATGAAATGCTTCACCCACGCACCACAACTGTGAAGTCTGACCAGCGTCGGCCAAACGGTACATGAGAAGAAGACGAAATCTATAATTAAAGGATGACCTGTCGGCGGCCATCTTGTATGATGTATCATCCGATTTTGACAATACCCACGATACCTTCGCCATGTGCCAGATACAAAATCAATGCGTGAAAAAACAAGGAAAGGGAGAACACTGGAATATTAGTGAGGCAAGAGTTGTGATAAATATACAAAAAGGAATTCAAGTTATGCTTGGGACACAAAATCAGTACATGTATCCGAAAAAAACAAAAGAAATCAGTATTGTAAGATATGTTATTCTTGCTTTTAAGGACTAGAGCAAGTGAGTGGTGAGCGGGGTCTCACACATACCCTCGGCCGCAGCAAAGAAATCATTTGGCCTTGACCTTTGGCATGAAAGCCGCTTAGGTGAGATATAGAATGAAAATATGTTGATAAAGAAGTATGTGACATTTCCAGTCGATCTAACATACGGTTGCAGATAAATGTGTACTTAAAACTTTAATGCAAATATTTCAAAACATTTAACACAATTTGACCTCGACCTTGGGCATGAAAGTCACATGCGTGGGCTATAAAATGAAAATAAAAATATGGATGTTGATTGTTGATGGACAAATATATGTTTACTTAAAACTTTAACGCATATATTTCAAAACATTTAACGCAAGTTTCAAAGTAATTTCACCTTCACCGTGTGCATGAAAGCCGTATAGAATGTTTGTTTAATGGTGTTTAACGGCCTATCAACAGCTCAGGTCATATAAGGCTGGGCAAACGGGTTCGATCCTGTAATAACCTGCTGCATTGGGGGGAAAATCCAAAATCAGAACGGAATAATTTCATCGAGAAAAATATGGTCAGCCCTGAAATTAGAATAACTGACCTGATGCCAGGTCCATACCACACCAAAGTCACTTGGCCCTTTCCCTAAAAAAGGATTACGAATAATCGTAATATCACACAAGAGATATAACCAGATTCAATTGTCACATACAAAATGCCAAAGACGTATGTGAGGGCCAAACCAGGTCTCCAGTCGGATTTCCGGTAAGGATGAATCGTGATTGTTAAATTACCCATCACATGCACCCACCAGGGCTATAGAAAGAAAATATTGATCTTCTAACTTCATAAAGAAGTATATATATGAAGTTTCAAGTCAACCCGACTTGCGGTTGCAGAGACATTGTTGTACTTAAAAACTTTGACATGTTTGATGCAAATATTTCAAAACTTTAAGTAATTTGACCTTGTGCAGGAAGCCACATCGGTGTGCTACAGTATAAAAATTATGGATGACGATAAAGAAGTATAGAAAGATTCAACTCAATGCGATTTACGGTTGCAGATATAATGGGTACCCAAAAACCTTTAACACAAATCTTTACGGTATGGACGAAAATACAAAAACTATATACACCTCGACATACTTTGTATGCCTGGGTATGAATCATGATTGAAGGCACTGTGTTACAGATGATGCCTCAATATGTGTTTGTCACATCATGCACTGCAAATGACCAATATCAACCAATTGCACCATTTCATTCGAAGTCAAATTTCGAAGTCGAAATTTATTGTACATATGTAATTTGTTACAAGTTTGACCATTGGGCATTGATTTCAATTATAATCATGATAATAGCACAAAAATACATCATTAATTCGTAAATTTTCGTTTCCCTTCGAAAGTCTACAAAGTTTGTCTTTGGTCTATTCTGGATGTTTCAAGTAAATCCTTTTATTGCGAAGATATCTGAAACAATGTGAAACCAACCAAATATAGACTTTATAGACTGTGGACGTTAAACAGAAATTTATGAATCAAAGATTGAATGCAATACCTTAAATGCTAATCACTCTAGGTTGGCGGTAGATTTTTAAATTTGCTCAAATATGTGTCTGTGACTGGAGAAATGGGGCTTATGGGATTTGCGACCAGTGTAGATACACATATCCGCACAGGATCTGCACTGTTCACCATTGCATCAATGAAATCTCCATCATGCTTCTAACAAGCCACATCATTATCAGGCTACAGGAGTGTACTATTTGATCAGGAGCTACACTGGTCACAAATCCCATAAACCACATTCTCCAGTCACAGCCACCGGTTAAAGTAACAGACCAATACCTATAAATACATTAAATATACCTAAAAGCATCAATAAGTAAAATAAAATAGGCTAAACAAATTATTTACTCCCATATATCACACATGGAGTAAATACATTTTCTTTAGCTTATTTTTCTCTCACTTATTGATGCTCTTAGGTGTATTTAATGTATTTATAGGCCATGGTCCGTTACTTCAAACTGAGGTCACAGCCACATATGTGTAAAAGCATAGTAAATATATTTACTGACCATTTCAATATCTAGTCCTTCGAGTGTCACTAATCAGAAATGTACAAATGCCATTCTGTCCACCACAAGAATAAGTCACCGATTCAAAAAATATTGACAAATCTTAAAACTGCACAAATCAGATTTGTATGAATAAGATTCTTATTCTCAATTCCATCAACACAAGAAGTAACATGTCTTCACGACACATCCTTTCAACAGGTTGATTAGATGATTAGAGCAGAATCAGAGTTAAGAACCACACAAACACTGCCACTGGCATGGATGGTACTCCGGTTAAATGGTTAATTTTTTGTAACTGAACTTGTCTTTCTCAAGCTCTTCCTCGAGCGTTATATTTTCAGATGTCGCTGATCTTAAGATGATGACAGTCTGTCATGGCGACACTATATTTTGCTTCGTGTAGGTCAGGAACTGGATCAGTTCCCATTTCGCGAGTGTTTGGCAACTTGTTGCCCAGGTGGAGTAGTGTTTTCAGGCAGCGATTCTTCTTGTGGCATTTGTCCTTAACAGCAGAATGAGAAACAATTTCCGCCTTATCTGCTTCTTCTGAAACCGCCCATATACTATCTCAATAGCCCTGCTGGTGTCTGCCTCGACTGCAGGGTGAAGTTGAAGAGGCTCGACGAATAATTCAGATGGCTAAGATCTGTAGACGGCTTCCCTGAAACAAACAATCAAACACTATTATGTACATGGTTAGCCTTTTATTGAATTTCTTACCAGTATTAACCATTACTCAGCAAATGACTCCGCAACTTTCCTAACATGAAACAGTGCTTAGAGAACTACATCCCACCGGGCATCAAACTCACAACACTTGGATAAATGTGGTAAGCGAGTAAGCCACATTGTTCATAGTTGTGAACAGTAACTCTTGAAATCTACAACCGTACTGTCCGTAGCAGAGTTATGTTTCCATTCATAGTCTTCCTCTGCAGAATAGTGAATAAGAGATCTGGTTCGCAAATTAAATGTAGCAGCTAAAGTTGGGGTCCCATCCACAGGTTGAGGTAACGGACCGAGGTATATATGTGTGTTTATAGAGAGTAACACAATTTGTTTAGCTTTTTTTTTTTCGTTTATGGACGCTTTTAGGCATATTTAATGTATTTATAGACCTCGGTCCGTTTACAATGTACTTCACCTGTGGTCCCATCTAGTAGCATAACAGTTTGCCTATAAGAATTAAATAAGTGTATAATTGTGTAACTACGGTACATGTATTCGCCAGTTTTAAAAATTACGAGTGCAGGCCCACTATACACATATAATCATTTAGTAATATAGTTTCCATTAACCTTTAATGGAAACACAGTTATCGCCCCTGATATCAGTGACGAAATTCACGTTTCATATAAAAAGAAAAAGTGCATGTATATTTTCACGTACATGTACAAATGGGGGGAAAATCCCAAAATCCCAAAATCAGAACTGAATATTTACAATAACAAAACTATATATTCCAGCGCTGAAATCAGAATAATCCTGGTCTGATACCAGGTCCTCGCTACACCAGAATCACTTGGCCCTCCCAAAATCAGTAGGATAAGTATAATCTTACTACTTTTATAATGGGCAATAACCCAATTCAACTCCCAGGTAACAAAAGAGCCAAAGATAAAATGTACTGAAGGGTCAAACCAGGCAAATAGTGATTCCTATATAGAGGAACTACTACCGTTAATTTAAACGTCGTCTCGTTCTCTCGACGACCACTAACGTAAAGTTTTGTATTACTTTTATAATAGTTTTTTTTTCAGATGGAAAATATACAAATTAGGTCACAATTAACAACTAAAGTGTAAATCAGATCTGATTGGCTATTCTGTAGAGGAAGCCTACGTATATCATTTATTTGTTTGTTGGGGTCTAACGGCTATCAACAGATGCGGTCATGTAAGGCCGGGTCAATGGGTTTAGTAATAAATCCCATATATTAAACTGTACAAGTACATGTTCAAGTACATGTACAAATGGGGGGAAAATCCTAAAATCAGAAATGAATATTTACAATAAAAGAACTATATACTCAGCCCTGAAATCAGGATGATCCTGATCTGATGCCAGGTCCTCGCCACACCAGAATCACATGGCCCCTCCCAAAAGCAGTAGATCAGTAATAATCTTACTACTTCTATAATGGGCAATAACCCAATTCAACTGCCAGGTAACAGAAAGAGCGAAAGATGAAAACGTACCTGAGGGCCAAACCAGGCAAATCGTGATCCATACGTATTACTTTTATAATATTTTTTTTCAGATGGAAAATATACAAATTGTGTCACAATTAACAACTAAAGTGTAAATCCGATCTGATTAGCTATTATGTAGAGGAAGCCTACATGTAATGAATGGAATAGTAACTTTGCTACAGACGGTACAGGAGTAGATTGTAAGAGTTATTGTTCGCAACTACAATAACATGGTTCAATAATAATGAGACATCAGTGATTCTATATTTTATGTACATATTGGTGTCGTTTTTCTAGTTTCGATGTAGAACCAATAATTCATTAAACTGTGTTAATTCCATTGGGTGACAGTCCAGTTGTTACATTTATAATAGTATAGCCAATTGTTCTCGTCATTTTTTTAATTTTATTTCCACTTCAAGGGACCAGGGGTCTCAGAAATGTAATTTCCGTTACGTACATTTACATGACGTAAATATAGCTTTACATTTACATTTTTTCTTTTCAACGGCAATAAAACATCAACTGAAGGGGCATCTATTTAGAAAAGTGTCAAGAATATGGTAAGCTAATTGTATTAGTGCGAAACAGAGAAATTTAGTAGCAAGTCATGGAATTTCTCATTTATGGTAACCCAACAACATGTATTTAATATGAATCAGTAAAGTTAAGCAAAACAAAATAGCTTGGCAACTAACAGAATGCCATGTTTTACCACATGTACCAAACATCGATATAAAGCTACATTTAATTAATAGCACAGCCTCCCAAAAATATGGGCGTAACGGCAATGATTATGTAACGGTAATGACAAAACGTAACGGTAATGACTTTCCATTTATTTAAAATACTAATACAGCATATATAACAAAACATATATACTTTGAATATGGATTATGCTGTACAATATAACTTCAAGTTAGTGTTTACTTTTAATGTGATTGCCAATAGAAACCCACACTCCTTGCAAGCTGTGTCCGTTTTTTTGTTGTTTCAGAGCTTTTACTAATTAAATCCTGATATATAAATGTTGTAGGTCTGAATAAATGTGCCATTACTGACCGACAACTGATGGGACCTGGTTTATATCTAATTGACGCATCAACTGACTGGTTAGTATGGTAATTTATCATTGCCGTTACACGATCGTCATTACCGTTACACAATTTTGTAACGGAAATGACCGTAACAGTAATGATTTTTCTTTAAAAACTCCCATTTTTCACCCCTCTGTATACAACGCATCATGAAGGTAGAATATGCAAAGACAACGTTGTAAGTGTGTCTATCTACCATTTTGGTTTCAGTCGACCTACATACATATGGACGTGTACCGTGAATGGTAATGATGCATGTAATGTGTAACCTTAAAATTCCGAATACAGACCGGTCTCGTTCTCGGCAATGACTTAAGTTGTGTTACCACCGTGTTTATTTATAAATCGGGCGCCCATAAACAGTGTTCATTGCATTAGTAGCTGAGAGTAGGAAAGGGAGGTTACTCTGATTTTACTTTTTTTTTTTCAGCGTAACGGTAATGATTCGATTTCGCGGGACAGATACATTAACGTCAGTATTTTTGACAACAAAAGGCAAATTATTGCAGAATAAGTTTAATGTCAATGTTAAACTATTTTAATTCAGATGCAATGTATAGTAAAGTACAAATTGACAAGATTTGAGAATTACGGGCTTGTGAACTGTGCTGATTGATGATCAGGACATGCCCATTTGGTGCACCATACATATGCCAATAACAGAAAAATAATAACTAAACACACATAACAAGAATTGTAAATACTGTTTTCTTAATGGATTGGTATTATCACTAGTTTCTTTACTGAAAAAAACAAATTTCCTTATAAATTGTATGATTTGTCAGTAAATTACACCGGGACACCAGATGTACATAAAATATAGAATCACTGACATACATATCTGTACTGTATCAAACCAATGAAAACTGACATTCTGATCTGCATTTAAAAAATGTCATTTCGGCTAATTCTGCGCACCGGCTAATGCACAATTCACGTAATGTTTTGCCCAGCTTACGTCAGAATAAATTATGTTGATTTTGGAATAAATCAGCTGATTAACGGTATACTAAGTCACAATTTTATCCCATTCCGATAGTTTGGTAAAAAGTGATTCAGAACATGGTCAAAATGATTAGTGGTCCTGCCTAATAAATTAATAGATCAACAACAGATCTGTTAAAAAAAGCTTCATAAACCAATAATACACATGCAAATATACCGACATTGGTTATCATTTTATTCCCGTATTATTCGCAAAACTCAAGGACAAAATGGACTGATATTTTGATCAAATTTGGCTGGGTCTCCGCTAGGCGGATACAGATAATAGACGACAGATGAAATAGTAAAAGCCATCTGTTTAGCCGTGATTATCTCCACTAAGAACTGCCTTGAATGTTCAGGGAATTTAGACGGAATATGGACATTTTCACGAAAATTATTATTAGGTGCGCAGAATTAACAGACACGATTGTAATCCCAACAAACATACAGTCTCCACCACCGCCCATATTTTGTGAGGTCACACCCCAATGAAGCAAAGAAGTCCCTCATCACCACCCAGACCAAACATGGGTACCTGTGTACAAATACATTTTAGGAAGGCCACCCACTGCAATACAAATACTTAAATACAAATACTGCACTTCAATTTTTGTACTTGTTTTGTCACTGTTGTTATAGTTTTCTAAATCGTGTAAACACGTGACTTTCTGAAAACACTTGTCTTAAGAAAACAACATGAATAATCAGACATGTAAAATATTGGTGTGTGCAAAGCCACATACACGGTGCGAAGCCGGGTACACTTACTTAATAGAAATACTGCACCGGCCTATATTCATGATATTTCGGGGAAAAGTCACCGCTGTGCAAATGCAGTGTACCTGGATTCGCACACCTCAATTTTTTTACTTATTTCATCACTGTTGTTACAGTTTTTTTTAAACACATTTGACTCTCGGAAGGGGGTGTGGGGGGGGGAATGAAAGTAGTGTCTTTTTTAAGTGGCTAAAAGCCTAAGCTATATAGACAATAGTGAATAGATAACAGATAATAGCCTAAATATATAATAATTGACTTGTTGGACTGAAAATCATATATTCAAAGTGAATTTACAAGTATCGAGGTGCCACAAACACACAGAGTCCGAGATGCACCATAAATTAGAAATTAGCTATTTAAACAACAATTGTGGAAACAACATTGGTACGCAGAAAACCAATGACTCGGCACATGCACAGGCAATGTTGAATATCCCTCACCCACTTGAATTCATGTTAGATTGAATACAATGGAATTATTTTAGTAGCCCTGTGGTTAAAAGTGCTGTCGAAGTCAGCACGATTCAAATATTGGTCAACAGTAATAAAGAAATAATTCTTACCTGAAATGAATGTTTCGTGTCTGGAAGCCTAGTAGACTTATGTAAAATGTAGGTCAATTATTGATGCGTCTTGGGCCATGGCTGTCGCTGTATTGTCCTCTCAACATTAGCAAATTTGCAGAAATGTACGTCTGTAGCATTCACAAATCGTCGAGTACACAATGAGTATCTGTATTTCCGTATTTAGAGCTTATCAACAATGAAGACAGCAATAATTTCAAGATGTCTTAACCAGTACGTGTAATGGCAGGACACGAAATATAGTATGACGTCACAATGAAAATACAATCGCATTTAACAACAAATAGCTGAATTTTTAAACGTAAATTTGTTATTGGTTGGATATTACATTAAAAAAAAGTGTCCTGTGTCCAATAAATTGGACACATGACACTATGGCGTTTAGTAAAAAGGTTCAAATATTGACTCTTTATGTACCAGACGTTCTAAATGAGGCTCCATACGGGATAATCTATTTAAACTAAATTTCATTGGGAAGCTATTTTTTGCAAATTATATGCGTATTATTATTTTAATATAACCTATCAATGTTTACAGGTGTTAGCATGTTTCAATATTGAACTAACATATAGCTTGTTGGTATTGGCACACTTTCATGTTACGAAGTTTCCCGCAGCGAACCCCATTCGGCCCATCGACCGATTGTAATTATAGAACGCCTGTAACTATTCACGAGAATATAGGCGTTCTATGAAAACATAAGGCACTTAAAAAGGTAATCATTGTGATAAGTGATACCTAATTAAGTAAATGCTTTATTTAAGAAGGGTGACCCAGTTGGCGTGCAACAATCTTCCCTAGTGCCCTTCGAAACACAGACATATTTACAGTTAACAGGTTAAGGTATGCATGTATACTTTATTGTATCATTTCAAAGTCAACATTCTCCAACATAAAACTCTGAAAGTACCTCATGTAATATACCAAAATATTCGTTGCAATGTGTAGCAGCTCATAGAAGTATAATGTGTAGTAATGCAAACATATTGAACTATGGGTGAAAATGGGGTGCTTTGGCGTTTGACACTCACAGAAAAATGTGCAATAGAAACTGGAATATAAAATGCATAGAAAGTGCTGCCAGTGACCAAGGTACAGCAAGCTATCATTTATTACAGTTCAAATGACCATGTAATTGAGGTATTGGCCAGTTTCTGTTTGTAAAACGTTGAGAAATTGTCAAAATATAATCTCCATTTTGAAAGTAGACCCAGAAATGTATGGTGGTCAATACGTGGAAAAATAATGTTAAAGTCATCTCCCTTGTTTATACACTACATTATATATGCATCTTATACAGGTTTGAATGTACAGTAAAATACAGCAAAACATGTGATCCATGGCAACATAAAAAAGAATAATACCATTGTATTGTAAATGTATATCTAGAAGAGACAACCCATGTAAATTAAGGAAAAAAAAGATTACACTGCAATATAAGTACATGTATGTGGCAGTGATTGAAGAATTGGGGCTTATGGGTTTTGTGATCAATGTAGCTCCTCAGACAGATCAAATACATGTATCGAACGCCTGTAGCCTGATAATGATATATAGTGCATGTTAGAAGCATGACAGATGATACACTAATGGAATGGTGCAGATTCTGATCAGACTGTGCGGATGCACAGGCCAATCTGGGTGTGCACTGGTCCCATTTATTCAGTCACAGCCACATATAGTTGTTCATGTCTAACTGAAAGGCTAATTGTGGCATGTATCTGTGTGTGTGTACATTGAACATGGAATTGAATATATAATTATCACAAACGTCGTAAAGTCACACTGTGTCCGCACCACACAAATATTAAGTATTAAAATGTATAGATTTGATTTATTGGTGTTTAACGTCAAATCAACAGCTAAGTACAGTGAATCGGGTTTCTGTCCACAAACACCCCCATGTTGAGGCTCAGTTGCATCATTTGGCAGTAAGTTTTCCCAGACCTCGCCCTTGTGATTGCGAGCGTGTTCCAGCATGTCCGACACCACAGAGCAGCGAGACGCAGCTGACTTCATCGACACGGAAAGACTGTCATCGTCGCTGTTGCACATGTAGTCAGGGAGTTGTATTAGTATACCTGCAACATAGACAGATGGGTGAACAATAGCATTGAATCATAATTTTCCATGCACTTCTCGGCAGTTTTATAATTTTGGCTCGATTTTGATTTGGTGAATTAGACAAAATAATACAACAGTAGTCGAAATGAGGCTGTAAATAAGCTTTGTAAAATAACGATATATGCTCTACAGAGTGGAAATAGCTATATTTTATAGCAACCAAAGATACGACGAGACCTTTTTAGAAACAAAGTCAAAATGGTCATTCCAAAGCATATTTTCATTAATTTTTAGTCCAAGGATTTTTATCGCCAGTAGTGACTTCCAAATTGATACAGTTATATGTCAAATGAATTTCATTTTTATCCAGTATTGTTCTTCTCTGCCAAGTTGAAATAAGTATTACTTTTGTTTTGCTAGTACATGTATTTAAAAGCATACCATTTGTTTCGCACCATAGTTTTAGTTGATTTAATGCAATTTGCAAATTAGATTCTACCTCATTAATGTTACTCTGGATATCATAAATGGTTGTGTCATTAGCATATAAATCGGTCTGTAGCAGTCTCAGACAGCACAGCAGGCAGATCATTAATAAATAATAAAAAATAATGTCGGACTAGTAGAGACCCCACCCCTGGGGCACGCCACATTAATAATAAACATATATTCTGTAATTACAACATTAACTGAAGTTACCTGTTTTCTTTGCTTCATGTGTGAATTAAACCACATTAATGTTTGATCACTAAATCGGTAGAAGCTAAGCTTTTTCCAGAGTATATCATGATCTAGCATGTCAAATGCCTTTAGAAAGTCAACCATTACACACCCAGCTAATTTTCCGTCATTTAATGCATTTATCCATTTTTCTATCATTAGTATTAGAGCCGATTCTGTTTAAGTGGTTGCGCCGAAAACCACTTTCCGATTTATGCAATAAAGTGTGGTTATTTAAATATTGTGGGTAGTATCAAGATTGGCCAATAGTTTTTTTACTTCGTCCTTTGAGCCGCTTTTAAATAACGGAGTTACCTTTGCATTTGTCCATACATCTGGGATTAATTAATGAATACGTCATATCACAATACACCCAATATTACAAAACTTCAAAATCGTTTATTCACTCTGGCCATATACATATGACAACATGAGGTATATCTAACACGAGCATATATATGACACAATGGATATGCATGTAACAAGTAATATGCTAAATAAAAGCAACAATTATATCGACATGTTCAAATATGTTACTCTAGATTGGTAAAGTGAAATAGAACGAACAGATAAGTTATTCATTTGGGAGGGAATTTTTGAGATAGTGGGAAGTCAGGGTATGAAGGTAATATGAATCGGATTCAGAAGAAAGCAAGTTCTTTATTTTAATCTGTTTCCCTATGGGTGATAAGTCAATGTAACGGAGAGTAAACATGGATCGATTGAGTGAACCAGTCTATGGATAACTGGTCCACTCATTCGAATAATAATTACATCATGTGCATGTGTGCACTCAATCCAACTTTCTGCTAGTGGGACGTCATATGCATACCATAACTGTGCTTAATCAATTGATAAATCATCAATATGATATTCACTTGTAGATATATCAAATGACTCTTTCATCAATACAGACATATCCTAACGGTTGCAATCAGTGCTTATCCAGATGATCCGGTTCGTAATGAGCCGTATCATCAGGATCTGCACTATTTGCAGACATTTTCTGTTTCTAGAACAGTATCCTTTTCAGGAAAATGGAATGGTCTGAAAATAACATGGAAGTGTCCATTCCAGTTACTTAGGGGTGAGGGGTTACTGACAGGCGTCTACACGGGTAGTCCCAGTCGCAGAGAGTGGGTGTGCATGTAGCTATCTAGATGGTAGTTGATAATGTGTGCGTGTGTGATACCGACACAGCACTGTCCACACGGCCATTTGATTCCAACTGGTTCGCGTTGTGTTAACAGCTTGGTAGAAAGTAAGTAACGGAGACAAAAGGTATGTCATACTAAACGTTTTGTATTGATAATAAATGCTTGTACTGCCTTAAATTGTGCGGTGATTGTTTCTATGCTCGCTTCCGGTACACCCATTAAGAGTATGTTTGTTGTTGGCCTACATGTGTTTGTAAGTTCGTTGGATAGTAACTGTCGATATTGATTGTACAAATTGCATTCTTGAAATAAGTGGTCAGTGTCCTAGATTTGTCCGCATACACAGTTGGGGTTATCTGTTATATATTTTTGATACAGGTGTGAGTTTAAAGAGCTACACATTGTCCTCAGACGAGTATGAAGTACGTCCGTCTGACGAATTCGTGTAAAGTAGTACTTTGGAATAGAGACATTGTGAGTCATAATGAGTGCAATTGTCCAAACGACATCGGCATATTCCAAAACGGGTCTGATACAAGCAATATATATAGACGCCAGCGCTTTCCGGCAGGGACGGAATTTCAGTGTTCTCATTATGTTTATGCGTTGCCATGCTTTAACTTTGATATACTCTATGTGGGCATGCCAAGTACCATATTTTGAGAAAAATATTCCCATGTGTTTATGTTCTATGACTTCTTCAATACGTTGTTCTTGCATTAATATTGGCGACTGGTCTGTTCGGTTACTTTTTATTGTAATAAGTAGATTTTCTGTTTTACTTAAAACGTACTATCCATTGATTAGCCCAGTCAGTTATAGTTTTCAGATCGTTATTAATTAGCTCCGGGGCATCGTTTGGATTGCTTACAATAATATAGACGCTGGTATCGTCTGCAAATAGTCTGATATTGCAGTGTATGTTGCTTACGATATCATTGATGTATGAGGAATAGTAGTGTACTTAGTGTTGAGCCTTGTGGCACGCCGGCTTTGATGTATGCCCAGTCTGAAGTGGCTCCAGGTACGACTACCCTGTGTCGACGGTTGTTAAGGTAATCTTTGAACCAGAGCCGTGTGTGGCCCTTAATCGCAATAAATTCAAGCTTATAGATAATAACCTTATGCCAGACTCGGCCAAATGCCTTGCTAAAAATCTCAGAAAATGGCACGTACCTCGTTTCATTCGCCTAGGGCTTTGCAGAATGTGTTATAAATTTCCACAAGTTGGTTAGCCGTAGAGTCGCCAGAGTATATATCCTGACTGGAAGGTAGATAGTATGCTGTTTTCTGCCATAAAGTCAAATAAATGTGTATGGACAATTTTCTAGAAAGCTTTGCCAATTACGCTAAGTCGGTCTATAGTTTGCCGTATCAGATGGATCTTTTTTTTTAAAATTGGGGTCACGTTGGCTTTTTTCCATGAATTGGGTACCGTACCATGTTCTATAGACGTGTTAAATAGCGAACATAAAGGCTGTGCTAATTATGTACTTAGCTCTTTCAATACTTTGTCATTTATACCATCATTTCCACATGTTTTTCCAGTTGTTAGCATGTTGTACTTTTATGACTACGAAAAGGCCATTGTAAATATAAAACTCTTGAAACTTTCGTTTCTAAAGTTGTTAAGTATATGAGCAAAGCTATAGTTATTTGCTTTTCCCAGTGTCTATATGTGTCGCTGTAGCAATTCCTGATAAGAATCAAATACAGCCCGACGCGTTTACTGCGTATATGTTCTACAGTAGCTTTTTAAACGGGATTTCGAGTTCTGTCCGTCGTGCTGTGTATTTAGTATTTGTTTGATTCAAAATTATTTTCCGACATAGAATCTACATTAGCAGGTATGTGTAACTTACTTCTTATTCATGTAGCAGAATTGTGTCCCAATCCGAACTTTCTGGCTGCCACACAAATCGCCCTGTGTGATAGCCAGATAGTTCTGGTTAAACCGTGTCCGAGTCTGTTTGCTATCCTCCGTAGGATAAACGGAGACAAACAGGTTAATTAAATTAAATGCCTCTTGATACGAGGTATATCAGGCAAGGCTATGAAATGCGTAGTAATCCCGAGGCTCGCCGAGGAATTCCTGCCGTTGTCAAGCCGAACTGTTTATCGATCGGCATGTACCATACGGAACTGCATTACATTTGTGGGCACACGTAGGGGTCGAATTATTCGCCACCTATTGCCGAGTGTGCCTTTTGATCAGGAGCTACACTGGTCACAAATTCCATAAACCCCGTGTAATCGGGCACAGCCACGTACTTAGCTCTTGAACAAGTTACGTACATGCCCACTCAATAGGCACACAATGTTCTTTATAAGAATTAAATAAGTGTATTATTGTGTCACTATTCCACCATTTATAAACATTGCGAGTGCCCGGTATACGGATATAATCATTTAGTAATATAATTATTTTACTGATAGTGACTCGTGGTGTTATCGGGCTATTTTAATATGCAAATGAGGCATGCTATATTTTAATTATTTATTCTAATTAAAGGCGTCACCTCAAACAAATAATATTTTCAACAAATTATAAAGTATGATGATTGTACATCAACAAATAAATACAGAAAATAAATAGCAATGCCCAATAACAGTTTAAGGAAACACGGTTATCGCCCCTAATATCAGTGTGGAAATTTACGTCTGATTTACGTCTAAAATGTATAATAATGTCAATCAATAAATGGGTTAATGGTTAATGAATGTTTAATTTCCCAGAAAATGTCGTATCTACAGAATATACAAAACCTATGTCTCCCTATTGTGTGCTTACTGAGTTGGCATGTACCTTTACTACTGTCTTGTTTCACTGTGGAAGCCCATTTTATGCAATAAATAATTTTCAACTAAAAATAAAATGTTCAAATAATTTACGAATTCGTTCCCACGAAATGACAATTGTTTTTGCGCCCAGCTGCGCGCGCAACACCTTTGATCTACTTTGAAGCTGTTTGAATTGTTAAATTGAGAGAACGAATTGTTATTTCGTGGAAACGAATTAATAAACAAAAGAATCTACGTCCACTGCGAGGCTCCGTAATTTACACATTGAGCGGCGACCTCAAACTGATTTGGTAAGTATCTGGTAAGCGGGATGGACACTGGCCGTGAGGTAGTGTATTGGAATTCCATACCTGATGTTGTGGGTTCACACCTCGCACGAGGCATCAAAATACTTTCATAGTATTTTCATAACTGGTCTTTATAATGAGACTTGAAACCGAGGGACCGTCCATAAATGGCTTTAGTTGTTGCTGGAACGTTCAACCCATTCACTTTCACTTATATCTGGTAAGAAGCTTTGTCGATTCCATTACTGTTCACCTACGCCTACTGTCGTTTCACGAAACCTGCCAAAATGTTCCGGCCATATTAACAATACAAAAACAATATGTTTTTCGATAATATCAAATTTTATCAAAATTTAAGAATGAGCCTTCCTTTTATTTCGTGAAATTTAGTGAAATATTGATTTTATTATGAAAAATGAGTTCTCTATGGAATTTAACATGAGGAAAAGGAGGCAGAGTGTAAATAGTAATGTCCGTTAACATTTTAAGAAAACACGGTTATCGCTCCTGATATCAGTGTAGAAAGTTACGTCTGATATAAACTGTATACTAATGCCAATCATTGAGCGGTGTAATGGTGAATACATGTTTATTTTGAAAGAAAATGTCTCAGATGGTGTCTCTGATAGAAACATTACGCAAACACGTCTTATTTGAAATTAATAAACATGATAAATCAGTGAACTACTTTCGGCAAGGGAGATAATCAATATCACGCGAACTATTTTCATACGAGCCAAGCGGATTGTTCTGTGTATTAGTAGTTTTTATCTATCTCCCGTGATATATAATGATACATTACTTTGTTATGTTATGGGTACTAATACATGTTGTTTCAATAGCGTATCTCTGTAACGGTATCGTTGTAGATGGAATTGCAAATAATTTAATTATTATTACGTGCAAATGGTTGCGTAATACTGATAGCACTTTTGTATAAATGTAATCGTCGTAAATGGCGCAGTAGTCGTGAGGTTAAGGTCGCCGACTTCTAGATTTAATTACCGATTCCCGAAAGGGTCGGGGTTATATTTTTTTTTCTCCATATATATTATTTTTGTGATTTTAATATTTTCACAATTTTATGATTTTAATAAAAATAGCTATAAATTGATAGAAACGTACCAACGATGAAAGTGTCCTTCTTTAAGTAATATATACACAGACAGTTTGTTACTGTTTTTTTAAGTTTGAGGTACTGTCTATACCATATAATGTTTTACTGTCCCAAAATCTATTTTTTTGGCTGTCACAATTAATTAATTTTCGGACAGCAAAATTTTTTTTATGAATTTGAAATAATTATTGTTCTCCATCTGATCACAACACTGTTCGAACTGCGCATGTGGCTACCACGACCAGAATTCACTGGCCGCAAACATAGTAGCCTTCGGCGTCTATTTATTAAATTATTATTTTTTGTTTTATTTGAATTCCGCGTGAACGATGCATTTTGTGTAAACACCATTTACAGAAAATATTGGTGATTTTCTAAACGAATATCGGAGAAATGCGGCTATATATTTTGTGTCAATTTTCAACACCATTTACGGAAAAAAATTACTGATTTTTTAAAACAATATGGGCACAACTAAATACGGTGATAGAATTTTTGTCAACTTTTAAACACCATTTACGGAAAATATTACTGATTTTCTAAAAACAATATCGGCGAAGGTGTACTAAACTACTCTTTTTTTTAAATAACCAGCCGTCTAATAGATCTGTGTATAATCGAGAGCATATCGTGAAGGGTCAACATTTACAGCTGTGTGGTGTCATCAGATCAACATCTCGTCACACACGACTGCGCATTATCGATTTTGTTCCCACACAAAGCGACGTGTATTTACAACTAGATCTGTGTAATGTGTCGGGTGTAGCCAAAGACCATACATAAATTCGTAATTAGTCACAGATGTAGCCTTAAAATATAATCGATTTCGTAATCGTAATTTGCCATTATTTATTTCCAAAATTAGCCATATATTCTGTAAATGGCGTTGAAAGTTGACAATAAATTAAGACCAGATCAGTACGTTAAATCGCTATCGACGACAACTGACGATCCAATGAGAGAGTAATACCGTTTACGCGTATCCAATGTTAAATATACTTCGTTATATTTTATGACTTTCGTCGTTTTTACCGAGAAATTCAAACTGTTTCCAATTATTGGGAACATAATATCATGATTAGCACACCGTTTCACTAAGCGGCGGCTACTCAGGGAATGGGATCATACGGTCTATTGTTTACACTGGATTAATGGCGGCCCCCATGAGGTCTCAGGTAAATCTTATTTTTCAATAATACGACTGTGGTTTCTTCCTTTTAGTGATGACCATGTTCCAGCCGTTAACACTTATTTAGCAGCATTACTTATGTAGTTAGTCTGAACATTCTGCAGAGAAATTTGAATTGGACGGAATCGAGCGTTGTTTAAACTTAGTCCGGTTCATATGCACAGGTCAAAATATGAACTGAAAATGGCGCTTTGTGACAGCTTTGTGTGACTCGAAAACCATAATCATGATCCGTTTTCAATTATTAAAGGTGAGTGGGATAACAAAAGACAAGACGACCACACTGCTTGGACACGAAAGCTCGAATGCCCGCGAACCGCCAAAATATCAGAACTCGCAGATGTTCCATGTGATATCACGAGCAACCACATATAGAAAGACGCAAAATGTGTGCTACATCATACCCGTACTGACAAATCAAGGAAGTTACTATAATGATTCAAAAGATGGTCATTACAAATTGTTTCTGACAGAGACAACAAATTAAATATTAACATGTTCTCCCATAGTCTTGATACAAGCTGAAGTTCCATGCAAACACTTGGCTTCAAACCAATCGTCACATTGGACAACTAAGCCTGTTTAGAAGTGGCTGTGACTTGCGAAATGTTGATTATGAGATTTATGACCAGTGTAGATCCTGATAATTAGCACACTCCTGTAGCCAACTATCGATATATATATATATAGTGTTTTAGTATCATGCCATGTGCCTCATTGATGGCAAAGCGAACAGTGCATATTCGGATCAGACTGTGTGGATGCACATGCTGATCTTGATCTACACTGGTCGCAAAAGCCATAAGCCCCATCTCTACAGTCGCAGCCATGAAAGTCAACATACATTTTCCAAATGTGTGTCATCAGTTTACAAGTAGATGCACGCATCAAGTCGCCAGCTTTGGCCGCATACATACTGCAGGAACAATCCTGCTGTGCAGGGTCATCACGAACTTATGCCATTGTCCCTTAGTGTCTATCTGCCTGCCTGCCTGCCTGCCTGCCTATACAGCTATTACACAAGAATTCCGCCACCGAAGCGGTGTCGCGCCTGCAAAAGCATTTGACCGTAACATGGTCATGGGCATGTGCTCAAGTAAGCATAACAACAACGGTCAATGAAGTGCATGCTTAGAGCACGAAAAAGATCAAGGTTGAATAATATTGTTGATCTAAATATTGGCTAAGTTTCCATAACCTTGTGAATGTCAAAAAGGTCAAGATCATGTTAATGGCCGCATGAGTGCGTTCCAAATGATTACATGTATCAAGTTTGCAAATACTGAGCACTCTATCTGGTAATATTAATGTTATACGATGATGGACAAACTTGTACAAATCTTTAAACACTGAAGCGCAAGCCATAAAGTAACGTTAATGTAATACGATGATGAAGAAACGTGTATAAACTTTTTGACGCCAAAAATGGCTGAATGTTTCCGCAAACATGTAAAGATAAAAAGGGTCAAGGTCATGTCAATGGCAGCATGAGGGTGTTCCAAATGCTTACATATATCAAGTATCCCAATGTTGAAGCAATCCGTCAAGTAATATTAAAGTTATACCATGCTGAAGAACATGTACACACTTTTTGAGGCAAAAACAATGGATAAATGTTTCCGCAAAAATGTCAGGGTAATTAGTGTAAATTTCATGTTAATGGCAGCATCCTTGTGTTCCAAATCCTCACATGTATCAAGTGTCAAAATATTGAATCAATCCATCACGTAATGGTTAAGTTATACCATGATGACGAAGGTTGTACTAACCTTTCGACGTTTGCGTACGACGACGCTGACGACGACGACAGAAACAGCGGCGACTATAGTCGCGAAAAAAACTGGTGTATTTCATATATTAACAGTTAAACGTACGAAATTGGTATGTCCCACCATGATCGAATCAACAATACGGACTGTATTTATTTCATAACGAATACAAACGCACGAACACATATATGGGCATGCGATGGCTTTCATTGACACAGCTGGATGCATAAGATTGATTCTTAATGCGTAATGATTCATATAAGTATATTAATATCGTTCAGACTGTCACCTAGTTGCGAACAGTAACTCTTGAAATCTACTCACGTACGGACGGTACAGGAGAAGATTCCAATTGTTATTGTTCGCAACTAGCTGACACCATACCCAGATGTGTTCTCCAACTATGCTAAACTATACAAACTATATTTATTTATCTTGCATTTGAGAGTTTGAATTGCCTCGCAGAACCTTCCATAACATGGCGTTTGATTCCAAATACAATATCCTACGATGCCCGTTGGCCCGTTTATGCATTTAGTATTCGTTTCAATGCAGTCAACATTTGTGGATTAAACTAATGAGGTTACGAGGTGGTTAATTAAACATAACTGGTTCATACTCCAAGCGCACATATTACTAATTAGAAATTCAGACCGTGTCTAGGGCCCAGAAGGAGTGCATTGTGATATATGGATACACAGCCGTAAAAGTGCTGCTATTTGTGGGTTGATCAGGGTAAAGCAATCCAGGCATGAAAGGATCCAGATTAAATAGGCGAATCCACCCCCACAGACGGGGAAAATAAACCCACACATGGGCTAATCCGCCACACCCACATACCCCAGCAGACCGCAGCGAGAGACAACAAGAAGTCAGAAAACCCAAACACCGCAACCGCCACAGACGAGCAATAACCACACAAACATAGCATAATCCATCGCACCCAGGCACCACAGCCGACCGCAACCAGAGACACCACGAAGCCAGAGACACAGACAACGCAACCGCCACAGGCGAGCAACAACCACACAAACCTAGTATAATGCGCCGCACGCACGCACCACCGCCGACCGCAGCCAGTGACAGCAAGAAGCCGGAGACCCAGACAACGCAACCGCCACAGACGATGAGCAGCCAGAGGCTCCGACACGGCAATCGCAACCGCCACAGGCAGCGCTAAAGCATCAATCAGGCCCAACCTAGCGCCGACGCTCGCGAAACCGTCACCGACAAACAATACAGTCCACAGTAGACCCCAATATGCATTATGATGTGTCCACCGTTCAGCATGCAAAGAAACGGGTATGTATGGTCCACAAAGGCACAGGACTACTTCTACTTCGTGCGTGGTGACGCAAGTGCGGTCTTGTCCCCGAGGTTAGGAGACTTGGTAATACATCGATGTTTTGCTACATGTAAGTATGTTACTCTTTTCTTTATGTCGAAGGCGTCTGACCACGCCTCGAGTATCGCATACGGTTCGTATTTGTGTTTGCTGTCCGTATGTGTAAACACATATGTCCTTGTTCAGATTGTGTCCGCATTGTGTATATGTTGGACATGCATGCATACTGTTAGTTACACATTTTTCTGCCGACGAATATTTGGCTATTAAACACTTTCAATCTACAAACACATATTAAAATGTAATTACTTTTTATCAATAACGAAGAAGTCACCATCAGCTCCCCATGTTTTTTTTTTTAAGTAAACTCCATCTGAACTATTGATTTTATTGCGAAGCAGAAACAATGTATTTTTTCTAAAAAATCAATATTTGATGGAATTTCATCACACTATTGTGTTGGGTAGGGTGACCTTTTTGTTAGAATGAAAAAGTATTGACATGTAAATGTATCTTTATGATGTAATGTGGTTACATGTAATAGCCAAATGTTCGTCGGCAGCAAAACGAGGAACAGACAGTATCTACGTGTATCTGTCAGGGCTGACCTGTGTAGATCATGGTCAAATTGCACATTCATGTAGCCTGATAAAGATCCATTTTGCATGCCACATGTAGTAGCAAGACGGGTGGTTCATTGATGGCATTGCGAACAGTGCAGATCCGGACAGACTATGCTGATGCACAGGCTGATACGGATGCACACTGGTCGCAAAGCCCATCATTTCTCCAGTTACAGCCACATACATCATTCAACATTATTGCATGTGTCGTCTGAAAGCACAGGTAATGGGAACAACTAATCTGATAGTCTGGTGTTCCTTGTATAGTATACTATATATATACTGTCATGTGATATTTGTTCCCGTCACCTGTGTATGAGAGGGCACAAACTCCATAAATAACATTTTTATGTTTTCAATAATTTTATTTTTTATAAATATACAATGTATGAAATTCTGATATATCATCGTCTCAGTAAGTTACATGTATGTAGTTTCTTGTTGGTGTATTTACAAAACAAATATAAACAGTATATAAAAATGAGACCGGACATCCCTGCAGGTAAACGAACATGCAACAATGTAATAATGCATTATAAACAAGTGCACATTTCTTCATCGTCTGACCAAGTTGGCATTTTTATTCCATATTGATGTCTTTGGATTACCAACTGTTTACGAGTACGAAACATATATGTAGCTGAGTAGTATATAGGTAGCCAGTTCATTACGGCGACTAATGGGAGCTGAATTTGGGGACTAGGCGGTCACCAACAGCAAAACAAATTGGTTATGCGTATATGGGGGTCAATAAAGAAAATGTATCATTCGCGAATTGAATTGGGTGAAATAAATTTTTAGAATTTCTAATAAATTCAAAAAAAATGATTAACTCGCAATTATTTAATAATTTTAAATTTATTTAAAATTTGATTAATTAATTTTGTAATTTTATAAATTTTAAATTTAATTAATTATTTAATTTGAAAATTATGAGAATCTTCAGAACTTAACCGGCAGCTGGGTGTCAAAAGGCACCGCGAAAAGTTCGTCCCGAACAAACCCGCGAGATGGACCACCGGTTGATAGAGGTACCGGACGGCAACATCCGATGGAAGCCGTTTCTCCGCTAAACCAACGGGTCGCCCATGCGAGACGGCAGATGGTTTGTGCGACACCTTTTTAGACTTGATGGCATGTACAGGCTTTTTACCGATCAATCTGGTCACGTCGCCGTTCAGTGCGGAGACCACGGCGGGAAGCCTGGTCACCCACTCGGTCGATCGCGAATGAGGGTCTACAAGATCTTTGGCATATTGGTGCCCGAACAGCCTCTCAGCCAGGGTTTGATTGAACCGCTGCACGATCATCTGATCCCGGTGGATGTTGACGCGGCCGCGTCTGACATAAACGCCGTGTTTAGTCAATAGATGAGAGACCGCGCCCATGAACTCGCGGCCGGGATCGACCTGGAGAAGATTCGGCCATTTGTGAGGACTCCTCTTATATATTCGGGAAAGAGCCTCGGCCACCTCCCTAGACTATTTAGTGGCCAGCGGCTCAGCCCCCTTATAGCGACTCGCTACGTCAACGATTGTCAGTGCGTACTTGTACGTCTTGCGACCGACGCGATCGTGAGGGAGACACAGGAGGTCTGCTTGGTGGACATCGTTCGGCACCGGCACGTCGAATTTCGGCCGCGGAATATTTTGAGGCGCGGGTAAATAGATCTGCCAGATGGCCTGCTTCTTGAGCCATTCCTTTGCGGCGTTTTCGGAAACCTTGGTCGCCGCCGCGAGGTTCTTGATAGCCGCGAGTCCCTTCCAGTAGCCGCGGGGGCTCTAGTATGTGTTCGCTAACTTGCGCGCTAGGCGAACCGATAGTTTGGTATCAAGCTTGCGCGCGTCCATCATATGCGAGGTATTCTAGTAGGTCGAACAGTCTCCAACATGTCCTCGCCAGATCGTCCGGTAACTGCGTCGTCGATACTAAATCGTTGTTGGAAGTTTCGCTGCAGCTGCCGGTTATGTTCCAGCTGAGGAGCAGGAATTCGGGGCAATCTAACATCCGCTTTGCGAAAAGGGTGGCCGCTTTTTCGTCCTCGCGCCACGTCTCTAGAGTCTTGTGCCAGATGGATCAGACCTTTTGTGCCAGCTAAACGGTGTTTAAGAGCCGTGTAGCCTACATCGATCACAGCAAAATAAAGCTCGTCAACTAACATCGTTTCTGTATATATATATTTTTAAAAAAATTGTTTTAAAATAATTATTGCTTATTGCTTTTGCTTATTGCTTTTTCAATATAGTAGCTAACGAGACCTGCAACACCCATTCCCACGATGATGAACGCGATTTCGCGGTCTTTTTGGGCCTCTGACGGTACATAGAAATCTGAAAGTTGGGACTCGGGATCCAGCGGTGTGAGAATTTTCTGCTGATGTACGATACGTCAACGTTCCGGAAAGTTTGCACGGCGTGATTCTCGCTGCGAAGCTCTTCGTTGATCCAGTCCACACGGGTGGTTCGTTTTTCCGACCATGCTTCCTTTGCACTATTGAGTTGTTTTGTAGCTAAATCGTGACGCTTACGCTCCTCACCCGCGTCCGGTCCTATTAACGAGAATAAATAGTTGCTACCGCCGAACGCCCCTGCGCTAACGACTGCACCAAGCAGCAATAGTCCGATCGTAGCCATTTATTTCCATATATTAGCAGGTAGAATTCCAGCTTTAATTAGATAATCTCGGGTCGAAATTGCGGACTCTACATTCAAGGTCACGAACCCTGCGTCTTTCACAGTCACGTCCAATTTAGGAGCGGACCCTCCGAAGATCATCTTTGATATTCCAGCAAACCCGATAGTGAGACACGATATCACCACGGCGTGATAAACCGCATTAACTATTATTTTACCTTCGTTTTCAGCCATTATATTTATTGCATATAAAAGGGATCACGATCAATGTTTAAATGGGGCGCAATCGTTTTCGTAACTTTCTTCTGAATCGCCTCCAACAGTGTTGGGGGTTGTCTCGAAAGGTATTTCCACACATACACTGTGCCCACAACTGCCAGACCACCACCAACAACCCACGGGATGATCCAGGTAGGAGCTACAGCAATCCACGATTGCTCCGACAGTTCCCGCTCCTGTTCCAATTCGTGAATTGGGGGAGATTGAACCGCAGCTGTCTTCGGGTGTTTTCCTGTTTCTGCCCCCAACTCCAATTGCGATTGACTTGGGGGTGCGGCTGGAACCAATAACGCCTGTTTGGACTCTTGAAGCTCGGCGAGTATTTTATCTTGTTTACCTTTTCGGGTGGCAGCCGCTGCCCGTCCAGCTGCATGTCTTTTTTTGTTTTTTTGTGTCGTGCAATTGGAGGATCAATCGGAGTTGGAAGTGGTGCAATCGGGTTCAACAGTGTTGAGGTCTGTTCCGTCACTCTCGCAGGTGCGTCTTGTGTCATCATTTTCTGAGCTTATAGTTCGTGGGCATATATGTCCAAATTAACAGTGCTTATCCGTGGTCAACGCGGTTGTCAGCGGAGCTAAGTACATTCCAAACTTGTGATAAATTGAGCAGCAGACTGTTCTAAGAGTGTGTCCAACAAAAGGGTCAGTCTCTAAATCACCAATCAACCCGCGGTGTCAGATATAGGGAGAATTGCACTGACAGCGGTAGCGTACAAATTAATAGCCGCAGTCCCAAGAGTTTTCGTCATCTCTGCCCCCAATTTAGATTCGTATCGCGCATACATTTTATCAACCTCGACATCTGACATTTTATCCACCTGACAAACTGAGAGACGCCTACCGAAATACCACTCCGATTGTCCCCCAGCAACCAGCGCAGCTAGCCGCTCGCGTCGCGTCGTGTTTTCATTTTATTTCAGAAAAGATACCGTGTCGGCAGTCGGTCCATCTTTCAGGAAAGATACCGTGTCGGCAGTCGTGTCATCTTTCCTGAAAGATATATTGTCGGCTGTCGGAGCGACTGTTTCTTCCATTAGCTGATCGAGAAGTTCGTCGCAGTTCATTATTCCAACAGTGTTGGGTGTACTATTCTGACTAGTCTTATAAGTTTAACATCAAACTGTTTGTAATTTTCTTAAAATTAATTTTGAGTTACAGCAACTTTTTGCGAATAATTCAATAATATTTAGTAGATTATTTAGTAAATAATTCAGTAATTCAGTAATATTTAGTAATATTTAGTAAATATTTAGTAGATATTAGTAGATATTAGTAGACTATTTATTAAATATTTAGTAGATATTCAGTAATTCAGTAATTAATTGATAACTTCATAATTTGTGGGTTGATCAGTCTTTAGCAGAAGCTTGGCGTGCTTAGTTTCCGAAAGCATCTGTCGAACCTCCAGGCGCTCCTCGCGTGTTGGGATAACGTCGTTCTCTCGAAAACAGTCATCGAATGAGTCTCGGTCCTTGCAGTGAAAGAGGCGACCCATTTCGTTTGCTCGCGTAGATCCTTCAAGAAGGCGTTGTACTTTTGAGTGGAAATCCATACACTTTGCCCCGCATGGCGGCCCGAAAATGCGAGCTCGGAGAGCATGTCCTTCTTTTTGGTCATCGCCGCCTTGGCCGAGCAGTCGTCAATCACGTATAGGGTGGGCTCGCCCTGGAAACTTCGGTGGAAGCCGCGCAGCCAATCGTGAAGCCTATCACCGGGATGAATAACGTATACCTCAGGGTCGGTCCATATCCACGGGCGTCGCTGATAAGTCTCGTTGTGCCGCACAGTGGGACACAGGATCACAATGTGTCGAAAAATATCGCAGTAGGACCCCTCGAGCAAGTCGAGGATGAAAACCGTTTGTCCGCACCCGGTCTTGCGCCGTCTTCCACAGGTACTGGTAGCAATGGTAGACGTCGCTGTCGTCGATCGACATCACCTCATTACCAGAAATCTTTAGCATGGTCTTCTTGACAATGGCGCGACCCAGGTTCTGAACGACGGTTCGGTCCACGTCTGTCGACGTCAGCGAAATAGTGAAAGTGAGGCGAACAGTCCCCGGCACAATGACGTCGCTAGCTCCGAGGTTGTGGAAGCGGACCAACAGCTGCTGGTTCTGGTCGATCGTCGACGGATTGTTCGTAATAACGACGCTCTGTCTCACGCCTTTCGCCCCAAGGGGCTCCCGCAGTCTGCGGTATGGATAGAGTTTGCGGTCGTATTGACTCGAAGACTTTTTCAGTAACTCCATTAAACCCGTATGGTTTTTTCTTTAATACATCGCTAAAGATGGCTGATTACGACATGAAAGAATTCGATCGCGGCCGAGACGATGACATCGATGATGATAACGAAACACCCTTTTTAGAGGCACCAGATCCAATCCAATCTCGATTGGATGAATTGGAGGAAATAGGTGCCGCTACCGACACCGTTGATCTAAGTCAGGAATTAGTCAAGTCAACTGTAGACAACTACTACAACAGTTTGGCAGAAAAAGGTATGGTCCCATCTGTCGGTCGCGACTACTCCAAATTCCAATTAAATCCGCGTGGTAGGTTGCGACTTAAAGCATCAAATGTCCCTATCATCAACACGAGGACCAAAGAACCCCTAGCGCTGAACCCCATTGCCGGATACCGGGGCAGTGGCGAAATCGTAAGGGACGAACGAGGATTCGTAGTTTGGAAGTGTGGTAAATAAATTATGTCGCCCCGCGCTGTAGAGGCCCTACAGTCTACCGACAAAACGATGGCGAAGACGGACGCCGAGATAAAAACTGTCGAGCTCAGCCAGCTCCCTCGAGTAGCCACCGTCGCTATTCGCACAATGGATCTCAGCGAAAGCGAGATAGCTGAAATACTCAGCACGATGGATGACCCACCGTTACCTCTTCGCGAAATTCGGGGACTCGATAAGGCTATGCAAACAGTCCGGGGCGAATTGGTCCATAACCTGTCCAAACTCACGGCGCTGGATGAACATATCGCGCTAGAAGAAAGAAAACTTGGGGAAGCCCATGTCGATAGAGAATCTACCGAGCGGATTACCGAACGCCTACGGTCGTTATGGGATGAAAGAGCAGCTCGCTTGAAGGCTGCATCGGCTTGCCGTGAGGCTCTCCGCACTCAAGTAAGTTGGATCGGCGAAACAATCTCGAGGGTGCTGCACGAGGAGACGACACTCAGTGAGCGTCTTCGCACTCTGTTCAGAGAGCAGGGCGTCACAATAGTAAGCATCCTCGCAGCTGTCGGCATGACTATATCAACCATAGTTCTAGCTATCGAGCTGCTTGTAGGCGGTGCGGCGGCTGCACCCGCGCCAGCACCCGCGCCAGCACCCGCGCCATCCAGCGGAGCAAAGGAGTGGGCAAACAAGCAGCTAAATGCTCTCGCCAATCTCCTGGCTAAATTAGCCGGAAAGGTGGCTGCCGCGCTGCCTGGGTTGATCGGGAGGGTCGTCTCTATATGCTTTTTATCTATATTATCAAAAACAGCCGGATGGCTCGCCAAAAATACTTGGGCTTTAATCGTGGCGATCTTCTACTATTCATTGCCCGAGAGTTCCTAAAACCAAAGCGCGAGTAGTACGATCACCACGAGGGCGACGACTAGCCCTAATTTCTCCTCCTCGTGGGTGGTACTTCCCGCTCCTGTTCCAATTCTTCCAATTTCACCCAATCTGCGATTGGTGTTGATGATTGGATTGGGGGAACTGGTGTAACCCAATTCTTCCAATTTCGACATTGTTGATGATTGGATTGGGGTTTTATGAAATCGGTTCTACTTACAACTCCGCTCCCGACCGTCTTGGGGGTGTGCTTGATGATACCCGTGTTCACGTTCCCGTTGTAGCCGATTTTTTGATTGACGGTGGCGATTACGATCTGATTATTGTAACCGTCAACCGGGTCGTCTCGTAGTATCATATTGCTCGGCGCCGGATAAAGGCCAAATCCAAATGAATAGTGTAATGGGGTGCTGGCATTCTGAAAAACGTCTTGATACCATTTGATCGCATCCGGGAGGTCCACCGGTTTGTTTATTGCGTCCTCGACATTTGCCAAGAACTGTTTTTGCGCGTCGAACGCCGTCCCGGCTCCTATTATAGAACTGTGCACTTACCCCTGTGCGCCGAGGATGGCCCAAACGTATGTGCGAATGGAGTCGTTGAGGCGGGTAACCCCGGCCTGAGTAAATCCAGTGCTTTTATCTAACATAAATGATCCCCACGCGGTATTATGGGAACGTGCTCGAGATTACCTTTCTTACTCCTGCATCGACTATCGCCTTCACCCAACTCGTTGGATTTCGATAAATACGCTTCAAAATCGTATACAATCTGGTGCGGATAAATTACTGTTGAATGGGCCCCAATATTGGGATCAACGTCGCCTGTATAAGCGCACTCCCAAATTTTAACTAATTTACCCTCCTTCGCGATTGCAGCGTCTCTTGCGCGAGTTTTATTGAGCTGTACATACTTCCCCCCAAAATGTTTAGGACACCCGTGCCAATAGCACGCGTGAAATTGTTAAGCTGTGTTGGTTTCCCAACAAAATCCGTCGACTGGCGCTCCTGCCACAAGTCTCTCACCACCGTGGCCGCAGTGCGCAGTGTGAACATGGGGTCCGGTGAACGAGTTTAACCAATTTGTCGCCTTCTTACTCGCGTGAGATCTGGGGTAAAATGCCTTTTCGAACACAGATGCTGGTCTATCGATCTGTGCACCTTTGCACGTGAGCTTCGTCTCCCCTCGCATACATATGCTCGCGTGTCTTTTTAAATTATTAGATTTCGTGAATCTCTGATCGCAGGCGCCACAACAATATGTGACCTTGTCCATGTCGGTAATCAAGAACGCGTGATTGTTGTAAATTCCTATTTTCATTTTCTTTGTCCCGAGTTCGTCATAGTGCGCCGCCACTTTCCTTAAATACCATGCACCGCCCTCAACCGGCTCATACGCCTCCATTCCTGTCTTACACCACTCCTCCACTTTTTGAGGTCATCGAATTGTATAGGTCCGGACGGCCGCTTCCATCCTTTACTTTTACAGAAATCCAAATATTCTTGTCCTAAAACTTGCGTCGCTGTTAAGCATCGGTCCGCCCGGAGTTTAGTTGTGTGGAGAACTATGTACCTGAATAGGCAGTGGTCGTCGTTGAATGTGTCCAATGGTTTCATCCCCTTACGGTGTCGCAACCATTCTGGGAGCAGCCCCCTCGCTATTTGTGAGGACTTCATCCCCATATCCCCCACCTTGGAGGCCAGAATTATTTTAACCGTAACACTCACCCACCTAACAAACGTCCATTTTGTGTTCGGGCGTTCGATTGTGTCGATGTTCAAGCGGGTTTCCTCCTGTTTGTTAACCCACTTACCGACTTCCTCATACTCTCTAAGCCAGGGACTTTATTATTTAGTGCTAATTTATATGAAAAGGAATATCTCAAATAGAAACTTCCCGTTAATATCGGCGCAACCTCATCCATTATTCGTTTTGATATGTTCCCCTGAACACCGCGTTTTAGGGTTATCGACACCACGCGACGATCTGCCTCAATGTTTCACTCCGTCTGTGCGTAGTATTCCAGAATGTCGTCTCCTTCTTATATTATTTTCCTTAGGAGCGCAGTTTTCGGTACCCGCCGTTGTGGGTTCAACTCCAATTTCAATTCGCGAATTGAGGGTGGGGTTGATGGTTGTAATTCGCGAACTTTTTTGTCTCGTTGTGTGGAGATTTGGTCTTTAGGAGGTTTTTCATCTACTAACTCACTGACCAGTTTGTGAGCTAAATTAGATATCCTCGTATTTGTTGTGACAGTCGACATAATCACTTTCTATAAACTAGTAAATATACTTTCCCAAACCTGGGAAATAATAATAATTATAAAGAGATTGTGTTTCTTCTTCAATATTGGGGAAATATGGCAATTTGCCATATTTCCCCCATATACGCATAACCAATTTGTTTTGCTGTTGGTGACCGCCTAGTCCCCAAATTCAGCTCCCATTAATCGCGGTAATGAACTGGCTCCCTATATACTACAAGCTGTGTCCGGAGAAATTGGGGATTATGGGTTTTGCGACAATTGTAGATCCAGATCTGCCTGTGCATCCACATTTTTTTTGTATTATATTAAGAAAATACTTTATGTATGGATGTAAATTAAGAAATACTGAACCGACTTTGTCAGCTTGTGAGATCTATTTACAAAAACTAAAGAGCTTGAACATCAAATTGCAGTAAATGCAAACAAAGCTGAAATACACAACATAAACTGGAATGTTTAACCGCTAGGCTAACTTATTTCATCTAGAATTCTTTCCCTTAAACTATTTAATCCAACAAAAATTAATGCAAACATATGATCATGGTGTTCTTGCTTACGACTATCTAATTAAACTGGGTTTTTTATATGTGTGTTCTTTTTTACTTCCACTATTTGTATTTCTCTCTATTATTAATTGATACTTATTGTTTTTTTTGTTGTTTTTTTTTCTTTATTAAAAAAATCAAACATAATCATATACACACAGGTAATATATATTTACTCAGTAATTTAGACATATGGAATAGCTTGTAATTATGCACATGCATGTTACTAGTAATATGTCTTGTTTGTAATGTTTTTGGTGTGAACATAAACAAACTATAAACAGAAAAATATAATAACTCGATTTTGTGCCAGGTCCTAACCAAACCAGGGTCACTTATCCCACCAACTGAAAGTAATAGGATTAACCATAATCTTAAAACAGTATAATGGGTATAACCGGATTCAACACTCACGTAGAAGCATGTTACATGCACAAATATACACACCAGGACTATCAGGATTCTGGTAAGGATGAACCACATCGTTGAATTACCCCCGTCTCATTCTCTAAGCCTGTCGCCTGCACAAACCAAATTCATCTACATTGCCCATAAAGGTGATATGCAGCTCTTTACTAGAACACGTGATAATAATTATGTCATATAACAAGGCAGTGTTATGCAGCACACTAGAAGGACAATAAGTCATGCAGATCATGATGTTTAGTCCCGATGTTTCCATCATTAAGTGATTTAGGTTTGCAAAAACTAATAACAATGTCTGAGAACTATTATAGAGGGAAACTTTTCCGATACTTGTTTTACAAGAACACAATTGTATACAATGAACAGTGCAATTATAATAAAACAGCACACCGGTGAGCAATAATCAAGACATGCAATATGAAGTTATGATCGACTCTTGCAATATATGTAAATACCCAAATCCAAATATAGCCTTGATAGTTCCTGTCAATTGGAAATGATTGGCATGTGGGCGTCAATACATGACGCCAATATCTCAACCACAACAAACTGACAGTGACATGATGCTTGATATAATAGATTGAACACATATGAGTATTCAGCTGGAACACTGATATACTGGGACAAGTCAACGAGGGTCATACTTTACTATGTGGCACCCACAGCTCAGCCACGGCTGAGGTACACAAGTATTATGTCCTTAAAAGCAAATGTAATTCGGTTGTATAAATCCATAGATCTCACTTAAAATTTATCCCGCAAAGTCATTAGGGATTAGGGACAGCAGCCTGGTTACATGGTGATTTATAGTCGGGCACCTCGCCCAGATATCGAAACCGGTAAGTCGCGACAGTGAGTGTATCACTAGATACATGAATTACTATGCACATTAACTTGATAATATTATTATAGACGCAGGTTGGTCAATAGTGTGCAAGAGCTTGTCCATGGGTGGCATACATTTATATTATAACACCAATAATTCAACTCCTGCACTTGGAACACACTAATGGTAACTTTACCAATAATTATAACAACATGATAAACTTCGCTGGTTATCCAAAAATGTGCAAGAGCTGATATATGGGTGTCCTTTATGACACCAATAGCACAACTCTTGTACTACAAATACACATGTTTATGGTGACTGAGCTGTATTAATAATAAAAAATAATAAGATACTACTGATTTAAATCAATGGTGTGCAAGAGGTGGCCTATGGGTGACATACATTGGTGGCCATACATTTATAGTATGTCACTAATAGCTCAGCTCCAGCATTACGAATGCACACACAATTCAATGGTGACTGAGCTGTAAATACAATGATAAACCTTGATATATATGTACATCTACATGTATGTTCAAGCAGTTTGATCAATGCGTACTATGCGACAAATAGGAGGATATAGTATGGATATAGTACGGTAAATATGTGTCACAATCACTCAATACAATTAGTAATTATGTGAGACATACAGTGACTAACTACGAGTATACAGTTTTCCTATGGACTAATATAATGTGAGATTCTTTCGTTGTATAATTACACACATCAAATACATGCATGCTTGTAAATGTATATGCTTGTCAGCATTAATAAAGTTAGTAACGTGAGCATACACACACTGTTTGTATTGTGTAATGCTTTATTACTATTCAGGTACATGTAATTGTACCATATGCGCATCATTCTAAAGCAAATCACTAATTGATTTGATGGATCATTTTATCGACTGTAAATATAATTATAAATGAATGTCTGCAAAATCTACCGTTGTTTTTAGACGACTTGCATGCGACACACTGTTCAAATTTTACACATCTAATCGACTGTAGAGACATGGACTATGACATAGCTACGTAAACCCATATAAACTTCACAGTGGATATGGTGATGCTACAATTTTCATTTAGTTGAAGTAAAACAGACCTACTGAAATTATGTGGTTATTATACAATGTCTTTATTCCAATTAGCATCTATAATTAAACTGGCATAACGACCACTCACTCTCCGCAAATATTGAAGGAAACTACACGTACTGAAATGTATGATATTTGTGCTATTCTGGCGGCCATTAATAAAATGGCGGCGATTTGTAAGACATGTATGGAGGTGTCATTGTAAGATGAACGTCGTTTTAGTCATTATGTTAAACGTTACTTATATTTCACAGACACAATCACCATCTAACTGGGTGCAAATGTTTAAGACATTAATATCCATACAATTGCGAGATTTTCTGTCGAACCCTGAAAGCGGAGACTACACACGTGGCGCGCCATTTGATTGGATAGCCATTACCCACGATGTGTCACTGCGACATACCCCGACACTGTGTCACGTTTTTCAGACGATGTATACATGTTTGACTTGCATTGGCGGTTCAGGTCCATTACATAATTAAAAAAACAACAATTTGGGACCGGTTTTATTGTTATCGCTTAACAAATAATGGTTTTATTGGTTAAAAACATACGCGGGAGGTATCACTTACACACCTTTGAATTACCGTACTTGTACGTGTACTAACTGGCGGGAAGTGACGTAAATTGTATATTGGTGACAATGCACCCAAACCACCATATATACCGAAATAATCCATAAAACACCGAAATATTAACCGTTTTTCAAGAACCTGTGGACAGGATCAGTGGAATCAAACGTGCATTGTATACTATTTGACAGTGTGTAAATGTCATTTTTTAATAAATGACTAACTTGGATATCAAATGTAAGTTGTATGTACATGTCATTGTTTTATACAATAACCACCTGAATTCAATATAATCTTTTTTGTATTACACATTATCTTTTAGATTACATGCCAATTTATCACAAAGGTGGGGTAAATTTTCTGCCACACAAACCAAAATACATGTACTGATAAATGACAAGAAAACCAAAATACATAAAAACGTCAATAATATGTGGAGATGGGGTGGTGGAAAGATTTCTCCAAACCACTAAATTTCCGATACAGTCTCGTTAGCTTGACTGATATTAAAATAATTTCTTTGTAAGCAAGAGGCTGTCACGTGACCAGAATTTCCCGCCAATCTAAATATAGCTCGACTGTTGTTAGTGAGGGTCAGTACAAAAGTATTTCCAACAGCGTCGTGCGACGGAACAAGGAGTGATAATACAACAACTATTATATGGCAATAATATTCATATCAATACACATACACTAAATGTCAATATAGCAATGACCGTATCACCTTATCAGTGTCTACCTGCCGTGTGTACACCGGTGTGTTAAATCAGTCTATATATAACCGAGATTTCCTGGTATTTATACGTTCCGAAACTGGGTCGTGTTTAAAAGACGTTTGTAATCTAGCAAACCGTGAGTACTTGTTACCATAGTTCGGATCTGTGTGTAAGATTGGATCTAACGTCACAACGCGACAGTATATATTCCAGAAGTATGTATGTAATGTATATGTTGGTGCATTAAAGGAGCATATCAGGATTGTTTTTAATAAATACTATACAAAATAAAAACGTGTTTTCATCATGGCCCTGTGTAAAGTGGGTTAATATTTTAATAAGATATATGATGATACCAGGACCGCTGGGTTGTTTTTATGTTCACCCATATACTACATGATATAGGTACATTCATATCAGATTTCCTATCTCGTTGCGTTCAAGAAGATAGAAAATCTGGTACGTATGTACCGATGTTGGTGAAAATTGAAACAACCCAGCCATTCAGCAGTCTTAGTATCGTCATATATCTTCAATTAAACCACTTTACACAGGGCCATGATGAAAACACATTTTTAGTTTTTATATTATTTATTTAATCCTGAAAAAAATAGCAGCGGTCCTGGTATCGTCATATACCTTCAATTACACCACTTCACACATGGACATGATGAAAACACGTTTTTATTTTTTATAAATTGTTATTCAAAAACTCCTAATATGCTCCACTATCTCTTACTTGTATTTTCCCTTTCAATATTTCCTTAAACATTAAAGTGGTACACAGATAATAAATATTAGTTGCATTATTTAGGGTGTGCTTTGCGAAATGTTGCTAATTAAAAACGGATTACATTATGGTATACATGGCATATTATGTCAATATTCTCTATATATTCCTGTCCTTTATATTGAATTTATGGAAATATCGATACTAGGACTGCTGGATGTCTGGGTTACTGTCTATTTTTGTATGTTAATTGACAACTTCAGTCTGAGGAGAACACACTATCGTGAGAACAACGGGAGATGAGATGGAACAGTTTAACTTTGTCCAATGGAAAACAATGGCAAAACAGAAATGGCAGAGCTACAACTTATCACATATATGGCCCCATCGTGATTCTGCATGGACAAGTGTAAGTGCATTCTAACATACATACCGGGTCGATACCTTTGTTGGTGTGACGGTACTTTATGTACTATGTTATCAGTCCGCCAGTTTGAGATATACAAGGATAGTGCAATTTGATCAGAAAAGGCTAGTAATCGCATACAGTGGATCCTCTCTAAAACAGACACCAAGACAACAGCTGTGATCTTATTGTTGATGAGTTCCTTCAAGCGCAGGTGGTAATGTCTATTCATCAACGCATGACACACAACTATGGTTCAGACAGATCAAATGCATGATTTACAGTGAAACATCTCTTAGAGATATTCTCTGTACTTACACATTTCGAGACTAGAGGAACGAAAGTGGATACTTGCTACAGCCACCACATTGCACTGAACATCGTTGATGTGAATGTACAAATACAATACAAAATATCTATGAGAATCACAGATCACGACTACCTGTAAAATATACATTATATGTGTGATTTGATTGTACCGCTTCCTTTCTGTCACGGACTGCGTCAATAATGTCACAGTCCCCGACACAAACGTTGCATAGCATCGGCTTTACCGAATTGCAATGCAAATCAATACAGTATTGCCCAAAAATATGCGTAATGTGCACAGCGGTCGAAATAACAGTCGTGCTCAACGACCATCAAGGAACGGAACAAAACAATAACATCACCGAATTTACCATGTCTACCATACAGACCAGACAGCCAACATTTGCAAACACCGTAAATCAAGATCAGCCAGCTCGTCAGGATCTGCAGCATTTACCAGTGTTGTTCACTTCTAAAACCAAATATTAATAAGTTTTATTTAACCTAGCAATACAATGTAAATGTAGCATGGACAATCCAATGCGGCAGCTGGGCAATTAGCGGTAACGGATGGGTAAGACTTTCTACATCCGTCTAGTAATCAGGGGTCCGTTTCACTAAGCTTCGTACGACTAAAATGTTCGTAAGCGCAAATTTAGGATCGTCTGGAAATTTCAATTGATGGATTTACATTTATTGAGCACAGCTATGCTCAATAAATGTAAATCCAATAATTGTTTATAAGGAAACAGTGTTAATGTGATATTTACAGACTATCATAATTTTGCACTTACGAACATTTTAGTCTTACGAAGTTTAGTGAAACGGCCCCCAGAGCATGATAGTGTTGCTGACTACAAAAGTGAGTGTGGTCTGTGACTGGAGATATTGTGTACACTTTATGGGATTTTTGGACAAACGTTGTTGCGGGTCATGTAGCCTGATAACGATTTATGTTGATTGTTAGAAGCATGAAGGTTGTTCCCTTGAGCCAATGGCGAACAGTGCATCTCAGGCTGTGTGGATGTATAAGTCAAAAGTTGCATGTCTCCGGTCACAGCCACATATACGCCATACACGCCATGTGATGTTGTACCTTCGGACATCTGCGTAATTTCTTTAAATACGTTTACAAACTTTACAATATTTTTCATAAATAAAGTCAAATGTTGACACAATTATCAGAGTAAATAAATAATATAATTCCACATGTGCTCTGACAATTGTGTAAACGCCCATTACATGTACCTTATGCAATGCAGTTGTCATTGATCAGGTAAGGACTAGCGACGTTCAGAAGCATGCAAAGGATATACAAACGCGGTTGAAGAGGATGTCGTACTATTTCACCAAAAAGGGTCCAGAAGTCTATCTCAATAAGATGGTAACTGGAGAGTTGGTGAGTATGCTTTAAGGAATTAGGTCATAGAAAGATATACTTGGCATCAATCATAATTGCTTCCTAAGAATGATGTGATATATAAATATAAGATATGTGAATATTGTCTTGTTACTGTATACTATATGATACATTGAGTTGTAATCTCCACCATCTTTGCATTTACAAGCCATTATACAGTTTCACCTCTTTGACCGTTTGACACCTACAGTAAATAGTAGGACAGTAAAACTAATACAATGTGGTGCAATACATCCTAAATATATATGAAAACGGCATGCTATCAACTATTATGCCAGAAAACTATGCAAAAGACGAGATATCTGAGCATTTCCCCCATCAATCTCAAAATATATGTCAATGTATACACTTTTATATGTGATACACAGTTTATTGTTAGTGTACACGCTACCCATATGCAAAGCCATATCTACTCGCATAGTAGGCGAGTAAGACACCAGTGACAATACACTCATGTAACTGCGTACATGCCACTGAATTTGACACAGTATGTATGGTAATACAGGTGTATATTGACAGCACTGTCTATTTATCTGACTGTTACACAGCCATTACTGTATTCTGAAAACAACAACAGGAACTCTTCAGAAATCAGAAGATGTTGCACCAAATTGTATTTATGTATATGTCATATTATGTGTGGTATGTGTCAAACAAAAAGCAACGAGAGGTAAAAAAAACTGACATATGGCTTGTACACACTAAGATTGCCAACATAGCAACTCCATGTAACAAGCTAATGTTCACATATATGTTATACATATATCCCATCACATCTAGGAGGCAATTATCTTTGAATCAAACGATGATCAAGTATCGAATATGACCTTTTGTTTCAAATGTAGTAGAATGATACATGTGACTACATATCTATATACAGTTCTTTTTAGTGTATATTATACAGAGCATTGCGATGCCAGCTCCGCCATTTTAGTTTGTACATGTTATCGGACAGTTTAACCACTTGGTGCCTTTGACACATACAGAAAATAATATGGCAAACACTCTAATCAAATTTTGTGCAATACGTCTCCGATATATAGGACGACGACAACGTCATATAAATATTATTTCAGCAGACTACACTAAACGCTAGATTTCTGAGAGTTTTAACCATCACTCACAAACTATACAATGGACACTTTTTCAATGTGTAAAATGTCAAACTGGTGCACTCTCTATTATTAGAAGTGCATCTGCCAGAGGTAAGAACCGTATTTACTCGCATAGCAGGCAAGTAGACAATAGTGACAATACACTCAGCTAACTGCTTGCAAGTCACTGTATTTGATACAGTATGTATGGTAATACAGGTATATATATTGACAGCACTGTGTATTGTTCTTACTGTTACACAGTATTTACTGAAATGTCACAATCTCGCCACGTGACCTTCCCACGAGGCCGGAATCAGCTGTTCGCAATCTCATAAATACTATTTCTCTTATCTCTCTGGCGTGTGCACCAAGCACAGACACTAGCATTCATTAGACTGGACCATATGTTTGTAGATGAAGCGTTTGTTACATTTGGCTTTCCAAACTTGTTGAAGACATCTAGAGCGGGACATGCATTTACATTGAAAATAGATCATTTTCACGATGAACGTTTGTGTGCCATGCACACTCTATTACATTATATTAAAGTGACCGAACGGATCAGACTATCCGATACATCGTTTATATAATACATGACACATAAAGTTGTTTCTACGAGCACGTTAGCCAGATGGCTTAAACTGGTGTTTCATACTTCTGGTATTCAAATTGACAAGTTTCATGCTCATAGTTTTAGGTCAGCATCAGTTTCTGCTGCATTTAGTAAGGGGTGCTCAGTGAAACATATTTTGAATACAGCAGACTGGTCATCAGACAAGACGTTCAGACGATTCTATTTGAGACTTTGGATGATAAGCAGATCACTTTTGCTGATGCAGTGTTTTCGTTAAATGTATTATGATTTTGAAGGCTGCTATTACACATCTTGTATGTTACGCTTGTTTTGTTGCTTTAAAGATGCTAACTTATACATGCGAAGCTGAAGGCTTTGCGGAAAATAATGGCTCCTCATCCAAGCTTTAGTGCAGGATGAAGGGCATTATTGAAGTAAAGCCGGAGGCTGAGCATGTATATACCCAGCCCTTATGGATGTATAGTGGTTTTACCCTACCCTAGTGGTTGTAGTTTTGCAACAAAACAATCTTACGTTTAAATTATGAGATTGCGAACAGCTGATTCCGGTCTCGTGGGAAGGTCACGTTGCGAGATTTTACGAGAGTTTTCAAATAGGCGTATTCGTTTGAATGTTCCGGAGCATTTTTAAAAAAAGTCGAAAACCATTCAGATATCAGACTTTGCATATACATATGATGAAAACAAGGCATACTACTCTGTAGTCTGATGTCTCGCCATCATTATTTCACCAAATCTTATTCGTTTGTTTGTCATATTATTAATGGTATGTGTCAAACGCAAAAAGAGGTAAAGCTGGTCGATGGCTTGCACACACTAAGATGACCGACATGGCAATTCTATGCACCGTGTAGGATATAGTAAGAAGAAAATGTTTACATGTTGGTTATGCATATATCCCGTGACATTTACGAAGCAATTATGCATGAATCATTGAGTGAATCAGGGTTCCACGGGTCCTTAACTACGTGAAGTGTGTGAAATATCAGGTTTCTACTTTTTTTTTTTGTATACCCATTTTATATAAGGCATACAAATCACACCGACACGGCACAGTCACATATGTTTGAAACAAAATATAAAAATCGGTAGAGACATCATCAAAATGACCCGTTTGGGACAAACATTAGATACAACGTGTCCTGTTGAGTCACCAAACATATAAGTAAACTATTAGCGTAGAAAATAAATATTAATTGTTTTCAAAATAATATCATATCTCTTTGAAACATAATTTACAGTTCCGTTCATTTGTATCGCATAATTTAAACTGGATGAACAGCTAGTGATGTAGGATGATGCAGTGATCTGATTGACGGATGATCATAGATTACTAGAGTTTCATTGTTGACGAATTTCAACAAGGTTTTCAATATAATTATACTCTTGGGCGCATTGCCCATGTGTGATGAATGTTTCGTGAGATGTATGGGACCAGTGCTGTTGATCGCTTTCAGTCTCACCTTCCGATTAGGCAGTAAATTATGTCCAGAGTCATTTAAGGCGTTCTTCACTACCGTGCGCAGCTTTTACGCATACTGTAATTGCATTGTATATATAATTCTGATCTGGGACTATACTGCTCCCAAATATTGCAATCCACCTAGGGTGAAAGTGTTCCTCATTCCTCATTAAGTGTATTTTGAAATAATTGTTGTTTTATTTGAATGTTAAACAGTAAAGTTTATATTGTATGTATGATATGGCAACATAATTATATTTAAAACAGGTATTAGTTCACCTTTTGTAGGAAGAAGCTATGTACCGTTTCAAAGCTTCTGCAGGTTTGGCTTAGTTCTTTTTTCAAATCCTGATAAATACAAAAAAAATCACCGCTATACACAAAGGATACATTTGTATTAGGTTAGCCAATGATTGTTATGGCTGTTTGAGATATATTTCTAAAAACATTTCTAAATTATACTTCTGTATCAGTATTTATTTTTTTTGGAGAATCGTTCCAGGGACCTGATCGTCCCGTGTGTGCGCTAAAGAATCAGATATTCCTTTCAAAGTTTAAGTTGAAAAGATACGTGGAACAGTTCAAGTTGCCGTTTGTGGCTTTTGAATGTATGTACATGTAATAATAAGTATGTCAATGTGCTGTTGTACATTTACATGTACAGCAATATTCATTTGTAACGTCAACTGCATGTACATGTATAATATGCCTACATATATCGAGTATGTTAATACCGTTAATAATATATGTGCTGATGGTGCAGAAACCGCAGAAAGAGTCATCAAGTGGACTTACACCCAGCGCAACAGGCGGCACAGACAATCCACAGGGCACTTCCAAGCAAACGTAGGTATTCAATTAGCAAGACGAAGACAACAGATCGAGGACAATTGCCAAACACGGCAATCAGACACAGTGTGCATTGCCATACATGCATTATTTCGCTCGTTCATCGCTATCACGGATGGTGTCAGCATTATCACAGACCGTGAGAGCAACGCCTCCTAGCACCGGCTTAATTCAAACACAATGAACATGAAATATGTGAAAACATATCGAAATATGAAGGTTAACGTAATGTCAATCTGTGTATCCTGATATATGTGACCTGATTCAATTATGAAGTAGCCAGACTGTCATCAGTACAGATTACACTTCAAGTTCTGCCGACTACATGTAAGTGCACTAAGATTTAGTAAAATATGACTGTGACTTATTATTTTGGCTACACGTGTAGGTCCAGTTCAGCCAGTGCATCCGAACTGTCTGGTTAGGAGCTGCACTGTTATTCATTGCTTCAATAGGACGGACATTCTCCATGTTTCTAAAAAGCAATATAGGTCGTTACCAGGATACATGAGTGTACTATTTGATCATGAGCTACACTGTCTACAGATCACATATGCCCTACATATCCAGTCACAGCCATAAACACGTTTTCTCAGCGGGCAGACCGAATGTTGCTGTAGATTTCTAACATTATTCACACTATTAACACTTATTTTCGACAGAGGGGGTGCGAAACCGAACAATGGCACAGGAGGGAATGCGACGGGGCCAATGGGCAACCAACAACAGTAAGTTTTCATATCAATATGTCTTCTGTTCCTCGGCATCTGCAACACGTACTTAAAACATACAGGGTCGGGGAGGGCATGACTTCTAACGACATCGCCATACACACATCGACACATTTCCCAATGTGACTTTCCTATAGCTTGTTTATTGTAAACAGTGAACATATTAATATGGGGTGGGGTGGATTTCTGCCAGATGAACTGGATATACATATTTATTTGCTTTCTTGCAGAAAATACATTTTGCATAGTGACGAATAAACCTTAATTTAGTTTTTGGAGTACGAATGTCATTGGCTATTTGCTAATCATTTCAGCAGTTAACTGATATAATGCTGAACCTAGTATTATGACATTTCTTCCAATTTAAACTTAAATGACTCATTCAAGATGACCGGCATCTATAACACATCATATACATGTACATGCATCTCATATTTGTCAAATACAAATCATTTTGCAGTAACAAGCTTGACGGCCTATTTGGAAAATCACATTCTGCATAGGCGCGGATCCAGAAATATTTGCAGGGGGTCTCGAATTCAATGTCGACAAAGCTGATGTATGCGAGCGCGGATCGCATCGTAATTACGGGGGAAATATTTAAGTACCAGATCGCCGTACACGCGATTTTCCGACACCTAGGCCACGGTTTCACATAAATTAATTAATGCTCAGTAAAGGGTATCGCAAGACGGATTTCACAATATTGTTTATTACAAATATGTGTACCAATTAATTAGTGCTATTATATCCACCACGTATGATGTTTATTTCTGTGTTGGCTGTACTGATTCATTTGGACTTTGCAAACTTCAAATTCTTGTTTGGAAATTCGTGAAAACACGTAGACTTGCTACAGGATGTAGGCCTATTACAAATCAAGCCCTATATGTGTTTTGTATCCAGACAAAATTGTGCTACTTTTTTTTTAATTTCTTAAATCCGGCTGAAACACTTCACTCGACATTATAAATGAATATGAGTGTATTCCATTGAGAACTACCATTACCTGACCTCTCCTTAATTTGATGAATTTCAAAACGATTTTGGAAATATTTTCTATTTTCCATCAATGACGTTGAAAGTTGCCGAAAGTTTTCTGCAATTTTCGCCAGCTTTCGACGTCATCACATTATCACAGACCGCGAGAGCAACGCCTCCTAGTACTGGCTTAATTCAAACACAACGAACATGAAAGATGTGAAAACATATCGAAATCTGACGTTTACCGTAGTGTCAATCTGTGAATCCTGATATTTTTGACCTGATGCATTTCTGAAGTAGCCAGACTGTCATCAGTACAGCGATTAGACTTCAATTTCTACCGACTACATGTAAGAGCACTAAGATTTACAACTGCTGTAACCGTTACGGTAGTAAAATGTGACTGTGACTATTATTTGGGCTACACGTGTAGATCCAGATCAGCCAGTGCATCAGCACTGTCTGATCAGGAACTACACTGGCTGCAGATTCCATATGCCCTTCATGCTCCGAACTGTCTGGTTAGGAGCTGCACTGTTATTCATTGCTTCAATAGGACATTCTCCATGTTTCTAAAAAGCAATATAGGTCGTTACCAGGCTACATGAGTGTACTATTTGATCATGAGCTACACTGTCTACAGATCACATATGCCCTACATATCCAGTCACAGCCATAAGCACGTTTTCTCAGCGGGCAGACTGAATGTAGCTGTAGACCTATTACTCTTAACACTTATTTTCGACAGAGGGGGTGCGAACCCGAACAAGGGCACAGGAGGGAATACGACGGGGGTAAAGGGCAACCAACAACAGTAAGTTTTCATATCAATATTTCTTCTATTCCTCGGCATGTGCAACACGTACTCAAAATATGCAGGGTCGGGGAGGGCGTGACTTCTGACGACACCGCCATACACACACATCGACACAGTTCCCAATGTGCCTTTCTCATATCACCGTTCACGACACTAGCTTGCTTATTGTAAACAGTGAACATATTAGTATGGGGGTGGATTTCTGCCCGATGAACTGAATATCCTTCTTTATTTTGTATAGTGACGAATAAACCTCGTTTTAGTTTCTGGAGTACGATTGTCATTAGCCAGTTGCTAATTATTTCAGCAGTTAACTGATATGTTGCATCTAGTATTATGACATTTCTTCCAATTGAAATGAAAAGTCAATCATTGAAGATGGCAGACATATATATCACATGATATACATGTATGTCATGTCAGTCAAATACAAATCGTTTTCAGTAACTAGCTTGACTGTCTATTACATTCAGCATAGGCGCGGATCCAGAAATATTTGCAGTGGGTCTCGAATTTCATGTCGACACAGAGGACATACGCGAGCGCGATGCGCATCGTACGTTCGGGGCGTCTGGGGTCCTCCCTCAAGAAATTGTTAAATGCCAGATCGCCGTAGATGTGATTTCCCGACACATAGGCCACGGTTTCACACTTTAAAAGTAATGTTCAATAAATGGTATCGCCAGACGGATTTCATAATATTTTTTGTTGAAAATATGTGGACCAATTAATCAGTGCTATTAGATACACCACGTAGGATGTTTAGTTCTGTATTGGCTGTACTAATTTATTTGGACTTTGCAAACTTCAAATTCTTGTTTGAAAATTGCACATTTTTGAAAACACGTTCACCTAGCTACAGGATGTAGGCTTATTACAAATCCGGCCCTATATGTGATTTTTGTCAAGACAAAATTCTACTAATTTTTTAATTTATTAAATCCGGCTGAAACACTTCACTCGACATTATGAATGAATATGAGCTTATTTCAGTTCGAACAACCATTACCTGACTTATCCATAATTTGATAATTTTCTATTTTCAATAAATGACGTCAAAGGTTGCCGAAATGTTTCTTAAATTTTCGCTAGCGTTCGACTTCATTTACGGAAAATATAGAATATTTTTAAATATTTTTATCTCGCCTGCGTAGCATTTCGAGATATAGGTTTTGGTTATTCGTAGACGGTGTAGGCGTTGACGAACATTTCACGTTAAAGGTCCTACCTAAAGATTGTTATAAAAACCAGAATGTCTTAATGCGATTTCACTTCATTTAAGCCAGTGTTTTAACTGTATAAACTAGTATAAGTAATTTCCTATTATCGCATTTTTAGGCAGGGGAGCAGGGGTGGGGGGGGGGGGCGTGACCTAGGTGTCTGAAAATCGCGTCTACTGCGATCCGGCATTTAAACATTGCTTGGGGGAGTATCCCCCTGTACCCTCCCCCCCCCCCCCCCCCCCCCACCCCCCCCCCCCCCCTCTGGATCCGCGCCTGAAACATTTAGTTAAGGAATGAATTCCTATTCTTAATTTGAGTAGTCCTGCATATATATAATGGATCTTTATGGGTGCAGAATGGCAATGTATTTTGCTGCGATGACTGGTGTGGTGGTTGAGGTGGTGGGGGGTTTAAACTAAATATTCGAGAAGAACAACATGTATAAACAGTAGGGCTGTCAACCGAGATACCGATAGTCTTAGAAAGGGGTTACTGTGCAGTTCGTTTGCTACATGTATGACTGTCTGATTGTATGAGATATGGTATTACATGTAATTGTTGCATGAACAAACGTCTGACTGAGTCGTAAGAAAGTCAAAGTGAAAGTGAACGTGAATGGGTTTAACGTCCCAGCAACAGCTAAGGTTACATAGAGACAGTACGACAGTTTAAAGTCTCATCCTACAGAGCAGTGAGATGAAAATACTGTGAAAATATGTTTGATGTCTAAGGCGAGGTTTGAACCCACAACCTTCCATATTGGAAGTCATATGTTCTAACCCATAGGCCACAACCCATCCCTCGTAAGAAAGTCAAGTAAAAACCACAGGTGACTGAAAACAAATCACATGTCAGTATCGTCTCTAGTATAAGTGTAAGGCCAGCAACGTAGTAAACCACACGTAGTTTTGAAGCCCATTAACATTATATAAGGTTAGAAGACACCAAATGGTGCGAAACCGCCCAGGGTGTATGCAAAAGTAGTCCGGTATAAAAAAATAGTGCGGGTGTTTTGAGGTCACAGACACCGTTTGCTTGCAAATCTTGATCCATTACTACCCAGTTTCACTTGAGGAACATTTTGGGGTGCCTTTAACACCAGTTTTCAACATATTTGTAGCATTTAAAAGAAAACACTGAACCTGTTGGTCACTTGATGTACACGGAGTTTCCGTGGCCAACAAATGTACACAATATTGGAGGATATGACAAGGTTGGATTTTTCTTTCTTAGGAGTAAGTGAACCTATTGTTTAGTTCATGCAGAACCAGTACAGACTGGCTGCAGGTCATGTACAAGTGGGTCCCACAACATCCATACGAATAGTGAAAGTAGGAGAGACTGGCCTTATTGGATGGCATTCGGTTAAATTATATAGTAAAACTATTTGGTGGTGTCTAACCTATAAATCCGTACCAGACTACAACCAGTGACATGGAATATTTGTATATCATTCAGCGTCACAGTGCCGTTTACCGAGTTAAAAGTGCATGTACATTATGCATGTGATATAGCACTATTGTTGTTTCTTTGCCTTCGTCACAAAACGTCGTCGTAAGCGATGGCCCCTGAAAATAGTAATAATGTAACTATACAGATATGCTGGTCTTTCGCGGTATTGTCAGTCTCACAGAGCATTGGCCAAACTACATCTACATCAGCTACGTACATTAATGTATCCAGGACGAAATGTACGTCATTCCAACATCGTTTTGCATACTACTCGTGAATAGATCTGCAAACTACCCTGTAGTTTCGAAAACAATTTGGCTTTCATTGTTACAGCAATACTAGGTACGCGTGACGTTATTTATAGAGATAGCCTGTCGGAACGCGTTTCACAATCCAAGGTGGCTATGGATTTCGACGACTGTTTGTGGATAAGACTTTGTGAACACAAATAGTGCTGTATCACAGACACCAAATTCATTTTAACCCGCTAAACGGCACTGTGGTGTTGAAAACACCTTTTTACAAATATTCAACAACAAATCGTATGGTAAGGTGACGCTTTCAACTATTTTAACTTGTTTGGAAAAGGTGAGTGTTTCACCGCGCTCCTTACCTATATATGTTAGAAACTACATTATCAGATTTATTTATTTCTGGCACCTGTGGTAATAAACCGTCAGTATAAACAAAGTATGTATTACTTCACTTGTCACATTAGTCACAGTATATATTTGTTTAAAGTAATTCCTGTCCCTATGAGAGAGGCTGACGACATTCAGCTGTAACTGGCTGGCCATGCCAGATAAACTTGCCATCAAAGTTACCTGGGTAGTTTCTATTCATTAAGGAATCAACTACTAGATATGCAAGCAAACTGGCTCCGTAATATGTTGCGGTGGATTACATTCGCGGCTGGTGACGACAGACGGACACAGCTACCAGAGTTACCGGATGGACTGCCCGGGGATTCCGCTCCATATACAGATATTCGAGAATTGGCCACCGAAATCCACATGAAGATTGATGCCATACCTACACCTGCTGTTCCGATAGCTAAAATGTACGTAGTTGTGCATTATAGTTATGCGGTGTGACAGTTTGCGACTTACTGCACTCATTGTAATGAATTAAATTATAAACTTCTACCAATCGACATCGTATCAGTGTTATGGTATTGTCTATTTTAACACTTAGCCTATGGGTTCATCACTTAATATTCGTTATATGTTATTGCATTAACAGGTGTGTCACTGACACGCAAATGTCTAGGTTCCCAAAAGGTAAAATGTGTATGCTATCCTGTCAATACGACATAATCGCAATTCATATTTTTACGCGGTTTCAAAGAAGCGTCCAAAACGTAGTGTTCATCAGCGACTGACCAGTTCGATGATGAAAATGGGACTGTTAACAGTGCGCGTGTTTATCGCTGGAAAAAAATCAACTTAAGTGCACGCAACTTCCTGGATACCAAATAAATTTGAATTCAATCCCTCTTCCCAATTATGCTTGCTTTTTAAAAATTCATTGTGTCTTTCAGAGATTTCTGACGTCATACATTTGATTACGCTGATAAGTGTATTACGTCATTTAAATTGAAAATGACTGCTCGCAGTCATTCCAGTCACGTAGGGCAATACACAAATACAAGACGAGTGTTGTGTGTCGTGCTGTTTATTATTGATTCCGAACAGATCGCAATCGTTGTAAAATCTGATTCGAATAAAACAGATGCGTCTGGTAAACTTTCAGAGTAATGGTTGTTGGAAAGAAGCTGTCATTTCATATTATCGGTGATGGACTATAATAACGTATCAACAACATAACACTCAACAGTTTAGCCTGGTTGAAGTTCACGTATTTTATTGACTAATTCGGAATGCATTGATTAAGATCGTCATCATTCGTAATGTGATTCAATGTTAAAGCCGCCATCTTGTTGTTTTTTATTTTGTTTCCATGATTCAAGTAGGATAAACAGAACTAAATGATCGTTGTTGCTGTAACATGTTATTGTACCAACACGCACACGCACACACGCGCGCGCACGCACACACACACACACACACACACGCACGCACACGCACACACACACACACACACACGCGCACGCACACATGTAAAGCCTACAACCATTATTGATAAATATTACGTCGTTTCGGTTTAATAAGGGATTTTACGACCAAGATTGATGCAATTCGGTTCTAAGTTATATCACGTTTCCTGGAGCGCATGGTCGTGAGGACCGGTGCATCGGACTGCTGATCTTACGGTAGTGGGTTCGAGCCTCATCCGAGGCGTGATTTGTGTCTTGGAGCTAGACCCTTTATTCACTCTACTTCAGTCCGCCCATTTGTAAATTGATATCCATGCGCCGCTACGGTACAGGATACAGTAACAATAGAATGTTACATGAAACAATATTTAGTAAGTAACAATGTTACAGTACAGATACTACAAATGCATGTGAATAATTCATGGGCTTTGAAGGAAAGAATAATTTGTCGTGGTCATTTCCCAACATATATAGCATTACATTGTATAAACTAAGCAGCCAGTGATAAACACTAACTATTACAGGTGATGTGGAATGGCCGCAGTTACATGTATTACATAATATAGTAGGGTTATTCACACATATACAAGTACATATATTCATATTTGGGAGGAGAAAAGTTAGAAAAGAGAAGATAATGAGGTAGCGGATTCTTATAATAATCCTGTATGTAGGGTGAAAGTCAGTCCTGGATTGAGGAAGTAATACCATGTTTGATACGTTACAAATCTGAAACCTATATATAAGAGTGTGCTGAATTACGAGAATCGTTACGTTTCAATGATATATATTTTGACAGCTAGATATAATATTGTATTGTATTCGTAATATTTGTCGGCTATATCATTCAAAAGTTGTTCTTCAGTTTTGTTCACATATATGTTACATATATCCCATCATATTTAGGAAGAGGTCAGGGGTCCCACGGGTCTTTAATCAGCTCACATGCATTTATATAGGGTTGATAGCAGCACAAATACTGACATAAAAGAAGACGAGAGTTTGGACAAGAAAGAAGTTACACGGTAAGCCGTTCTATTCAGCATTAATAATGTTGTGGTCTGGTTACATGTATCCCTCCCCCCACCCGGTATCGGTATAACCGGAATTCATATGGTGTTTGAACTGTCTGTCCGCCCGTTTGTGCGTGTCCGTCTTTCCGTATGATTGTGTGTCCGTGAGTCCTGTTCAGCAGTTTTTTCGAGATTTCTGTCCAATCTGTCACCGGGGGCATTTGCTTGCCGATAGACCATATGTTTTGTTTAATATGGTTTGTACTCGTTATTACCTGTAGTCAATGGTCCACCTTTTCTGGAAATTTCCATTGCAAATTGTATAGGTACACTGTACATACCATACGTAATGTATTAAACTATACTAAGTCTACTGGGTGTGAGCATAACACATGTGATATGTTTATAGCACACTTGTAATATTGTATCATTATATATACTGACTTTAGCAATTGAAAGAAATACCCGACATACATGGGTTACATGTAACAGATGCACTAGTATAGCTGATGTGTTATCAGCGTCAATATCGGATAGTTTGTATGTAATTTAGTTATCAGCATGATTTTAACAAAAATATTGCGAATACAAGCAAGAATATAATTTTGTGGCTGCCACTGCCAAATGGGGCTTATGGCATGTATGACCCATGCACCTACTGACCAAACAGCACACTCATGTAACCTGTTGGCTATATATAATGTTTGTTAGAAGCAGGGCGGAATGATGCTTCATTGATGGAATAGCGAACATTTCAGATCCTGGTCCGGCTGTGCGGATGCACATTCTGATCTGGATCTACACTGTTCGCAATACCCATAAGCCCCATATATTTAGTCACAACCACATGTATGGTCATTGTTTCGGAAACTATCATAGAAATCTTGACGATGTCTTGTATTTTTGCATGATGCAAGTCAGTGACTACATGTACATTTACTCACTGCATATTATCATGATAATTATTTATAACACTTTGTTTAAATTAATTAATAAATAAATGGATGTGATTATTAAATATTATACTCGATCAGTAAATCTACGTTCATTTACCCTTGTGGCGCCGTTAAGCATGCATACAATGACGTTAGTTATAGACAATAGTTGTTAAACACAATTAAATAAATTAATTACCATCGCCGCTAGTACGTACGTCAGTAAGTTAGTGCCTTAGTACGTTAGTACGATGTTAGTAACATTGTTTGTTTTCCCCATATCCGGTCTCAGATTTTGATAATATAGCCTACACAATATGTGGCTACCGATGATACTTTGCTATGCATACCCCCACCCCCTCCAACGTCACAATGCCACAGATAAATGTCTCTTATATGTCACGTTACTTTGTTAATAAGGCAAATTTGCTTAATATAGATTTTTTTAACTATTTTGAATCAATCATAGTTAGCCACAATGTGTGTCTACGGCTGCTGTTTTGCTACGCATGACCCCACATCCCAATGCCCAAGGTCAAGGTCACCGAGGACTCTCTAAGACACATGCGTTAATGTTTTATCTCAATAGCTGCTTATGCTTTTGAATGATTTCAATAACATCTTGCCACAGTGTGTGTCTAGAGAGTGGGCTTTGCTTCGCATAACCCAACGTCTGAACACCCAAGGCCAAAGCGAATCGGGCGGAGGGTGGCGGCCTTCAAGTCCAATGTTAAGTGTTCGTGTTTTGCCCATGTCTCTGTTACTGAATCACCTAGAACCATCATACTTGCACAACTTCATAACTTCATAACCAACGGGTACCCATTTCATACCACTATCAAACATTTGACCTTTTTGACCTTGACCCATTGTTTCCGCGTAATCGACTTAGCCATGTTCAATGTTAAGTTTTCGTGTTTTGTCTATTTCTCTGCTACTGTACAACCTAGGACCACCATACTTGTAAAACTTCCTAACCAACGGATGTCCATCACATACCACTATCCAACATGTGGCATTTATTTTACCTTGTTTTCATGAAAATATGAGGAACAGGGGCTTTGCTATGACCTGTTCTATCACTTGTAATATCACGGCATTTCCTGAAAATTATTCAAAAGTGGGGTCATAACCACCTAAATTTTCCGCTACAAATGCCCAAACAATACCTTAAATGTTGATGCAAAACCATACAGGCGAGACAGCATAGCGTGCGTCATTTTCGAAGACGTCAAAATCAACCAGAGGTAACATCGATTTTCGTAGAATGATGAAATAATCTAAGAAATACACATATACAAGCGTATAAAAGTCAATTAATATTCATCAACCTATGTTTTCAGACACATGATATCACTTGCATGGTCGGTACTGATTTTTTTTATAAATCATCCACCCCCTTTTTAGCCCAGGTTTCCCACTGTCACAGAAGACGTTAAGCCACTGGCAGTTGTCACTTTCAATCGTGGTCATAATAATAGCCAGGTATCTGTTATCTAATTGTCTATGCATTGAAGAAAACCCGACCTTCGTGGTTTTGCCTAAATTCTTGTTACCTTTGTTGTCAGCGAGGGAATTGGCTATGTGATAGAGATGCCCCTGTTATTCTAGATTTGAAAAGGAACTGAACAACATGAAGAAGGGTATAACTGAAATAGATGATCGAGTGTCAAAACTCCTGACGGAATTTGGAACACCGGATGAAAGCAAGCAGGGAAATATTGCAGATATACCAACTACACTGGTAATCGAGAAGATAGAACTGTAAGTTAGTGAGGTCTATCTTCAATAAACCCATTTAGATCTGGGCAATATAAATTACCATGTTAATGTATTTCTATAGTTTATGAGATGAAATATGTGTAAGAAACATGTTGGAATTATGAAGCTTGGCAAGCAACACCTACTGTTTCTGAGCCGAGACGTATACACGTGATACCGAAATGCATTAGCCGGGTATTATATTTACCAGGTACAATTAATATATACTTGACATTCAACCCGTACATTTACAACGTGTATTTATTGAACTTGGCGCAAACGTGTTTCCAATGCGCCATCACATCGTCGTCATTCGGTAACGATGCGTGGCGGCATTTATTATATGGACAATTAATTTTTGCAGCTGGTGTGATGTTGCTATTGTTGTTCGTATCGTTGCACTCTTCAATGTACTGTGTAGGGACAGGTAGACTGTTATATAAAACTACACGATGGAGCCAAGTGTCACTGGGAGCAATATTGTCGCATAGTGTATTGGCGATAACTGTCATACGCTTGTCTTTGTAGGTGTCAGCAAGCCGCCTCACGTCTGCAGGACCGATATAAAGAGACGGAAAAAGCCGTATCGAAGGTATACAAGCAATTCGTTAATAGCAAAGGAGCACAATTACCCGGAGTCGATGATCAGGTTCGAGAGATTTGGGAATTCCTGAGCAAACAAGAGCGATCACAGAAGTCGTAAGTACATATACATGTGCATGTAGCCCTAGCCATGGCAACGATACACTTAATGGAAAAGCATAATTGGTTTGAAAGATCATTGCTTTACAAGTGTACTTGGATATACAAGCACGTATCAAATATATATGACTATTCGACCGCTACAGTATACTATAGTTCGCCTGTGTTGCCATCTCGACTTGCTTAGTATGTACGAACAGGTCATCGGTCAATTTCGCCTATTACATGTATACCGTTTGACAGAAACTATTATAAGCGAACAATGAATACGTTTGGTGCACTGCGTCTTAAATATAGCATCGACAATCTGCTCCATGTATGACTATTATTCCAACAGGCTATAGCACACTGTGCTAGCTTAGATTAATTGCGACGTTAGTTTCAACATATTAATTGGACACTTTGCAATGTATACACTTTCAAACACTATAGTATTATAAGTACGTCATTACCCAATAATGTTGTTTGTATGTGTACCACGATTACAATACGATATTATATTCAGTTAATTGACTGTAATTGAAACGGTATAATCAAAATACAGAGCTGCAGATAACGTGCGCATTGGCGTATTTTACGCACTCATTTTAGCTGATTTCGCCGGCATTGATTATCAATAGTGGGAGTACAAAATACGCACAATAATGTGAAAATACGCATTGATTTTCAAATTGCGTAGTGAAAATACTGTCATAAAGTTGAAATTTCACTTAATTGAGCAGTAAAAAGCAAATAAGTGAATGTTTATATTTGTTATATTTCTTTATCATGTGTTCCCTATTTAGTAATGAAGAAAATCAATAATCCATTTGTAAAAGTAAAATACGCAATGATTTTGAAAACAGGGGGTTGACTACACTTTAGACACAAAGCTTATATGGAGCTCTGAAAATATGCATGTATCTTCTCCTGGTAATGGTGTCCTTACCGGTACCTACCCGTCGGCGCCTCACAGATTGACATAATCAGCCAATCAGATTGGCTGATTCATTAATCCACAAGGCCCCAGACGGGTAGGTCCCGGTAATGACACCATACCTCTTCTCATTTTGCCACAAGACTGAAAGGTCTTGTGAGCTGATAAACTTGATTCACTAGCCTCGTTTCTTCGATTTTCATTCAGAGAAAAAAAAAATTACGTAATACATAGTAGCAACAGTCTATACCTTGGCCGAGACTAACTGTAATGTGTTTATTTCCAGACTAGCTGCTCCACTCCACACCACCATGGCAGGTAAAGGAAAAACGAAGTTGACAGAGCTGCTGCAGATTGAACAGCAGCAGGAATCGGGCTTCGAGACAATATTCGACGAACTCGACGCTCCAGAACTGGTGTCAGATGAGGCAAAGTAAGTCTTAGCAGATTTGTAGGACGTCATATATAACATGTTATTAATATAGTCTGCGCATTTGAACCAATCGTTTCCATTGATTTAAATTGATGAATGCATTAATAGTGGTTTGTTCTTGAATATATGCAAGTATGGATTTCTAATGAATAGAAATTAAAGTTTAGAGCCTTTTTACTTACGTAGCGATCTTATCCTTTGAATACTACAGGCCGTTTATCACTTATTCAAATACTGTAGATCCAATTGGGTCGGCTCGTCATGAGCCGACTTTCCAGGATCTACAGTATTTGTCAATAGTTTTTACAGATTTTAAAAATCTATATGATTTGTTGAGTTATCCCCAGAATTAGCATTGGAATATGTCAAAAATTAGGCGTAAACCGTAAAGGATTAATTGCCCGTGACATGTTATATATTGTAATATGTTGTTTATGCCGCCGCAACGAGTTGTGGGGGGGGGGGGGGGGGTATACTGGAGTCCGTGCGTCTGTCCATGCGTCCGTCGGTAAACTTAACATCAGAGAAATATTGTTATAACTTCTATTTCTTTCATCTAAAATACTTAATATTTCACACATGAATTCATGTAAGGCTATAATACAATGCTGTGCCAAATTTCACACATGTATTCCTGTAAGGCCCTACTACCATGCTGTGCCAAATCCACGACCGTCAAACCCCCGCTGATAACAAGGTCAAGGTCAAATACTTAGTATCTTTACAAAACTTAGCATCAGCGAAATAGGTTATAACTTCTATTTCCTTCATCTAAAATGCTTAATATTTCACACATGCATTCCTGTAAGGTTCTACTGCCAGGTTGTGCCAATTCCATGACCGTCCAACCCCCGCTGATACCAAGGTCAAGCCTATTTCACGAACCTCCGTTAGTCGGCTAAACTCAGTTAGTCGGCTAAACTTCAGGCCATTAGTCGACTAACGAACAAAAATGCTTTTCACGAACACGTTAGCCGACTAAGCAAAGTTGGCTTTGCTTAGCCGCCTCGTTAGTCGGCAAAACTTTTGGTTAGCCGACTAAGCCAAATAGCAGACGGCGGAATTCCAAGATGGCAGATCCCACTGTTGTATTGGACGTGGCTTACAGACGGGCGATGCGGAGAGAGCGAAAGGGTGTTTCGCGATAGAGAAAACCCTCTGGATGTGTATAAAGCCGAGGAGTTGTATCGTCGGTATCGGTTCGATCGTCGGAACATCGTTTTTCTCCTCAGTCTCGTTGAAGAGAAACTTGTTTTTTTCCACGAGAAGAGCCATGTCCCTTCCAGCTATTTTGCAGCTACTAATTTGTCTGCTCTTTTTGGGATGTGGATCTCTTTTGACACTGTCGGCGATACGATTCCCCATGTGTCGGCTTCAACAGTCTGCCGGTGCATACGTCGCGTCTGTTCCGCGTTCAAAGCGTTTCTGCCGAACTTTGTCAAAATGCCAACAGGAAACAGGCTGGCAGAAGTAAAGCAAGGTTTTGTTAGCATAGCCGGTGAGTATATTTTGCTAGATGCAATTGCTACTTGTGGCATTGACTGGAGAAATACTCACTTACGAATTTTATGCCTTCTTTATGATGCTGATAGCGATGAAATCGAACCCGCCTGTCACTATTTCCTTTTCCGGAATACATTGCTCTTGAGAGGTACGAAAACGCATGACTCCCGGGTACGCCCAAGCTAGGGCCACTACAAGTATTTGTGAACATTAACTCTTGCAATATACTCACATAATTATGTATTTAATGGTAAACGGTAAATCTCATTTCATATGCACATTCATTGTACGAGAATGTCCATATCTCCGTAATGAAAGCCATGCGATTAAAATTTCATATATGACACAAATTTGGTGTTAAACTTTCCATTCTTCGCATGTTCCCAACGAGCCACCAACTTAATTGTCACAAATTCCATGAGCCCCAGTTCTCCAGTCACTGCCACAAATAATTAAGAACCTTGAATTTGTGGACCGTCATTGGATAAAAACTATTGCCCCTTGTGCACTGCCAGTCTGATTAGTGCTTATGGCGTTCATTATTTTAGTCCACCACTGTAATACATGTATGATGGCATTTGCTTGTTGGTCCTTTGTCATATTGTGACAATTCCACGAAAGTTTGTTCCATGGTCCAGTTTCTGTAAATGTTAGGAATTAATAAAAAACTAATAAATGTAAAGCTTAACAAGTTTAGTCACGTCAATGATTAAATATTAAAACAGCATGTTACTGCATATGTGGCTGTTACTGGAGAAATGGGTATTATGTGATCCGAGACCAGTCACTCATGATAACTATCTATATTGCTTGTTAGAAGCATGACCGGTGTTTCATAGATGGAATGGCAAACAGTGCAGATCCTGATCTTCATATGCACTGATTAGAAAATCAGAAATCCCATTTCTCCAGTCACAGTCACATATAATGAGGACACAAAGCTATATACATGTATAGAGAATATCATGCTAGTGTATTTTGGTAGGAATTCCGTGGCTTGCCAAGTAATTTGTACCGTTTCGGAGCAGAGCCTGATAAACTTCATATCAAAACACAGTACCCTGGTATTCTATTTATCAGATAACGTGTCATGCTCGAAAACGACCACAGATGACGTCGTTATCTATGGACAGAACGCGGACTTATTTATGTTGGGTCATTACACTTTAAAATGTTTGCCTACTATTAATAAAAATATGCTATAAATATGAGAATAAATATGAGAAAAAATATTATTGCTGAACGGACAATGGTCAAGAATATGTGTAAAGGCACTGGGTTTAAAATTGCTAGGCAGGCAATGAAACCGATTATGTTCTAGTACTTTAATTTTAAATTTGGACAATATACTTCAACGCAGTTGTACACCATGAATCACAGTCTATGAGGATACAAGTACATGTATATACATGTAGCAAGGTTAAACTCTACAATTTTAATTTGATTGGTAAAGATCTATAAGTGGAAAAACTTATATTGTAAACTTGATATACGGTGCCATTAAAAATCCATACAATGTACATGTTTAATAAATTAATTTTCCCACTAATATAAGGGTAATTTGGGACAACTTTTGTTATTGTATGATTATCATCTAGTCACTTTCTAGTATGTGACTATGATTGACTAAATCAGTGTAGCTCCAGATCAGCCTGTTCATACGCACAGTCTGATCAGGATCGGCACTGTTCATCATCGTATTAATGAAACATCTGCTATACTTCTAACAAGCAATATGGATTGCTATCATGTCACGTGACTGTGCTATTTGAACATGAACTATAATGGTCGCAAATCCCATAAGCTCCATTTCTGCAATCAAAATAATTTGCCACAAATGTATACCATCATGAGATATGTGTTCACAATCAGGTTACAAGTTATCACCATGACTGAAATGAGTAATCTATGTATGGTGGTAGGCTGAAATATTGAGAACACCGATGTAGTATCTTTTGATATCAAGTTTATCTGGCAAGGCTAGGAAATGCGTAGGAATTCCGAGCATTTCCGACAGGTTCACAGCTGAGCCTGATAAATTAGATATCAGCATAAAATATATGTCAGCAGACACCAAGCTGGTATTTTATTTAAAAGGTAACATTGTATGTTTGCCGAGCAATGCCTGATACGACTTTATGTTATCAGTCACATTGTATTCTGCGAGGCTCCTGATTAAATTGTTTTCATCTGCAGGTATGCCCAATGTAATTGGCGCTATAGACTGTACGTACATACAGATAGTTACACCGAATGGCGACACTGAGCCAGACTTCATGAACCGCAAGGGTGTTCACAGTATCAACGCCCAGGTAAAAACAAGAGAAGTAAAACTACATTTATTGATCATAGGATGCATGCAGCCTATGCTCAATACATGTAAATCCAATAATTGTTAATGTTAAATTTGCAGACAATCATAATTTTGCACTTGCGAATATATTAGTCGTACACAGATTGATGAAACGGCCCCTACAGTTGTGGCAAGCTTTGTAAAGTTCTATTTGTCAGCTGGCGGCTCATTATCATAGATGTGACTGTCAAGGTCATTACCAAGGTCAGGAATGATCCAGACAAATTGTCTCCCCTATTATCATATGAACCAAGTATGCTTCAATTGTTATGACGTTATGGCCAATATAGCTTGATCTGACGAACGAAAAGTGGTAACAATGCAGTTGAAGTGTAAGGGATAGGCTAGAGTAGATAAGTACACGTAGTCACTTAATCACTTATAATGTACACTATATTACATGGGGAACACACAGGAATACATGATACATTGATATGCGAACATCACTGTACTGTGCATGATACTATTCAATTACAAGGTTGTAAGCCAATCGACTGTTATCCTTTAACGCAACTTAAAAGCTATAGACGAATAAACTGGGTAGTGTTATCGTCAATGGTCCCGTAAGTGGACAATAGTATGAATGCACAAGTACTTTGATGATCGCTAATCAAAGTGAAATAACATACAAGATAAACATGGCAGAACGAACATTGGAGGACAAATGACAATCATCTGAGCTACCCCAACCCCCGATGCTGGCGTATCTCAATAGATAGTGGTAATAAACTGAGTATCAAGGTCCCAAGGTCTACCTCACCCGCAGTATGAGGTCTAGTCAACAATAAGCTATAAATCCAACTTCAAGTGGATTAATCCATAAAACAATATATGTAGTATTACTACAATCCTTTAGCCATGATATGCCATGATAGGAGTATTACCATACACTATCAAAGTATCATATGTATTGCCTATGCAATATATTTCCAAGTATGAATGTCAAGTCAAAGCCGGATGTGGTTACATCACATGATAGTCATAACGATAATGTTCCGGAAGCTGGTAGCGGAAGTAAAGTTCCAAAGGTAGTATTATTTCCGGAAATGGTGGACAGATGTAAAGTTCCTATGGTATCACTCGACTGTAGCAAACCCGAATGTGGTAGACCGGATGTAAAGTATCCATGGTGAATCAATGGGTTGTAATACCGGAAGTGGTAGACCGGATGTAAAGTTCCGATATAATACAAATGGCGATTATCAAGTTGGCTAAGACGCCGGGAAAAGTTCACTTAGGTGACATTCAACTCGGTGGTAGTATAATGATATGATATGTGTGTATGGCGTTTCACTTCACTAATCTATGGCTGTGACTGTCTGCTGAACGCGATGTAGCAATCACAACACTGCCTCTATACAGGCCTGTACCCGGAGCTGCTACACACACTGCGCCAGACAGACGTACGGACACTCGGACGACCCGATACTCTTGCACTGACTGGGGTCTGCCCTCAACGAGTGGACCAAAACGTCCAATGTGGCTCGCTGGAGCGTTCTCAAGAGGCTACAAAAATGAAATGTGTCTCCAATTACTGGAACGAATACGTACAGACAGACAGACAGGATGCACAACGGACTAAAATGGGAATCGAACAACGTGCAAATCACAGCTGAAATAAAATGTTGTAGGTACATACCAAAATCCTCCGTGTCACTGGTGAATACAGTACTACTTCTTCTGTTACCAGAAAATATGTGTCCCACCAACACATAGCGAGACATCGCTTATATACGCACCAGTGAAACCATGCACGGAATAATGAATATGCCTACCCCTCGTTCGGCATCTCACATAAATATTACAAAACCATGGCTTTTACCATTTCACCCGTGGGTTATATTTGGCATAAATATATGTTCCCACGCCATAAATTCAACCAAACTAGTGTACAGCCCTCGCGGAATAAATACCATCCAACATGGTATATCCCACATTACCCTAAATCTGCACACTATAGACCCAGATCTCATAATCCGAAATCTACCCGACTGGTCTCGACAATGCGAAGGTCGCTTTTTGGCCCCGCCAAACTCCTCCATATCGGTCCTACGGCTATACACTCAAATGAGAGTGTAGCACATACTAAACTCAAATATCGTGGTCATTTACGGAAATATCACGACACAAAGCATCACCAGTATGGGATCTGATATATCCGTGTTGGCCAGTACCAGGCTATGCTGAAACATTAACCCGTAGCATACATAACAGGGCAGACCATGGTATGGTCTGCGCTATATACTGGCTTCACCTACAGAAGGTCCCTTATCTGGTGAACAACTGACACGCGGACAAACTCGGCTGGCACGGATAGTGGACATCCGTAATACTAAAAGGTCTTTTCCCTAGCGAAACCAGCACACGCAGTCAACGAGTTCTCTACCACACACATGCATAGTCTGTGGCAAATATGGCGTGACATCAGTAAAACAATGCTCCTAAAATGGACGTATATTCAAATCCACAAAAAGGACACGCATAAACGTATTTCCACCAATACAACATAAGCCCCGTTATTACACGCACATTGTACATGGGAAATGTACATGCTAAATCACAGGTATGTAAAAATCACAGGTGTGTGAAATCAATAATACGCACAACAATACAAAACAGTACCACACATCACACATATACAATTATACGGAATCCAGAATGTACAAGAATGCACGTGTCACGCGACAGTGACTCACTACAAGCTGCTTATTGATTGTATGACCAGTCATTCGCGCAGTCTGATCAGGGCCTACATTGTCTACTATTGAGTTAGAGGAACACTACACTATCTTCTTTAACATTAAGTAATGGTGCCTGGCTCCAGATCAGGATACTGTCTCAGTCCACCGTACACGTGCATTACTGTCTGTATATGTGTCTTATTTGATAAAAGGGGCTTATATGTTTTGCGACCAGTTCAGATCCAGACCAGCCTGTGCATTCGCACAGTCTGATCAGGATCTGCACTGTTTCTATGCCATCAATGAAACATCCATCATGCTCCTTACGAGCAATATATATCGCTATCGGGCTACAACTGTCAGCTATTTGATCAGGAGCTACACTGGTCACAAACCATGAACCTCCATTTCTCTAATCACAGCTACATAATAATGGTTAACTGTATGTTTTCCGACCTATCATTTTCTGATATACGCAGCAAATTTCAAAATTACAATGTGATTAACCTATTTCTAATGCACTCCTTTACTTCTGGCGTAGGAATACATATTGAAATAATTTGCGACCGTTCATCAAAAATGATATACCTGTAATGTATGACTATCAGCCAATCAGATTGCGGGATATTTATAGAGGGCATTAGAAAACATGTTTAAGTCCAAAAATAGGCACAGGTCTTCTGGCGATACTCAGTTCGACTTCTACTATTAACGAACATCTTCTGCATGTAGCTGAATGGGAATTATTTTGGAATTCGGCACGTATATTCGAAGTGAAAGACCTAACACCGGCAAAGTATGCAACACCAGTGATTGTGTTCTGGTTAAAATACTACAGTAGAAACCAGTAGAAGACTTCAAGTCCTGAGCTAGGGGATATGGCATTGGACTTCACTACTGTTGCAGTAACTAGAGGTTGTTCAATCCTCAACCTTTGCGTGATCAATACTAACGTAGTTTTTACATTCCACTGGTCTGTCCTATAATAGGTTCGACAATGTCCAGCCATGGGTTAACGTTTGCCGTGGCATGAGGGAACTGTTGAACACCAATGCCGTACTCAAACGTTTACCCACTGCTGGACATGGTAGAATGTTATTGTTACATATCCGGCGGAAATATGCAATTTGAGCATATATGCATTACTTTCGGTACTTTGATAACCCGGTCCATTAAGACAGCGGATTTTCACATATATACTACGGGGCCGCAGTACACGTCGTGTGATGGAGCCCCATCAATTTCAAACTTTCAGTGCGACCGTTGTGAACTGGTCTGGTGACGTAATGGTGCGTTCTAGTAACGTCATGAGACGCATGCATTACGTAGGTGTTGGCTGGGCTGTGGACTGATTTGTCACATCATGATAAATAATACAAACGTTGAGTTTACGCAGGCACAAAGAATGTGACATTGACATTTGGGTTAGGGCGGGTATGAGCATCATGGATTTATCACACCGTGATAGGCAATCATTAAAAAGGCATGTGTGAAATATCAAAACGTTTGGTGAAAGAAAACATACATTATAACAAATTTCCTCCAACGTTAAGTTTATGAAAGCACAAATACTTTAACCTTGATTCTGAGGTTAGCTGGGCCATGAGGGTCGTGGATTTGTCACAGAATGATAGAGAATCATTAGAGAAAGGCATGTGTGACATATCAAAACGTTTGGTGAAAGGAATCAGAAATGGTTTATTTGCCTATACCAATAAAAATGATCAATGCCTATGCTGTTCGCCATTTAATCGATATGCTTTATCTTATTCCTGCACGAAAACAATTAGTACGGGGGCAAGCACTCGTAAAAATCAATTCAACATGTATGCGATAATGTATAACATAGCTTAATGTGGGTTTCTGTGTGATTTATTATCTTCCATCATGATTCATATTACGAATTAGCCAGACTCTTGAATTACCACCCTCCCCCACCCTCCCCACCCCGCCCCCATTATTGCATCGTCAACATCGTAAAATAAGGTATGCCCGGTCATTCATCGCAAGTTGGAATTATCCGATGCATCAGAGACATATACTAAATGTAAATCTTTGGATACATGAATAAGATCAAATCATCCGCTTACCAAATCATCAGCTTACCACAGCACAAACATTAATGCAAAGATAGGAAACAAAACAATATGCTAATACGTATATATTCAGTATATGCAACAAACACAATTTTACCTATTTGGATAGCATTACATATCAGCATAAAATAGTATTCTAGCGGGCAACTGTAACTAATAAGGGACGATTTTACCAAATAGCGGACTTGCGGACGATTTGGCTGGCGGACGATTTCACAAAATAGAGGACGTAATGACTTGTGGACGATTTGACTTGTATTCCTCGTGATGTGTTTGGCGTCATACAGACCATCTCAGTCATAGTGCCCGGCGTGTGGGAAGGACCAATGGCGGGGAAATTAATCACTCTGATAAGTACAGCAGATATTGACACAAGCTTCAAACAATATTGCTGCGGGATATCGGCACGCCATCCCCATGACAATTAGAGCATCTAATTTCCCAGTTGCCGGCCCCTCATACCCGGGCATTTGGCTTGCCTTAATTTGACCCCATGTACAGCATTGTTTCATTGTAAATGGACATTCGAGGGGTATACAATTTTCGTAATTCCGTCCGTCCTTCCGTTCGTCCTTCCGTGCGTCAACGTTAATGTTTTTGGGTACCCGTTATCTCTGTAACGGTAAGTCAGATTGACCATATTTGCACATATTTCCTTATCGTTATCCATACAGTCATTTGGCCTTCATGTCCAAGGTCAAGGTCAAATTAGTTTGCGTCCGTAAGATTTGCTTTGAAGTTTCCGCGTATCTCTGCAATGGTAAGTCGGATTGACTTCAAACTTCATATACTGTATTTGCATTCCATACCACACCCAAGTAGCCTTCATCCATGTCCAAGGTCAAATTACTTAGAAATTGCGTCCGTACAATTTGCGTTAAAGTTATCTGTTACTCACTATCTCTGCAAAGGTATGTTGGATTTACTTCGAACTTCATATACGTCCTTATCCTCATCCATATTGTCATTCAATACTACACCCATGCGGTCTTCAGGTCAAGGTGAAATATATTTGCGTTAAAGTTTTTATTTGTCGATCCAGGCGGCGGCCGGGGCTATGCGTGAGCCCCTGCTCACTTTCTCTAGTACTTATACAGTAGAACTAGGGTTAAATATATTGTATAGCGCTCTAATAAAACTCGAATGTTAGTGGTCCGTTGAATCGCAGTATGCCTACATTTCTGAACTACTACACATACATCATATACCCACGTCATTGCAAAGGGAAATAACTGTGGTAGGTAAAATAATAGGAAGTTAGTCATGCAGTGACGGTTGGAAAAACTGCCTGTCCGTAAAAGTACAACACATAATGGTAGGAATGCTGTACATGTATCATTTGTTTTATTCGATATATAAATCATAATATATAATCGTATTGCGACAACATAACCTGTTTATATCTCCTTTAAGGGAATAGTAAATATTTAACAATTCTTATTATACGGTATTGCCCTACTTTGTATTGTTGGACATTCTGATCGCTCGCCCTACCGTCTTTCAGAACTATCTTGATGTTCGTTCAAAGTTGTAGAACCTTCATAGTTTTTTCGCTATGATAAGATGTCTTAGTTATGTCTTGACCATGCTATGCATATTTACAGTCATCCTTATTGTTATTATATGTAGGATGAGAGGGCATTCCAATGTTAGCGATTGATATATCTTTATCATTAAGGATTCGTAGCTTAACGGTGAATCTTACTGATATTGACACAATCATGTAGCCATGCGATCTAGTTTATTAAGGTGCCTGGTACATGACATAATTTCATTGCTGAATGTACAGTGCGACTCCCCCAAAATACCCGTCTGATGAATTGATCGTGGTTTTGTCATCAAATCAACAGTTGGACCAACTTAATCGGTCTGATGGATTTATCGGGGTTTATTTCGATGAAAATATTCCGTTCTGAATTTGAGACCCCCAAACACCCAATGTAGCAGGTTAAATGCGGGACCGAAACCGTTGGCCCGGCATTAAATTGTCTTAGCTATTGATACGCTGATATGCACAAAAAAATATAAAATAAAAAATATAAAATAAAATAAAACTTACACCAATTTTGCCCAATTGTTGTACGGATGAAAAATCCCGACCAATTTTGGATGTTTAAGGAACTAAATGCTGCTTTCGCTCGTGCTTCCTCGTGTTTAATTCCTTAAAACTCCAAACTCCCTATACAAAACTATCTGACATGGTCTAGTAAATATATCCGAAAAGACAATGCCATCCGAGCTTACAAATGGATACATAAGTGGCTAGGAGAACAATAGGTTATGTAATATTCTATTTTTCCGTGCGCTCATGTGGCTAAAAATGGCTCTTACGTGGCTACATAACAATAGGGATGAACAAAGGAAAAGGTTGGGTTAGCCACATAAGTATCCATTTGTAGGAACGTCCGTCCGTCCGTCCGTCCGTCCGGGCCAACGTCCAATGGGTTTAAGAGGTTAGGGGCGCGGCCTAACACAAAATATTCCTTTGATTTATTCCGTAAGCTCATCAACTCTATTGTTGTTTAGGGGCTTTTTCTTTGATCTTCAAACAATGGAAATACCCTATAAGCCCGAAATGTTGGAACGTCCATCCGTCCGTCCGGGCCAACGTCCGTCCGGGCCAACGTCCGTCCGTCCGGGCCAACGTCCGGGGGTTTAAGAGGTTAGGGGCGTGGCCTAGCACAATAGATTTCTTTGATTTATTCCGTAAGCTCATAAGCTCTATTGTTGTTTAGGTTTTTTTTCTTTGATCTTCAAACAAAGGAAATACCCCATAAACCCAAAATGTTGCCCAAAATGTTGGAACGTCCGTCCGTCCGTCCGTCCCGTCCGTCCCGCGTCCGTCCGTCCGTCCGTCCGTCCGTCGTCCGTCCGTCCGTCCGTCCGTCCGTCCGTCCGTCGTCCGTCCCATCCGTCCGTCCGTCCGTCCGTCCGTCCGTACAAACATACAGGGTATATGTGTTAAAGGATAGGGTTAGTTACATAAACCTAATTTGTAAGAACGCTTTTTGTCGCGCCCGCTTGCGGAAAGCGCGATATAGTCGGCACTTTGGCGTACGTACGTACGTACGTACGTGTGTCCGGTTAAAGTTTTTGGTTAAGTTGTTTGGTTAAGTTTCTTGGTTAAAGTTTTTCGTTATACTATATCTCTCCAACTGCTTTGCCCATTACCTTGAAACTTCACATGGGTGTTTATCATCATCCATATTTTCATTCTACACCCCACCCGTGCGTCGCATTTGCCCAATTTCAAGGTCAAATTACTTTGAAGTTTTTGGTTAAAGTTTTTGGTTAATGTTTTTTCATCTACTATATCTATGCACCTACTTTGCCCATTACCTTAAACCTTCACATGCCTGTTTATCATCATTCATATTTTCATTCTACCTCCAAACCGTGCGGCCCCTGTGCCCAATGTCAAGGTCTAATTACTTTGAAGTTTTTTTTTTTAATTTTTGTTTAAAGTTTGTTCATGTACTATATCTATGCACCTACTTTGCCCATTACCTTGAACCTTCACATGCCTGTTTATCATCATCTATATTTGCATTCTACCCTCCTTCCGTGCGGCCGCTGTGCCCAATGTCAAAGTCTAATTACTTTGAAAGTTTTTGTTAAATTTTTCGTTAAAGTTTTTGGTTAAAGTTTGTTCATGTACTATATCTCTGCACCTGCTTAGCCCATTACCTTGAAACTTCACATGGGTGTTTATCATCATCTGTATTTTCATTTTACGGCCCCTGTGTCCAATGTCAAGGTCTAATTACTTTCACATTTTTGGTTGAAGTTGTTGTCGAGCCCGCTTGCGGAAAGCGCGATATAGTCTGCACTTTGGCGTACGTACGTACGTATGTACGTACGTGAGTTCGGTTAAAGTTTTTGGTTAAGATTTTTGGTTAAGTTTTTTGGTTAAGTTTTTTGGTTAAGTTTTTTGGTTAATTTTTTTTGTTGTACTATATCTCTGCAACTGCTTTGCGCATTACTTTGATACTTTACATGGGTGTTTATCATCATCTATATTTTTATTCTACACCCCTCCCGTGCGGCCCCAGTGCCCAATGTCAAGGTCAAATTACTTTGAAGTTTTTGGTCAAAGTTTTTGGTTAAAGTTTTTTGGTTAAATTCTTTCGTTATACTATATCTCAGCAACTGCTTTGCCCATTACCTTGAAACTTCACATGGGTGTTTATCATCATCCATATTTTCATTCTACCACAACCCGTACGGCGCCTGTGCCCAATGTCAAGGTCAAATTACTTTGAAGTTTTTTGTTAAAGTTTTTGGTTAAAGTTGTTCATGTACTATATCTCTGGACCTACTTAGACCATTACCTTGAAACTGCACATGGGTGTTTATCATCATCTATATTTTCATTCTACCCACCTCCCGTGCGGCCCCTCTGTCAAGGTCTAGTTACTTTGAAATTTTTGGTTAAAGTTTTTGTCACGACCTTCTAAGTCGTAAAACTTTTCAAACTTGGTATGTAGCTTCCTTATGATTAGTACATGCGCAAAGTTTATTTATATTTTTAATTCGACCACCGGGTCATGGATTATCTATCTCCCTTTTCGACTTAGAATTTGGCAATATTGCCTTGTAACTCGTAAAACTTTTAAACCGTTATAGCTGCAGACCTGAAACTTGGCATGTAGCTTCCGTATGGTGAGTAGTTTATTTCGATTAGTGAATTGACTCCCGGATCATGGATTATCTACCTTTTTGGACTTGGAATGTTGCCTCATTTATCTCTCACGTGGGGCATCCGTGTTTTATGAACACATTTTCTAGTATTATATTTAAACTGCATTTTCTGATAGTTTCAAAAATGTAAATAACCAAATATCGCGTTAAAATTAAGAATAATATTGTGTATACGTCAATTTATCGCAATTCTTGGAACAGTTGCAGTTATTGACAACCTCGTGGAATGCATGGACCGAACTTCAACCTTTTAACATCATGGTGTGACTGCACGTCGGTCTAATATTTTGTATTGGAATGTAAACTCAGTACGTCGAATGGGCGTTTGCATTATGAATGTATAGAAGGTGTAAACATAAAATAATGAAAGTCATTCTAAACACCTGTATATGTCTAATATTCCCGACATTGTGTTTCTGTATCTCCAGAGAGCAATGCGACAGAAGGTGTTCGTTATTGGAGAAGGATAAGAAGGAATTGAAGAAGTCCAATGCTGTGCTTGTGCAGAAAGAAAAGTATTATGCTAGGCTTGAACCTGCAATATGAAAATCATGCAGTAAGTACACTTCACAGATGACCGATACTATTGCGGTGACGATTGGGACTATTCTATGCATGTTTTTTGTCGCGCCTGCTTTATCAGAAGCACGACTACAGTCTCCGCCTTTTTCGTCATCGTTGTCCGCGTCTTCGTCAGCATCAAAAATGTCAAAATGTGTGCACACGTTTCTTCATCATGCTGTATCTTTAATATTACTGGACAGATTGCTTCAATATTATGACACATGGTACTTGTGAACATTTGGAACACACTCATACTGCAATTAACGCGACCATGACCTTGTAGACCGTCACATTGTTACAGAAACACTTATGAGCCCTAAGTGCGTCAACAGACCACATGTTCTTGTTACGAGTGATGTTCCGATTAGTCAATTAATCACGGGATCGTTGATTAATATAATACCACGTGTTCGAGCATAGACTAATGAATTTCTATCATCGATCAATTATGAGTTGTTTTGCATGTGTATAAGCAATTTTTTGCAATGATTGTGTATTTTCACTGTTCTGGGAATTTGTTTACTAATTATAGCACCTTAGAACCTAGAGATCAGCCGGATCAGACTTAACAAGCCATATCACTAATAACTGCATTCTCATATCATCAGCATCAGTAATTACACTCCCAGTGGGCACACGGCGTCAGATTGACGTTGGATATTGGTTGGATTCACGTCGCGACGTCGCCAACCAAAATACAACGTATATGCGGCGTCAATACTACACCGTTGTATTTACGTCGGGATTTGACGTCAAAACAACGTCGTAAAACTGACCTGTTTCCACAGTGTTGAGATATTTTTTCATTTTATTTACTGGAATCTTTCAGAATAGTATATAGTAGCAAGGGATTGGATTTTAAAACTAATTTGAAGCATTCCGACAAGTACGTATCAATCCACCGCACCAAACGTTGTATTTACGTCGGGATCTGACGTCAAAACAACGTCGTACAACTGAGCTGTTTTAACAGTGTTGATCGAGTTATATGTTTTCACTTTATTTTCTGGAAGCTTTCAGAATAGTATATAGCAAAATTAAGAGGACAAAAACTAATCTGAAACAGACCGACAAGTGTATTTCAAGTGTATCGACTCATCGCACCAATGCCGGGAAATTTCGACCCTTTTCGGATGCCCGCGAGATTGTTTCGCAGACTAAGTAGAGTTACCTCCCTTCTTTTCCGCGAACGTGTTTTGTAGGTGGCGCTGTGGATATTTATCAATTTTATCACTTTAATTTTTGATACGACGGTTATTTTTGTTTGCTGTGCTGTGAGGTCTTATTATTTCTAACTACCAAAATAAACATGTGTGATTAACCAAAAAATCAGTACATTTTATAATAATTAAGTTTCCTATTTACTTTCCCCGGTGTTCACCACGTGACTTCCGGCCGTTTGCGCACCATTAAAGCTGTTCAGTTTTCAGTTTTATACTCCCGATTTAGTCGCCCACAGTGTAAGTAAAAACATTATAAATGTAACACATTTAATTACATCTGTTCGGCGTTTCTGCCTGATAGTATCATCAGTGATATTTCGCAGTGAATCTAGCGTGAGTTGTGTTTTACCTTTGCAGTCACAGCTGTCATGTGTTTTCGCGCCTGGCATATCAACGGGTTCCGGGTCATCTCGTACCCAGTCCATGTCGTACCCAGTCCATGTCGTACCCGGTTTGGTCATCTCGTACCCATAGGTACGAAAAATTAAGTCATCTCGTACCCAGTCCAAAAAACCTATATATAAGGTGGGGTAAAATATATTATCTTTTTATGCATATTTAGACTTGAAATTTGATCTTAATGTAATTTTCATATAATGAAATAGTACATCGATTGGTTTTGGGTAATGGCTATTCCAGTAAAATCTATATGGTGGGGGGAGAAGGCGTTTTTTGCCGGGGGTAACGTACGACATATAAAAAAAAAATTCTCTGCCTACCTACGGTGTTTTAAATTTTTTTTAAAACCCAACCACCAATGAAAAAAAATCTAAAAAAATGCAACCTACAATAAATAAAAATAAAAATCTCAACGTACAATTAACAAAAACGGGCTGAAAATTCCACCATTTGCTACTCTGACACTGGTTTTACCAGTATTAAATTAATTTAGAAAATGAATGCCTTGAAAATAATTATTAACAAATTGTAGCCGTCAATTGGAATTTTCAATCCCTGTGGTAGTCATCTTTACAATGAAACACCCCCTCATTCATGAAGATAGAATGAAGCTACATAAATAATAAAAATTCTTACCGTCACATTTCTTGAAATTAGAGTCACGGTTCTCGGACGAAACACTTCCCAGGCATGATTAAATTTCATATATTTAGTTTTGAAAATACACGTTTTTCCATAATCTTACCTGTCTGATAGTTTCACATTACATCATAGTGCTCACAAGGAAAACTATTTCAAACACCATGACAAATTTTGCACCCAACCCCTCCTGCTTGAAGAATTTACACACTGACGAATATGTATTTTGGAGATTAATACCCAAAATTTAACCGACGACAATTAATGCGTCCACAGTAAAATGTAAATGTACGTTGCAAGGCGGTGCTCCGACGAGTCGACGGAGGATCCATACGTAGAAACAACAACTTGGGGACGTGTTTTGGATTGGGGCTGTATGGCTATTATTTGTTTGGCATAACATTTACAAATATTATTTATTAAATAATTATTAAGTAATTTTCATTTTAAATTGCAAAAAGTATAAATAAATAACAGTACAACCCAATTGTACTGCTATTTATTTATCCTTTTTTGTTTGCAATTTGAAATGAAAAAAAAAAATTTTATTGATGGGAGCCAGTATAGAACTCGGAAACCCAACTTCTGAAGTTCTGGTCGATAACACCAGGCCACCGCGTCAATGTAGAATTAGAAACAAAATATCCTACTATGTGCGTTCTTGGAGTTGTTTTGTACATTTTGGGAAACTTTTAAACTAACAACAACAACAATTGCTGGGCAATCAGCATCTGTATAATTTTTTTCTGGCTGACAATAACCCACAATTTATTATACAGATTATGAAAACAACAACAAGCATAAAATATTTTTTAAGAAAACAACAAGCATAACATACTATTAATATATGCAATGAATTGTAATTTAACAAATTTACCCTCCTACAGGTTAACCTACAATAAATAATCAATGGACCTGCCGCCCCCCCCCCCCCCCCCACCCTGTATAGATTTTACTGGAATAGTCTTCTTTCTGAGAGACATCGGCAGCGGATTCGCATGTTCAGGATCCGGGGGAATCAATGCCATTTTCTCGTTTTGCGTGGTCTACACTTTGCACAAAGTTTAAGGATTTTGCTTTTTTTTGTTATCTATATCAGGGCTAGACTAACTAGTTCGTTTCAGAAAGTTTTTTTCTATTCTGACATTTAACCTTTCTGAGATGAACCCGATCCGCATAATTTCTTCGTCGAAACCAAAAATAGACAGTAAAGTAATATTTTCGGAAGAATTGATACCTGGCAGATTAATAAAGTATTTCTACATACTTATTCAGCTAAAATATGGGTTATTTATCGTGTTTTACACGGTTATTTAACGAAAACTCGATAAACTTAACATCATTGTTATTCGCATGTGTTACGGACGACTTCCGACTACTGTCGACTACTGCCGAAAACATTCGACCAATCGCCTGAATTAATAATGATTTATTATCCTCCAAAATCGGAGAGCGTATAACGTACTGAAACACAGTGTTTCAAGAACAGTAACTGTAATCGGCTTACGGAAAATAATCGGAGAATTACACGTGACTCGCGAGTGTCAACAATTTGAACGGAAAAGTTTGCAATCGCTTCAGAAAATATATAAAAAGGAAATAAACACGATTAATCGACCGATAACGACTTTATTTTAACAGATATTTGTTGTTTATCATACAAACATACTTTCCATGGCGAAAATCAGACAGTACATGCCGTATTCGGCTCATAATCGACCATTGTAAATTTTACAATGGTCATCTACGAAGGAAGAATAGGAACCCGGGCTTGTCCATTAATGACTGAAAAATGTCCGATTGAAAAAAACATTATTTCGGAACAAGCTAGCAGGGTTATATCAGGGCCTATCGTTAATATTATACCCAGTGTTTATATCGTATAATAAAAAACATTGAACGAAATCCGCCATGTGAGTTAGTACTCACATTTCAGAGCACACACATATCTATTTGGTAAACTTTGTGAAATTATGAAGGTACAATATTACACGGCGTGTCTCGTATGAGAAGATATATCGACAAACAGAGTCTGATTAGATTGATTGATTATCGGTGTTTAACGGCCTATCAACAGCTAAGGTCATTTAAGGCCGGGCCAACGGGATGGATTTTCCCGTATTCAACCTGTCTACAATGAGGGAAATTCCCGAAATCAGAACTCAATATTTACATAACTATATATTCAGTCCTGAAATTAGAATATCCTGACCTGGTGCCAGGTCCATACCGCACCAGAGTCACTTAGCTCTGTAATATGATTAGCTATATTAAAGCTTATTACTTCTTAATGGAGCGTAACAGGCTTACAGTCTGATTAGAGTCGACGTTGTTTGTGCTATTTCGAATTGTATGTTTTATTCATGGCTACGACGTGCCTCAAATATCGGCGAAAAGTCTGATTAGGGTCTTCATTGTTTAAGATTGTCAGTAACTCAGTCATTAACACTGACTACGTTGAATTAAAATTTGTTGTTTGATGGGTTTTTTTTATCAATATTTCATAACAAAGACATATTTTGACAGCTCTTGTAAATCTTCTTCATCAAAGACGATTCTCGTGTGATGCCAAAACATGGTTTTCAGTAACAAATACGATGACAAGCGACGACAATTTTCTTTCCCCGGTCTGTTAGGGTTAAGCTAGTATTACATTATGTGTTTAAATTTCTAGTATTAAATCATCTATTTGCATGGAAATAATTTCATAAAAGAGTCAATAAAACATGGTGTTTCCCTAATTAAATTCTTTATTATTTATCATAACCCATACAGATAGTACGTGAATTGGAACTTGACACAGCTAATTAACTGTTTGTTTGTTTGTCTTGATCATACCCGGGGGACAGGAAATCATTATGACAACATCCTGGCCAAACTGGGTTAATCCCACTGCACATTCCATCCAATCATTCACAACTTCCGCCTCGACTTGCGTGGCCTAACATTGCTTACTAACCCATAACAAAACAGCTTTTTGACCAACATTTTATTTATGATCCGATCGTCCTGAAATTTGGCACATATGAAGACTATGTATTAATTGTGGATAATAAGTTAAATTTTGAGCTTTTAAATCATTTTAGCCTTTGTTCCAGGCAATTTTTTCTCTGACTAGTGCCGTTCACAGTAGTTTCCTCCTATGTTATATACTCTTGAGAATATGTAATCAATATTTCTGTTTTTTAATAAGTGTATATCTTTCTGGTTGTATGATAGACATTTGTTCTTTCTATAAGGGTTCCAGAAGAAGGCCATGTAGCTACTAATGGACATCAGAGACATGCTGAAGACGAAGGGATTTGCAACAGGTAGTGAGGGAGTGGGCAAGCTGCCCTCGCAGACGGAAACGCTGAAGGAGCTCCAGAGACTGGATGCAACACTACAGACATTAGAAACAAGAGACACTATGGTTAGTATGCACATTGAGATCATTATTTTTTCTATGTACCGCATTTATGGATTTTGAGAAACAAATGGTTTTCGAATTGATTGAGTTGTTGTTTCCTTATTTTTTTAAAAATTGAGATAAGCTAGTGACAGGTGTGTAAACTAAAAAAATCTAAATAACACAGCATAATTATTACCAGTTTTCTATGACTATTCTAAACACTACAGATGTAAATATGCACAATAAATTAGAAAAGAGCCTTGTGCCAATTTATTTTCTTTCTGTTGTCTATGGAATTGTATGAAAAACTTAAAAGTACTTTTTAGCTCGCCTATACTATGTATAGGGGAGGTATTGTGATGTTGGCGTCGGCGGCGTCCACTGTGGACACATATGGGTTCAAAGTTTGCATTTAAGGTTTGTGTTTTGGTTTTGGGGGGTTACATCTTCACTACGCATAAACCATATTTCCACACACACCCTTTACACCCATTCTGACCCTGGGTCATGGTCATGTTTGGAGGGTTCTGGACTTGGGGTTTAAGGTTTGCGTTTAACATTTGGTTTTCATTCTAACATCACTAATATTTCATTGATAGCTTTCATATTTTATTTGTACCGTTAGTAAAAATCATCCATTCATCCACACTCACCCTTACACCCCTCATGACCCTTGGGAAGGTCAAGGTTATGTTTGCAGGGTCCTGGACTTAGGTTTAAGGTTTGCGTTTAACGTTTGGTTTTCTTTCATTCCAACTTCACTAATATTTCATTGATAGCTTTCATATTCCATGTATACCTTTAGTAAGAATCACCCAACCATCCACACTCACAGACACCCCTATACCCCTCTTGACCCTAGGGCAAGGACAAGGTCATGTTTGGAGGATTCTGGACTTAGGTTTAAGGTTTACGTTTACTGTTTGGTTTTCAGTATAACTTCACTATTATTTAATTGATAGCATTCATATTTGCTTTATGCCTTCAGTAAGTATTGCCCATCCTTTCACCACACATGCTCTGACCCTTGAGCAAGGTCAATGTCATTTTTGGATAGTCCTAGCCTTGGGTTTAATGTTTGCGTTTAACGTTTGGTTTTCATTCTGACTTCCCTATTATTTCATTGGTGGCTTTCATATTTAATTTATACCTTTAGATATTTGTTCTAGGTATTGGCTACTTATGAAACTTTGTATAGATTGGCGTTTAAACCCTATTAGGTGAGCTTGTGACGTCTTTCTGACAACTCTTGTTATTTAATATGTTCAGATTGCTGGATTGTCCAAAATCGGAGGGGTAAACGGGAACCATGTCATAAAGAAAATAATGGAAAGGTAAGTATTTCTTTATCTTGTTTAAGAATATGTCAATCAATTGAGTACTCGAGATCTATTGGGAACTGTTTTACTACTATATACTGAATTAAAATATAAACATGTTTATATATCATTTGAAAGGTAATTGAATGAACTAACTAACTTTGAGTCACATTTGGTTGTATCTAGCATAATCCTTGCCTTCTAGTCCTTAAAACAAAATGTAATCACTTTACATATTCAAAAAAAAACATATTTAGAAAACAAATAATTTTATTAAAGAAATTCTTCTTTTACTTTTTTAGTTATTGCATTTCAAGAATAAATATGACACCAAAAAGAAAATGACCTGTGTTTCCGCTAACGGTGTCTCCAATGATAGGGTCGGTCGGGTATAAACTTTATTTTGTTTTTAAATTTTATTTTCTCCAAGCAACAATTAACCGCTGATGGTGTAAAGCATTTTAGCTGTTTAGCGATGTCCGACATTAACGGTTTTCCGTATGTTGCAAACTAGATCGAGAGGAGATGGAGCTGATCCGAGATGACTCCTGACATGGGCTTTGATATAAAGGCCATACTTCGGCACCATTTTTTATACGACCGTTTTGAAAAAAAAACGGTACGTATTACGTTTTACCGAACGGCGGGCGGGCGGCGGACAGATAAACTGCATAGTTTGTGTACACAACTCCTTTGAAACTGCTCAGTGGATTGATCTGAAACTATACACACGCGTTCCACACATATTGAAGATGTGCACCTTGGTGTTGTTATGCCGAAAACATTATTTTTTAACAAAAATGTCACCTTTTAAACTTGGCCATTTTTTTTTCTGTATCTTCACTGACTGGCCCATATTCGACGGTCGTATTTTGTGACTTACGGCATTCTTGTTGTAGTTCAAAACGGCAAATATCCGCAAGTAACAATTTTCCACTCAATAAAACCTGTAGTCGGCATAAAAAAATAGGGTCGATCAGGTTAGCAGAAACACAGGAGATTTTATTTTTGGCCTGAGGATTGTGCAAATTGAGTTGACAGTATTCTGAATAACACGAAAAAAATAAATTTTGTATTTTTATGCTTCTTGTATAATTGTTGTATAATTCATAGGCACTCCCTCCTACCGAGATCAAGGTCACAGTCATTTGCTGACCTTGGTTAAAGTTTTTCTCCACTGCTATAAACCAAACAATTTTCATCGCAGATCTCCCGTACTTAATTGGCACATACTAACAACATGTCAACTTGATTACTTCCACTCACCCAATCCTGCCAGGTTCAAGGTCAAGGTCACTTACAAAGTTCAAGGTCAAATGTTGACTTTGTTCAAATCAAATTTCAATGGAAACCCGGGCGAATCTATGTTTTACTAACATATCTTGTTGTTTTTTTTACAAAGTCTGTCTTATTTTCAGGTTAATGACAAATTAACTTATGGGTTTCTTCAACCTGAAGGGGAAGAGGGGCAAACTTGCCTTTTCAAGTCTTCAACTACACAGTGTCGTTAAAGGTGTGTATGCATCGAAATGGAAACATTTTCAGATGTTTTTAAACTGTTCCATAGAAATGGATGCTAAGACAATTCACTGATACAATAATACACTAATATATTGCATTGCAGCTAATCAATATAGCTAAAAAAACGCTATTAGTGTATCAGTACAGTATTTATATGAACTTGTACTGAATCTATGTTTGCTGTGTATATATTTCTTGCTCTTTATACGTCCCTCATTTACGGCGGAATGTGTTGTGGTATACCCTCCATCCATCGTCCCTTCGCCCCCTCGTCCGTTAGACGTTACATTTCTGTGTGATAACTAGTAAATACTGTCCGATTTCAAATATTTTGTAACATTAATTATGCAAATTTTAAGATTGTAAGCTTTGACAATATTGATTATACTGGATGATCATGACTACGCTATTTATAGGTCATTTGTAGTTAAAGGGATACTAATGTTTAGGGAGAGTTTATCCAACATGCTGTAGGTTAAATTGAATAATGTAGTGAAAATCCCATCAATATAGTTAAATTAGTTTTTGAATTGAAAGATAATAGACGACTCAAGTTTCTTTAGTTTCTCACACCCCTGCTATTAGATACAGTACCAAATGACCAAAAAGACAGGAGTGTGAGATAACTTCACGGAGTGTAAGATAGCTTCATGTGAACCTATCTTGTATTGTAGTTGAAATCCAATAAATGAACTTCATTCAAAACAACACGCCAAATGTTATATGCCTACGGAGTGTCATTCCATCTGCGCTGAAAATATATGACGTCAAACGCATACTGTGATGTCATCACATTTGGTGCTACTCCTTATCATTCGTTTGTCATGACGTCACGTTTAGCGGGAATTTGGCACGCTGTACTGTGCGCTAACACCGACTGCTGACATAGTTTTATAGTAGTGTATTGTGCATTTTTCACAGCGCATCATTAATAATATTGTGGTATGAGAGAAATATGTTCTAACATTGCTTGTTCTGAACCCGTTTATCTCGCACTCTTGATAGAAATTAACATCTTACACTCGCTATGTTCGTGCAAGATGGAATTACTATCACTCGTGCGAGATAAATGGGTTCAGAACAAACAATGTTAGAACTTATTAATCCCTATGATTAATAGTTGTATATTTTATTATACATTTTAATATTTCAACAGAGAGTGGGATGAAAGCTCTGCCAGCCATGACAGAATTCGAGGTAGATGGAGCTATGAGCTACTGTATGAAGTATGCTCCGGACCGACGTGGCGGTGGGGGGAGGAAACGGCAGGCGGACACTTCAGAGGGCCAGAGTCGATGACTGGTGTATATGTCTTTGGTCTGACAGTGTATATAAGTTCTGCCATAAATAAATAATCAATACATGATATACTTGTGATGTGTTTTTGTTTGATACAGGAAGTGTCGCACATTTCATTGGTTGGCAGGAGTCCATAATTCAGCTTTGTAATCTGGTGTTAGATGTAAGTTTACGGGTGTTAGATGTAAGTTTACGGGTGTTAGATGTAAGTTTACGACGGTCGTAAACTTACATCTAACACCGAGATTACAAAGCTGAATTTATGGACTCCTGCCATGTCTTAACCAAATTCCAAATTCCAAATTCCAACTTCCGAGTTACGTTGGATTTAAGTTAGATTTTGGTTGTATATGGCAGTTAGATAGACGTCACTTTGACGTAAATCCAACATCTGGGTCTGACGTAAATCCAACGTAAATCCAACATCTGGATCTGCCGTAAACCTGACGTAAATCCAACGTAAATCAAACATCAGGATCTGACGTAAACCTGACGTAAACCTGACGTAAATCCCAACGTAAATCCAACATCTGGATCTGACGTAAATCCAACGTCAGGATTTGACGGTGTGTCAACGTCATTTTCTGACGTAAATCCATCGTCAGGGTCCGACGTTGGATTTACATCAGAAAATGACGTCTATCAGACTTTCATATGGAACCAAAATCAAACGTAAATCCAAGGTTGGGATCCAACGTAAATACAACGTAACGCTGACGTCATGTGCCCACTGGGCTGTCTATAAAATAAGATGTCATTGGCTAAGATCGGTTGAATTGTTTAATCGAACTTCCCAATTTCTAGCATGTCTAGCATGAGAACGACTCGTACAGTTTCATGATGACAAGCGCTGAACCGAACTCTGAACTAATGTTAGCGTCCGAATTTTAATAACTCTGACACTTGGTATCAGATATTAAAGAATAATAAATCAAATGAGCTGGTTACAATTAAGTCAATTAAGTTAACATATAGTAGTCTGCATTTGGCTTTTATGTACATATAACTGTACACACAAAGCACATGTTATCAATTATATGCAAATTCTACCAACTAGGAAAACAAACATAATACATTAATCGCGATTTTAATCGTTAATCGATCGGCTAAGTTGTCCGATTAATCAATTACAATGTTCAAGGCCGATTCCCCAACACTAATAATTACATGTACTTACTAAACTATTAATATTAATTCATGTAATACTTTGTAAGTAACCTTGATGCATTAGTGATTTATGACGCCAGTACATTTTATTTTGTAAATAAATTTCACATCTGGTTGGCCATGTTACATACATTGTAATTACGCTCGTTGACCGAACACCGCGATATTCAGTTACTCTATATATTACTATATATGTTAATCTGTTATTACATGTACATGTATGTTGTAACCCTTTCAGACAGTTGGTGGAAGCGAAGGAGGAGTTGGACACATTGCGCCCTACCTGTCAGAACTACTACCAGCAGGCTTCCAAACTACAAGGGGCATATCAGTCTGCTCAGAAATACTGCGCCAAGCTCAACCATCAAAATATGGAGTTTGATACGTACAACAAACAACTTGTGGGTGAACAGAGAAAGTTAGAAGAGGATCTGAAATGTATGAGCAAGGAAAATTCTAACTTAGTATTGAGGTATTCGCTGTTATGGGGCTTATTATACCACCTGCCTACGAAGTATGTCGAGGGGTATATAGTTTTCGTCACTCCGTCCGTCCGTCCCATTTGCGTTAAAGTTTTCGCGTTCCCATTATATATGTAACGGTAACTCGGATTGACTTCAAACTTAGCAATCTTCCTTATCATCATCCATATATGCATTCTATACCACACCCATGCGGCCTTCATGTCCAAGGTCAATGTCATATTACAATGTACTTACAAATTTGCGTCCGTACGATTTACTTTACAATTGCCGGGTACCCATTATCTCTTCAACGGTAAGTCGGGTGGACTTCAAATTTCCTATACTTCCTTATCATGATCCATATTTTCATTCCATACGACATCCATGCGGCCTTCGTGCCCAATATCAATGTCAAATTACTCGATTACAGGTCGGAGGTAGGTCGTGTGCAAAACAAAGCAGCATCCCTAGACACACATTGTCTCCTAATATTATCAAAATCGATGAAGAGGTTCATGAGTTATTGAAAAATGAAAGTTGTTACTAACGTACTTACGTACGTACGTACGTACGTACGTACGCACATACTTACGTAAGTACATATATGGACTAACGCTATATCCCCTCTCGCCTATAATCATTCGCGAACTGTGTCATTAATATTTTCTCACTGTGAATTTCGATCAGCAGAGAGCAAGTTGATCCACCCTGCTGTATCTGGTGTAAACTAGTAGTGGCTACCGTTTGCGATTGTGTGGTCATGTCTACCTCGATCTGTCTTTGTTTTTCTCTATTTAATTTATTAGTGTGTACTCGTGCACAGTATCTTGAGAAATGTTTCATATTTCGTTGTATGTGTTATGTCGGTATCTCTGGCTGTTTGGGTGCATTGTTGTTGTTTTTCAGCTCACCTGAGTGAAGCTCATGTGAGCTATTGTCACCGCAATGTGTAAGTCGTCCGTCGTCGTCCGTCGTCGTCGTCCGTGAACATAGTCAAACGTCTTATCCTCCGTAACCATTGGGCCTATAGTCACCAAACTTCATGGTCATGGTCCGTAGGTAGGGGGATTACAAAATTGTTAAAATGATGTCATTATTTAATCCAAGATGGCCGCCGTCTAAAAATAGCACAAATTCTTCAAAAACTTGGTTTCGACAAAACTTGGTAGGAATGATCGATGTAAAATGCTGTTCCAAAGTTCTTAAAATGGTGACCCCGGGGTCAAAAATGGGCGTGGCCCATTGGGTCAAATTGGGGTAAAATTTTATTTTTGACCGAATATGGTCATGTCATATATCAAGTCGAAGGTATCAACGAGGCGATCACTCTGGTGCATTTTTTGTCTTCTAAAAATACATTCTTACAAAATGTTCTTCTTATGAGTCGCTAGCCGGATTTCGACGAAACTTGGTAGGAATGATCGATGTACAATGCTCTATCAAAATTGTTAAAATGGTGACCACGGGGTGAAAAATGGGCATGGCCTGTGGGGTAAAATTTTATTTTTGACCGAATATGGTCATGTTATATATCAAATCGAAGGTATCAACGAGGTGATCACTCTGGTGCATTTATTGTCGAAATTGGATTGTTATGTCATCCAAGATGGCCGCCGAAAGTTGAAAAGGTCGTTCTTTTATCAGAAATTTCAAAATTCTTCTTCACATGAACCGCTTGACCCATGGTAGCCAAACTTAAAAGTCATGGTCCATGGGTGAAGACTTTTCAGATCTGTTAAAATGGAGGTATTCGCTAATCAAAGATGGCCGCCGTCTAAAAATAGCATAAATTATTAAAAAAACTTCTTCTCATGAACCGCCAGCCGGATTTCGACGAAACTTGGTAGGAATGATCGATGTAGAATGCTCTTTCAAAGATGTTAAAACTGTGACCCCGGGGTGAAAAATGGGCGTGGCCCGTGGGGTCAAATTTTATTTTTGACCGAATATGATCATGCCTATATCAAATCGAAGGTATCAAAGAGGCGATCGCTCTGGTACATTTTTTTCTCGAAATTGGATGATCATGTCATCCAAGATGGCCGCCGAAAGGTCAAAAGGTCGTTCTTTTATTAGAGATTTCAAAATTCTTCTTCACACGAACCGCCTGGCCCATGGTGGCCAAACTTCACAGTTATGGTCATGGGTGAAGCTTTTTCAGATTTGTTAAAACGTAGGTCGTCGCTAATCCAAGATGGCCGCCGTCTAAAAATGCCACAAATTCTTAAAAAATCTTCTCAAGAACCGCCTACCGGCGTGGCCCGTGGGGTCAAATTTTATTTGTGACCGAATATGCTCATGTCATATATCAAATTGAAGGTATCGATGGGGCGATTGCTCTGGTGCAATAACTGTCGGAATCGGATGATTATGTCATCCATGATGGCCGCCAAAAGGTCCATTTATTTCAGATTTTGAACGTCTTTTTCTCAGGAACCACATGGCCGATAGTAAGTTAAGATCCTTGGGTGAAGCATTTTTAGATTTGGTTAAATGAGAGTCATCACTTAATCCAAGATGACCGCCATCTAAAAATAGGACAATGTTTTTAAAATTCATATGAACTGAATGTCGCATTCTCCTCTGGTGTTCATGGAGTCAGGTAAGCGAATTAGGGCAATCATGTCCCTATTGTTTAAACATTGTTACCAACGTACAATTTACGACACCTCCCGCGAATTACACGTATAAGTATAAGTATTTTTAACCAATAAAAACATTATTTTTTAACCAATATCATAAAACTTGTCCCAAACTGTTTGTTGAGATTAATGTATTCGACTTGAACCGCCAATGCAAATGAAACATTTATATATTCTCTGAAAAACGTAAAATATTTTCGGATAGATTACCGAACTCTTTGGACGGAGAAATGTGTTTACATAGCCGAGTAAACACATTTTTGTTAGCGCAAGGTTCATTGACTAACACATACATGTATGTGTCATCCAATAATAGCTTCACGGTAAATGTCGTAGTGGATAAATTTCGAAGTTATCCGACTATTTTGACACATCGAAATAATTTAATTACACGTTTCGTTATCCAATCAAATGGCGCGTTACGAAACCGCCACACGTGGACTGAGGGCTCGCTAGAAAATTGCGCAATTGTATGGCTTTTAATGTTTTAAATATAGGAACAGATAAATGAAGTTCACTTATTCTATCGGTATCAGCAGATTGACACATTACGCAAACACGTCTTATTTTGAATTAATAAATCAGTGAACTACTTTCGGCAAGGGAGATAATCAATAGCACGCGAACTATTTTCATACGAGCCAAGCAGATTGTTCTGTTTATTAGTATATATAGTTTTAATCTATCTCCTGTGATATATAATGATAAATTACTTCGTTATGTTATGGGTACTAATACATGTTGTTTCAATAGCGTATCTCTGTAGCGGTATCGTTGTAGATGAAGTTGCAAATAATTTAATAATTATTACGTTCAAATGGTTGCGTAATACTGAGCACTTCTGTATAAATGTAGTCGTCGTAAATGGCACAATAGTCGTGAGGTTAAGGTCGCCGACTTCTATGATTTAATTACCGATTCCTGAAAGGGTCGGGGGTTCAAACCTTATTTTTTTTCTCCATATATATTATTTTTGTGATTTTAATATTTTCACAATTTTATGATTTTAATAAAAATAGCTATAAATTGATAGAAACTTACCAACTATGAAAGTGTCCGTTTTTAAGTAATATATACACATACAGTCTGTTACTGTTTTTTTAAGTTTGAGGTACTGTCTATACCATATAATTGTTTACTGTCCCAAAATCTTTTTTTTTTGCTTGTCACAATTAATTAATTTTCGGACAGCAAACATTTGTTTATGAATTTGAAATAATTATTGTCCTCCATCTGATCACAATACTGTTCGGACTGCGCATGTGGCTACCACGACCAGAATTCACTGGCCGCAAACACATTAGCCTTCGGCGTCTATATATTACATTATTATTTGGTATTTTATTTGAATTCTGAGCGCTGAATTTTGTGTCAACACCATTTACAGAAAATATTGGTTATTTTCTAAACGAATATCGGAGAAATGCGGCTATATATGTTGTGTCAATTTTCAACACCATTTATGGAAAAATATTACTGAGTTTCTAAAAACAATATCGGCGAAGGTGTACTGAACTACTTTTTTTTAATAACCAGCCGTCTAATAGATCTGTGTATAATCAAGAGTATATAGTTAATTGTCATGTTGTCTCCGACAGTGAGGTGTTGCGGCACACATCAAAACGACACGTCAATTTCAAAACATTACCTAAGGGTTAACATTTACAACTGTGCGGTGTCATCAGATCAACACCTCGTCACACGACTGCGCATTATCGATTTTTTTCCACACAAAGCGACGTGTGTTTATAACTAGATCTGTGTAATGTGTCGGGTGTAGCCAAAGACCATACATAAATTCGTAATTAGCCACAGATGTAGCCTTAAAATATAATCGATTTCTTTAAATTACGTCCGCAAGTTGACAGATATTTCAGAGTAGACGTCATCGGAATTTATTTCCAAAATTAGCCATATATTCTGTAAATGGCGTTGAAAGTTGACAATAAATTAAGACCAGATCAGTACGTTAGATCGCTATCGACGACAACTGACGATCCGATGAGACAGTAATACCGTTTACGCGTATGACTTTCGTAGTTTTTACCGAGAAATTCAAACCGTTTCCAATTATTGGGGAACATAATATCATGATTAGCACACCGTTCCACTAGGTGGGGGCTACTCAGGGAATGGGATCACACGGACTATTGTTTACACTGGATTAATGGCGGCCCCCATGAGGTCTCAGGTAAATATTATTTTTCAATAATACGGCTGTGGTTTCTTCCTTTTAGTGATGACCATATTCCAGCCGTTAACACTTATTTAGCAGCATTACTTATGTAGTTAGTCTGAACATCCTGCAGAGAAATTTGAATTAGACGGAATCGAGCGTTGTTTAAACTTAGTCCGGTTCATATGCACAGGTCAAAATATGAACTGAAAATGGCGCTTTGTGTGACAGAAATCCGTACGCGGACGAATAAATTTTTTTTTTTTTATAAATATCACATATAGCGAAACAGCGATAGCATCTACTGTTTTAATAATATGCATACATATTGTAATTAATGTTTAATAGTGATATACATATGAATAATATACGATACTATGGTTTATACTCCAGCACTATGTTTTAAGGCTTTGTGATTTGCCTCAATATAAGCTGGATTAATTAATCCTTAGCCTGCTGATCGCGAAAACTGTCGTCTGCTGTTGCTTTATTTTTTGCCCTGTTTCTCAATAAAAACATGGTTTGACAGCACTTTAGAATCATTTCCAATTGAAATGATTCTAAAGTGCTGTCAAAGCATGTTTTTGATGAGAAAAATCGAAAATAAAACATAAACAGCAGACGACAACATTTCATTCAGCAAGCTAAGTATTAATACTTATATTCATGTGCTTCATGAGAACATAAATATAAATATTGAAAATACACATTACAATCGCTTACAACATAAGTTATTGATCGAAAATAGTCACTGCATCGTGACCTATTTGACCGCATTACCTATTGCGCGGGTACCTCACCACACCCCCTGTTTACATAGGTAACTGGGGTATAGTTGTTATATCATGAACTTGCAAGATGTGTAACTCATGCTGTACTATGTGATGCAGTCTTAGCATCTATGAGTTGTATACCCTGATACCTGTATACAGTGGTCTGGATTAACTCTAGTCACTTCCAGTCACACTCTCAGGCTGAACAGTCATACTATACTATCTCTTGCTATTACGTGCATAGTAAAAGTATAACCGAACACTACATGTCGTTCAACTACTTACTACCAACATATGCATCATAACAATACATGGTGTCAGAAGTGAAAGGATGTATTAGTTAATACCAAGAACGCTTGTTAAGTTAACATACTTGGATTAAATTGGAATATAAATCTGAAACAGGATGGAACTATCTGGCGTTCCTACACCACGAATGGACTGGGATTCGTCCAATCTCCCAGAAGCATGGGATAAATTCGCAAGTCACGTTACCTTGATTTTTTTATTTTCAAAGGCCCATTAAAGGGCAAGGATGATGAAGAGAAAGTTACCTATCTGCTTTTATGGGTAGGCGACCGTGGTCGTGATATTCACAAAACTTGACCTAATCCGCTGATGATGAAAAGGACTTAACCGTACATGTGACAATTTCAGAGCCCATGTGAGGCCAAAGCTAAATCCAGTATTTGGTCGTTACAAATTATATAACGAAGTCCAAGGAGCAGACAGTGTAGAGTCATTTCTTACCAGACTTCGATTATCAGCACGGGACTGTCAGTTCACAGACGCCGAGGAAATGGTTCGAGACCGCATTGTCTTCGGAACAAATTCACCGAAAGTCCGCGAACGGCTAATAAATGAAGGCGCCGATTTGACATTGGACAAGGCCATACAAATCGCCCAAGGATACCAGTATTCACAGAACAATTGCGTTCGATGAATGTGCAAGACGTGCTTGCAGTTCATAACAGAAACCGATTTAACAACCAAAACAAACGACATCAACCGGAACGGCGCGCACCTCCGACGGCGATGACGTCAAAACCGGAAACCACGTCGCACGATTCCAAGAATACATGTCGATACAGTAACTGTGGCTATAAGCACCACCCATCCGAAACTTTTCGTGCCAAAGGCAAGCAGTGCACATATTGCAAAAAGTGGCATCACTTCGTGTCTGTTTGTCGCAAGAAACAACGTGAAAGTTCACGGAAATCCGTCAGTGCCATTAATCAATGCGAAACAAATTCTGATGATGGGGATTCGGATTTTTTTGTTGATAGTGTTGAATCACACTCTGTCAAGAACGGGCAAGCTTTTGTAAATTTGGAGGTAGGTCCAAATTTCTATCCAACAAATTTCAAAATTGACATAGGGTCTCAGGTGAATATTTTGCCTGAACGAATTTACCACGACCTTGGCATTAAACATGGTTTACAAAAGCCTACAAGCAAATTGTCCGCGTACAATGGTTCAACATTAGATAACGTTGGTTACTGCAAGTTGTCATGCAAGCGTACAAACACTGATCAATCTGATTTCTGCCATAACGTTGGTTTCCATATTGTCAGTACTGAGTCACCGCCAATCTTAGGTCTTGATACATGCCTTGACCTTGACCTTGTTAAGCTCACTTTCTCAGTTGAGACATGTGACGCTGCCCCGCTTACTAAGCAAACAGTCCTATCCGAATATGCAGACATATTCAATGGCATAGGTACGTTTTCTGGTGAATGTACCATTCACATAGATCCTAGTGCCAAACCCGTAGTTCATCCGCCACGACGGGTACCTGTTGCAAACAGTTACCTCAAACAGGAGCTAGACGGTATGGAAGACAAATCAATTATTGCAAAGGTCACGGAACCCACAGATTGGGTAAACTCGATGGTCGTAGTCGAGAAGCTAATTACAGGCAAACTGAGGGTATGCATTGATCCTCATGACCTAAACAAAGCGATTCTCAGACCTCATTACCCCATGAGAACGCTTGAAGATGTACTCCCTGATCTGTCTGGTTCACAGTATTACAGCAAGTTACACACTAAATCCGCCTATTGGACATGTCAGCTGTCGGACGACAGTTCGATACTCACCACATTCAATACCCCTTACGGGCGATACCGTTATTTACGGCTTCCGTATGGTTTGAAATCATCGCAAGATGTGTTTCAGCGTAAATTGGATGAGTGTTTAGATTGTCTAGACGGCGTTGTTGCTATCGTTGATGACGTCATTGTGCATGGTCGCACACGTCAAGAGCATGATAGAAACTTGAGAAATGCTCTGCGCCGCATGTCCGAGCGAGGTGTCAAACTCAACGAGGACAAATTAGACGTAGGTGTCACTGAAGTTCCATATTTTGGACACATTCTGACAACTCATGGTCTGAAAGCAGACCCAGCGAAAGTGTCTGCAATAAGCGACATGGAAGCACCGCAAAATCGCGCTGAGTTAGAGACGATTCTAGGCATGGTCAATTATCTGTCTAAATTTACCCCAAATCTTGCAGACGTCACGAGCCCCTTCCGCAGATTGCTTGTCAAGGACGTGATATTCTCATGGGATAAGCCACAGATAGAAGCATTCCGCCAGGTCAAATATCTCATAACTCAGAGTCCAGTGCTGGCTTATTATGCTCCAGATAAGCCAGTGACAATGCAGACTGATGCTTCACGTACTGGTTTAGGCAGTGTTCTGATTCAAGATGGCAAGCCGGTAGCATTTGCCTCTAAATCTCTTACACCTGCTGAGACAAAGTATGCCATCATCGAGTTGGAATTATACGGCATATTGTTTGGTATGAAAAGATTTCACCAATATGTGTATGGTCGACAAGTGAAAGTTAAAACAGACCACCTGCCACTTATCTCATTATGAGAAAACCACTCCATTCATGTCCACCCAGACTCCAGCGTATCCTATTTACAGCTGAAACAATATGATCTGATAGTAAGGCACGTGCCTGGGAAAAGCATTCCTATGGCAGACACCCTATCACGTAAACCAGTACGAGACACATGTTCCCACCTATCAAAGGTATGGACGCTCATGTTCTTACACAGTGCTATCAAATTTACCTGTCAGTGACGACAAGTTGCGTGAAATTGCAACAATGTCTGATCAGGATCCACAGCTGGTTCTGCTCAAACAGGTAATACAGCAAGGCTGGCCTGAACTCAGGAAACATTGTCCACCAGAAATAATAGAATTCTGGAACTACAGAGAAGAGATAACGAGCGTTGATTCATTCTGAAGGGTCAAAAGCTCATTATCCCGTTAGCGTTACGACCGAAAATGTTGGAAAAAATCCACATGGGACATTTCGGTATCGTAAAATGCCTGCATCGAGCGAGAGATACCATGTTTTGGCCTAATATATCATCTGATATTACCAAGATGGTACAAAACTGTGCTATATGTCAGGAGCACAGATGCTCGCAAACCAAAGAGCCAGTAATGTCTCATAATGTTCCACAGTATTCCTGGCAAACTGTAGCTACAGATATTTTCAAATGGAATGACAATGACTATTTGCTAACCGTGGATTACTACAGCCGACATTTCGAGGTCCAACAGTTTCGCAACATGACGTCAAAAACAGTCATTACCAAATTGAAGTCTGTGTTCGCATCATACGGCATTCCAGCTAATGTGGTCAGCGACGGCGGACCATGTTATGCATCACAGGAATTTGCAGATTTTGCAAAGAAATGGGACATTTCTCATTCTTTCCCTTCCCCGAAATTTCCGCAATCAAATGGCTTAGCGGAGCGTACGGTTGGTATTGTGAAGAAACGCATTTTCACGAAGGCGAAAGCAGCCAAGACCGACCCTTATATTGCAATATCGCAACACACCAGTAGCCGGACTAGAATTCTCACCATCCCAGCTATTGATGGGACGGAGAACAAGGTAATTTCTCCCAAACACGTGTGAGCAATTAAAACCACACACCCCTGATAACGAGACAGTGCGAGAAAAAATCACTCTTAGCCACAAACAGAGCAAACGGTTCCATGATCGAAATGCGCGATCTCTGAAACCACTCAAAATTGGCGACACTGTACGTATTCAGGGCGATGACAACAAGTGGAAACCCGCTATTGGACAGCATGATAAAATATCATATTTTGTACGGACTGCAAATGGTTCATATCGCAGGATATTTTGATGACAAGGGAGAAATTCCCAGATTTACCATTCACTATCAGTAATGAATCAACTACCATTAACAAGCAAAGCCCACAAAATAGCCAACTTGACAAGGGTGATTTACCACCAATTACCAGTCCAATTACAGCATCCGCCGCCGAGACAAATACATCCGAACCACCAACATCAGATTTTGGTATGAAATTAAGATCATTAGATGAAACATTAGATGAAACATTATGTAATTGCATGTACATGTATTCTTTCCAAAACACAGGTATTTGTACGTTATTACAACAGACAGTGTTACAATGGATATTTGTCAGGACATATCTACAATAAACAGTTATTCTCGTGAACACACACACAAACCCTAAATGCCACAGTGACAGAACTGAATAGATCATGGACACGTGTTTAGTTGTGTTAATTAGTCAGGAAATAGGATTATTTGTATATGAAATTCGCTGAACTTAAATAAACAGTATATTTAATACATGCCAGATAAAAAAGCATTTTATAGGATTGTACCAGAAACAATTCATAGGTTGTATGGCAGTTAAAACATCACATCTATTCCGTTACCGTATTTGTTCTTTTAAAAAAAGGAAGATGTTCTATCATGAACTTACAAGATGTGTAACTCGTGCTATACTATGTGATGCAGTCTTAGCATCTATGAGTTGTATACCCTGATACCTGTATACAGTGGTCTGGATTAACTCTAGTCATTTCTCAGGCTGAACAGTCATACTATACTATCTATTGTTGTTACGTGTATAGTAAAACTATAACCGAACACTACATGTCGTTCAACTACTTACTACCAACATATGCATCATAACAATACAATAGTAAGGTACGCTCGCTAATACAATGTTTGCGTAATGTATGTCTCCTGAATCGATATAACCCAAATTTGGAGTTTGTGCTTGACAATTCATTATATAATCGGTCTGAAAGCAACGCATGTTGGAAATTGTATTGGCTAAATATTGAAAAAGGTTTCTTTCCTTTGGATATTTTGAGATAATTGGCAATGTCTGTCGTGTGTAATGTTTGAGCATTAGTAATTACACAAAACTATGCAAATAACCAAAAAACAACGAAATCCACCCAAATCCACCGAAATACCCATATGACACCAAATGAATGACCATCTGTTCAAACACCTGTGTACTCGTACAGTAGATACACGTGAAATATGAAACTCTTTGAGTAAATATCTGTAGAAAATTTATAAAAAGGTGAAAGTATTTTGGGTTAACGTCCTATCATCAGCTAAGGACCACAGTTTAAAGTCTCATCCGACAGTAAGTAGTGGCACTGGACCATTGTCTTTCTAACAACTCGTCCAACTTGTTCCAAATGTGGCTTATGCATTGCACTAGGCCACCGCCCATCCTTAGAACATTTATAAATTTGCTTAATGTGTCATCATAGCACAGGCGCCGAGCTCATTCAGACATGGATGAAATTGTATTTATCCACTGTTTCTGTCAATTCTGAATGACATTCAATACATGTTTTTCTACCGACATACCTTTCCTAAACACATTAAATCTACAAAATATAAATACAAAAATGCATCAAAAACAAAAAATTCACCATCCCCAATTAGTTTTATTTTATGAAATTCCTTTAAATATTGATTATATTGCGAAACGATTCATATGTGACTTCAATACGGGGCCTATAATCACATTTTTAAATACAATTTTGGTATCTGTGGACCTATTTTCAAAACCTAACTTTGATTTTGTTAGCTACATCGTTTACAAGCTCTATAGCCATGATTCGTTTTTCGACCCTCTAGGTAAATTAGATTAGGGGATAACCATGCTTAATTTTTCGATTTGGAGCGGTATGTGGGAGGTTTTATGGTGTGTGAATCAGTTTTACGGCGACGCGTTAGCGGAGCCGTAAAACTGATTCTCAGACCATAAAACCTCACACATACCGCTCCAAATCGAAAAACCAAGCATTGTTATCCCCATTCTAATGCACCTAGTGTGTTCCCTGCTTTCTGCAACAGGTGAATTGTTCAATATGTCAGCAGGTTGTTGTCTTCATCGATAACCGCCTCACAACAAATTAATTTGACGAAACTCAGCCGAAGAATATTCCCATTTCAAATTGAGATTAATGGGACTTTTTCTAAGACATTACTACATTTATTCAACTCTAACGTGTATTTTAACAATTGTATTGCTTTTCTATGTGTAGTTGCAACAGTTAATTGCTTTTATTCATTTAAAGAATTGTCAACATTTCTACATTGAGTTCGCGTGATTTTTACAAAGGAAATGTCAACAAGTGTCAACAGCCTTGAACAGGACTTCCCAGGAGTTACGCCTAATTCAGGTGATTACCCATCTGCAATACAGTTTATTATGTATATTCATGTATGTGCACATTGAAATTCGTAAAGTTATATGCTGGTACTGGCATATTGAGTTTGCACTTGAGCATTTTTTTTGTAAATTATTCTATATTTTGGTCGGGTGGGGTAATATGTTTGGGAATTTGTTGAAGAGCCACACTGTCCCTGAAGTCATGTTTGTCAGTCTTTGGTCCATTCTCTTTTCCTCTTTCGGTTGTACATGTTCATATGGAAAAATGGATAACCGAAAATGTACCGAACATGATTTGGGAAATAGATATTTGGATTCCCCGCCGCTGGCCATTGTTTACAAAAGCGCGTATGGTTACATAAATCTGTCAAGTTGTAAAACACAGACTGGTAAAACGGAGATTTTATATGCTCTGATTTTTCATAATTTATAGGCTGTAATTACAATTGCCAATCAGATGCATGCTTTATATTTTCTGTGCATTAGAATAAAAAATAAACATCTGATGGAATTGCATCAAATACAAATATATGGGGAGGGTGACTTTTGTCCTGTTTATGAAAAAGTACTTACGTGGAACAAAGTATTCGACAGCCGGCTAGCAATTACAAATGAAACCATAATGAAATTGCTATACTAATTAATTTCAATTTTTGACCACAAATGTGTTTATTATCAGACTTGAAACAATAAAACATTAATAAATTACAATAAATTAATATTAAGTAAATATTATATCATCAGCTTAAAGCCGAAGGTCGTCGGTCTGGTTTATATTTCCGAATTTTGATAAATGTTGCATTTATAATTCAGGCTCCAAAAATGTGCGTCAAATATAGGAGAATCTATGCAGGTATGGTAACCTATAATATGAGGCCTCCTATTGCATCCATCAGCTTATATGTGTTTGATATAGTTTGGCTGGGTATCGATTAGAGATGATTGAGGGGAACCCATACTAGTTTAAGTGTATTGTGCGTTTTGAGTGGCATACGGACTGGTCAAATGAAATTAAGTGGCGAGTGTACTATCTGAGTCACCAATGTCTAGCAAGTGTGCTCTACGTAATTAACTTACATCCAGTCCTAATCCTACATACTCACCATCGAAGAGAGAAGAGAAGAGAAGAGAAGAAGAAAGTGATTTCTGACGGTATGGTATTTGACGTGCCACCCTCAACCTATGTTACTGTGCTGTATCAGAATGCTATATTAACCTATCATGATAACCGTGATTGCTGATTTTGTGTTGTTAATTTGGTTTTATATATATATTTGTTTTTGTTATTTACTAGCATTTATTTAATTTTAGTTTAGTTTTGAGTCACCTACCCACCGTCATATTTTGGCCGAAAGGGACACATACCGCCACCCCTCGCCTATATGTGTTTGCTCAAAGTTTAATTTAAGTGTGAAACTAAATTAAGCATGTGCCAACCTCGTGGTGCTGCCGCCACTAGGCGCCGCCATTTTGAGACTCATGCACCTGTTTGACTCACATAAGGTACATATGTACCAATCGTACGCCCATCCCCCTGAATAAGAATATCGTGATACAAAGAAATTGAAACTGTTGTTTCATTGGTCAAACGGCGTCACATGACGTTACCGAATAACGCCAGTTTAATGATGACATAACACTGAGAAATGTGTGTTCTTTTCAACGTAAACCTCGTTATATTTGCACATCCGCTAGCATTAAACGATAACGTTACCTGATGAATAGAATACCATGATAGTGTATTTTGATACCAAGACTATCAGACCCGACTCGAAAACCGTAGTAATTCTGAGGCTAGCCTGGGAAATCCGACGCGTTTCCTAAACTTGCCTAATAAACTTGATATCAAAAGAAACTAGCCTGGACCCGTTTGCTCAAAACCTCTGTTAGCTTAACATACTGTTAAATCCTTAGCAATGCTGTTCTCTATGTATTGGCCTGTTAGTAGTACATGTAGTACGGCGTATGACATTAGTATTCAGAATACACATTATGTAATGGAAACCGCTTCAATTCACGAGTCTGTGATCATACAATAAATCCTAATTATCTAACATTGTATCGATTTCATATCATAATTATATATACTCGCTTGCTGATTTCATAAGAAACTGCAAGATAGAACATTTATTTCACAAAATGGGCTTTCACAGTGTAATAACACAGTGTAATAACAATCATAATGCACTAGTGTAATAAAATGTAATATGCAAATAAGCCCGCTAGAGAAAATATGTTAGGTTATCAATACAGCTTCAAATTATGATGATTTGCTTATGCAACAAATGTAATCTAACATTTGTGTTGATTTAGTATCAGATTTATTATGCTCCCCGAAAAACTTTTTTTCGAGGGAGCATAATTATAGTTACGCTTTGTACGGCGTCCGCCGTCCGAGGTTTACGTTAACGGTTTTTATACGACCATTTTTAGCTCGCCTGCGCGAAGTCGGCGTCGGCGTCGTCCACAAACTTTACGTTGGGGTAAATGTCTTATAACTTCTGTTTCCTTTTATGGAACACCTTGTTATTTCATACATGCATTCCTCAGATGACCCTCTATGATGCTGTAGCAAATCGACGACCCACCACCCAACTATTACCCCAAGGCCAAGGTCACAAACTTAGCACATTCATAAACTTAACGTTGGGGTATATGTCTTATAACATCTGTTTCCTTTCATGGAACACCTTGTTATTTCATACATGCATTCCTCATATGGCCCTATATCATGCTGTAGCAAATCCAAGACCCACCACCCAACCCTTACCCCAAGGTCAAGATCACCAACTTAGCATGTTCATAAACTTGAAGTTGGGTTAAATGTTGTGTAACTTCTATTTCTTTACAGGGAACGCCTTCATATTTCATACATGGATTCTTCTGATGATACTCTATCGTGCTATAGCAAATCCATGACCCACCCCACCCCTTTCCCCAAGGTCAATGTCACAAACTTAGCACATTCATAAACTTAACGTTGGGGTAAATGTATTATAACCAGAGCTCCAGATAAGGTGCGTATTTGCGTAAATACCCTATTAAAATTGCCAAAAAAGTAGTGAGTATCAAAAAGCAATGAACAATTTGTGGTATCTTTATCATGCTACAAAAAACAATAAACAGTCCACAAATATAGCATATTTTCTTATTTTTCCATGAAAAGCACATCTTGGTATTTCATTAGAAATGAAATACCAAGATGTGTTTTCATTTAGAAGCAAAGTATTCAATAAGTGCGGTCTGCTGATGTGTAGGCAGTAGTGTGATTCTATTTTACACCAATATAATGTTGAAATACCCAATTGCTTCAGAAATGATGGAGTGACAATACTTAATTACTAATTCCTTATCTGCAGTGTTGTATAGCATCAGTAGTATATAGGGAGTCAAAATGATACCATCAACGTTTTTAACGTTATTGAGCTGTATTGTAGCTCCCACCACCAACCAAAATTTGGTGGTGGTATTGAATGATAAAAAGTGGTCTTGTAGTCCCAATTATATTGAAAATTTACTTTTGAAAAAAAGTCAAAATCATTAATGCAATTTCAATGCGTACGCGCGTGATAGTTTATATTCCAACACCCAATTTTTATCCTAATTTATTTCGCAGATCAGCAACTAATTTTACCAGCACTAGTCTACCACGTTCACCTTTAGCCACCTGACAGCGCAGTTGCTTATGTCTACAAAGAGTTTGGGCACTAACGAATTTACAACGGTATCCGGGGCATTGAAATTGTGGGGCGACACAAGGAAATTGTCTACGTCTCGATAGATGCCTTCGTAGATAGTCTTTACACGCAAACGTCTTACAACAAGTCACACCCTCCATTATATATATATGTATTTATATATATATGTGTATATATTTATATTCAATTGGACGTGAAAAAACTTCATGTTTTTTTTGACGTCCAATTGAACAGATAAATTTCATAGGTTATATACAGAAAATAAATATAATAACGCCAGAAACTAGAGCAGACATAGAAAGTTTGAGAAGAGAAGCCGAATCTCTAGGGATTGCTTATAGTGAACGGTTGAGAGTTAGGGGGTTGACAAAGCTGATAAACGCCACAAAGAATGAGGCGTTTATGAAGCGGTTTACCCGCGCCCACAAAAGAGGAGCATTTAAAGACCTCTCACTAGCAGAGGAAGTTGGTAACATAATTAAAAAAGAAAGTATTGCGGGGTTAAGGGCTAGTGTAATAAAACCTTCAAGCACCAATGCCAGATGCACAGGTGACCCAATACCAAGTAATTTGGAGAATAAGAAAAAATATATCGTTCATGCGATAGTGGCAGAAGGTGAAGAAATATTGGGGGCTCATGATGATACATTGGAAAAGGTAGAAAATGGAAGACGGGTAGTTACATTATCCTTTCGTAAAAACATTGACATTAACGAGTCTGAAAGCATGTCCGATAAACTCGCTCCTTATCTAACAACCAATTTTTATTTGAGATATTTATATTCTTACAAGCTAGAACATATGGAGGAAACTAAAAATGGAAGACCTTTAACTATAATATTTCACAAAAATCTCGGTGGTAGCGAACCATTATCATCAATGAAAACAGTTAAAAAATGGATGTCAGATAAGGAGCAAACACGAATAATGTCCGATAAAATAGATATACCAAATACAAAGTGGAAGTTTGTAAGATGGGTAGAGGTTTTTGTAAAGCTAATACAGGGCAACAGGGGAATAGGTTTGGGACTACAATCCAAAGAAGCAGCAGGAGGAGAACTTCCAGAATGGTTGAAGAATAAAAAAGGTATGTATTCTTTAGATAAGTATAATGTGTCTAGCTATGCACATGACAGGTAAAAGGCCCGACAGATGCACCGACAAGGCGAAAGAACTTAGTAGACAATATACCGGTAGTAATGTGGTTTCTCCAATTCCATTTTCAGATCTGAAAAAGGTAGAAGAGTTTTTTAAAATCGGTATAGAAGTATATCAACCTACACAAGGTGGTGTTTGGTGGTTGAAATGGTTGAAAATGGTGTCAGCTCACTATAAGAAAATAGGTAATAAACCAATGACAATAGGACTGTTTAATAATCACGCAAACCTTAAAAACTTATCTAAAATTTACGCCTACGATAATTGCAAACAGAAATTCACGAAAGCGAGTAATATGAAGAAACACGGACCAAAATGTATGAAAGGTGAGACAAAAGTAATATGTGACGGTAATTATTTAGAGCGCCCGCGTTCGTCGTTCGAGAAAGCGTTCTACCCAAAAAGTTCTAACAGTTATGGGGCGATCGATTGGATGTACTCTGTGGAAAAGCAGGAGGGAATTCACATTCTCCACGAACAGTGTGGACACGGGGGTGAAATATGGAGTTTAGGAGCTCCAGTAGATGGATACTGTCCAGAAACCAATACCGTATATCAATATCACGGCTGTTACTGGCACGGGTGTGAGATTCATGCAAAGCATAGATAAGAAGAACGCGCATCCACTATGAGAAGAGATAAATTTATTAGAAGCAAAAAATTCAACCGAGTAGTTATGTGGGAATGCGAATTCCAAAGAACGGGTAAAGACATAAAGATCGGTTGCGACACTACTCTTTATCCATATCAGATAGTATACGATTTTGAGGCGTATCTCCAGCCAGAATTTGAAACTCTCGGTAATAGTTTAGAGTACGAAGCTGAGGACGTTCCGGTAAGCGTTAGTATAGGAGATAATTTCTCAGGAACAGTAACTCATATTTGTGATAAAGATCCCGCAAAATTTATAGAAAAATTCGTAGAAGATTTGAAAGTCAGGGGAAAAGCTATAAGAGAAGAAGTATGGTCAAGATATGAGTTTAATACAGAATATTTACTTGAAAAACAAATTTCCCAGATCGAGCAGTGGATATATCAAGTACCGGTTATAGGTTTTAACAGCAGTAAGTACGATATAAACTTAAGAAAGAAATACCTAGTAGGCGAACTGGCATCAACAACAACGAAAGTAATGGTCGGAAAACGTGCAAACGCAACAATATTTTTATTTACTCCAGAGTTTAGATTTATTGATGTAATACTTTACTTAGGACCTGGTGTAAATTACGATAGTTGGATAAAAGCCTACGACTGCAAAGGACAAAAATCTTTCTTTCCTTACGAGTGGTTGGATTCTCCAGACAAACTGGATTACCCAGGACTACCAGATATAGAGAATTGGTATTCCAAACTATCTGGGAAAATGTTAATAGATGAAACAGAATTAAGCAAATGTCGTAGAATTTTCGAAGAAGAGAATATGGAAACCTTCAGAGATTGGTTGAAATATTATAACGATTTAGATGAGGTAACACTACCTGGAGTAGCTATACAATATTTATTGAGAGGAACCATTAAAGAACAAAAATCTTCAAAGACGATTATACCGGAGGATGCTCTATATGCACCAAAAGAAGAAACATACGAAATGATGAAAGACGCACTAGTTGGTGGTCCATCAATATTATTTACACGATACGCAGAAGCCGGCGTTTCAAAGATTAGAAGCACACCTGTGCAAAGTGTGGGTAAAACATGTCAGGCTGTTTTGGAGTACGATGCAAACGCGTTATATTTATCTACGTTAAATAAAGAGATGCCGTGTGGGATTATACCGATTATACCGGAGGATGCTCTATATGCACCAAAAGAAGAAACATACGAAATGATGAAAGACGCTCTAGTTGGTGGTCCATTAATAGTATTTACACGATATGCAGAAGCCGGCGTTTCAAAGATTAGAAGCACACCTGTGCAAAGTGTGGGTAAAACATATCAGGCTGTTTTGTGTACGCGTTATATTTATCTACGTTAAATAAAGAGATGTCGTGTGGGAGAGAAACTATACACCATATAGATACCCCACATAGCCCTAAACTTATTAAAAAGTTTTGTAAAAGAGTTTGATCTGGAGACTGGTTTGGGTTTGCGGAGGTGGATATAGAAGTTCCACACAACTTAAAAGATAAGTTTTCCGAAATTTCCCCAAAATTTATAAACAGAGAAGTAGATATTGATGAGGTTTCTGAACACATGTTAAAATATTTGGAAGATATTGGCCGAACAAGAGGAAATGGAAGAAAATTGGTGGGATCTATGACCGCCACTAAAGTGTTGATGTACGCACCACTATTGAAATGGTATTTAAAACACGGCCTAGAAATAACTTGAGTTCATCGTGTCATAGATTATATTAGTGGACAACCATTCGAATGGTTCGCAAAAGAAGTTACAGCCGCAATACGAACGGGCGATGTAGAACCAAATAAGAAACCAGTAGCGGATATAATGAAATTATTTGGAAACTCGTGTTGTGGAAAAAATGATAGATGCAACAGAGAGACATTAAATACGACATATACGCAAAACGAAACCTGTGTTGACAAAGCATTAAGATCTGCATTCTTTGACGATTTGGAAGAGATAGGAGATGCGTACGAAATATCTTCCCGAAAACCCCGGTGTGCAGTAAAGAGACCCTTCCACTGCGAGGAACCCCTCCCACTGCGAAATTAGCGTTTATCAACTAGCTAAATTGAGAATGTTGAAATAATACTACGAATTTCTAGACAAATACGTAAAAAGAGAAGACTTTGAATTAATACAGATGGACACGGATAGTATGTATATAGGAGTTAGTGGAAAAACAATAGAGGAATTGATTAGACCTAACTTACTAGACGAGTTTGAAAAAGAAAAAAATAAATGGTTGGCTTGGGATAAATGGAGGGAAAGTGAGCCCGGACTTTTCAAAATGGAATTTAGCGGAGATAGGGCGATAGCGTGTTATTTTGTAGAAAAATTTAATTCCACTAATTTTGATAATTCTAAAGAATTAATTAATAAAAACTCTGCGAAAGGAATGTCCAAGAGAACTAACAATTTAAATTGGGATAGATATAAACGAGTACTAAGTGAAACTACCGAAGATGGAAAACACATTATAGATGTAGCACAAAATAGAGGATTTAAAATGAAAGACGGTGTTATGAAAACGTACTGTGAACGAAAATTATGACTCGTGGCGTACTACGATAAAAGACGCGTGTTACCAGACGGAATACATACAGAACCTCTCTACTAATTTATTAATAAATCAATCTAAAGACTCTGACGATCCGGGGGTAGCTGTGTGTCGGAAGGCACCATAAGAAGTTCTTCGCGAACAAACCCGCGAGATGGACCATCATCCAAATATTAGAGCACGGGCTCATCGGGTTTGGTAATAGACCGATCTAGATGATATACATTGAGAGACCACACGGGATCAGTCGCACGGCGGCGACCACCTTCGAGCTCTCCCGATTGGTAGAGGTACCGGACGGCAACATCCGATTGATGCCGTTTCTCCGCTAAACCAACGGGGCGCCCGCGCGAGACGGCAGATGGTTTGTGCGACACCGTTTTTGCCTTGATAGCATCTACGGGTTTCTTACCGATCAATCTGGTCACCTCGCCGTTCAGTGCAGAGACCACGGAGGGTAGCCTGGTCACCCACTCGGTCGATCGCGTATGAGGGTTTACAAGCTCTTTGGCATATTGGTGACCGAACAGTCTTTCAGCCAGGGTTCGATTGAACCGCTCCACAATCCCCTAGTCTCGGTGGATGTTGACGCGGCCGCGTCTGACAGAAACGTCGTGTTTAGTCAATAGATGAGATACCGCGCCCATGAACTCGCGGCCGGGATTGACCTGGAGAATATTCGGCCAATTGAGAGGACTCCTCTTATATATTCTGGAAAGAGCCTCGGCCACCTCCTTAGAGTATTTCGTAGCCAGTGGCTCGGCCCCCTTATAGCGACTCGCTACGTCAACGACTGTCAGTGCGTACTTGTACGTTTTGCGACCGACGCGATCGTGAGGGAGAAACAGGAGATCAGCTTGGTCAACTTGGTTCGGCACCGGCACGTCGAATTTCGGGCGCGGAATATTGTGAGGCGCGGGTAAATAGATCTGCCAGAGGGCTTGTTTCTGGAGCCATTCCTTGGTGGCATTTTCGGGAACCTTGCTCGCCGCCGCGAGGTTCTTGATGGCCGCGAGTCCCTTCCAGTAGCCGCGGGGCTGTAGTATGTGTTTGCTTGCGTGCTAGCGAACCGATAGTTTGGTACCAAGTTCGCGCGTGTCCATCGTATGCGAAGTATTCTAATAGATCGGACAATCTCCAACATGCCCTCCCCAGATCGTCCGGTAACTGCGTCGTTAATAATAAACCTTTGTTGGAAGTTTCGCTGCAGCTCCAATCGCGATTGGGTTGGAACAGGAGGGAGAGGGAATTCTGGTGAATCTAACTTGGAGGAATCTAACATCCGTTTTGCGAAAAGGGTGGCCGCTTTTTCGTCCTCGCGCCACGGAAAGAATCTCGGGCGAGACGAATCATACTCTTTGCACCAGCTAAACGGTGTTTAAGGGCCGTGTAGCCTACATCGATCATAGCAAAATAAAGGTCGTCAACTAACATCGTTCTATATATATATATATTTAAAAAATAAAGTTTTAAAATAATTATTGCTTATTTCAATCTCGATTGAATATAGTAGCTGACGAGACCCAACACACCCATTCCCACGACGATGAACGCGATATCGCGGTCTTTTTTAGCCTCTGACGGTACATAGAAATCTGAAAGTTGGGGCTCGGGATTCATTGGATTGAGACTTCTCTGTGGATATACCAGCGCGTACTCGCGGTTGGCTTCTTCAACGTTCTGGAAAGTTTGCGCGGCGTGATTCTCGCGGCGAAGGTCTTCGTTGACCCAGTCCAGATGGGCGGTTCGTTTTTTAGACCATGCTGCGTCTGCGCTCTTGAGTTGTTCTACAGCC